>CAJQZJ010000594.1:7303204-7392806 GCA_907164525.1 Lophiomys imhausi
AAGAAGAAGAAGAAGAAGAAGAAGAAGAAGAAGAAGAAGAAGAAGAAAGGTTAAACTAGACCTAGACCCTCCCTATACAAATCTAGATAATAGGCAACTTAGTTTTCATACAGATCCCTTACCAAGTGGGGGGAGTTGGTCTCAGTCATGGATTTTGTCACCTGTTAGAGGGACACTTTACCCTAGTGGAGCTGCCATGTCGGACCCCAGAGGAAGAGGAAGCTCTTTATCCTCATTGGCTGATGAAATGAGGGGGGCTGATATGTGGGCCCCCCTCACCTGAGAAGGATAAGAGGAAGAGTGGGTAGAGGGTGAGATCAGGAGGAGAGGAGGGAGAGGGCTGTGATGGAGGTGTAACTTGTATTAATAAATAAACCTTTACAATTTTAAAAAGCAGCTTAAGCAAGCCATGAGGAACAAACCAGTAAGGAGCACCCCTTCATGGCCTCTGCTCCTACCTTCAGTAGTTTAGTAGTTTTGATTTGCATTTCCCTGAGTAAGGATATAGAACAGTTCCCTAAGTGCTTCTTAGCCACTTGAATTTCTTCTTTTGACAATAGTGTCTTTAGATCCGTACCACATTTTAAAATTGGGTTACTTATTTTCTTGATGTCCAGTTTTCTTTTCTTTTGTTGTTTTTTTTTTAGTTTATATATTCTAAATATTAGCCTTCTATTGGATATGTAGTTGGTAAAAAACGTTTTCCTATTCATTAGCCTGCTGCTTTGTCTGAATGATGGTGTTCTTTATCGTACAGAAGCCTTTTAGTTTCATGAGGTCCCATTAGTCTGTGCTAATAGTATTCTGTTCAGAAAGTCCTTTCTTGTGCTAATGAGTTCAACACTTTTCCCACTTTTTCTTCTCCCATATTCAGTATATCTAGATTTATGATGAGGTCTTTTTTCCATTAGGAGTTGAGTTTTGTGCAGGGCAATAATATGAGTCTATTCGCATTCTTCTACATGCAGCCATCCAATTTGACCAGCACCATTTTTTGAAGATGCTGTTTTTTTTCAGTGTGTATTTCTGTCTTTTTTATAAGAAATCAGGTATATATAGATGTATAGATTTATGTCTGGGTCTTTAGTTTGATTTCATTGATCAATGTGCCTGATTTTATGCCAATACTATGCTATTTTTATTTCTATACCTCCATCCCTAAACTTGAGTTTAGGGATGGTGATACTTCCAGCAGTTCTTTTATTGTTCAAGATTGTTTTAGCCATCCTAGATTATTTGTGTTTCCATATGAAGCTGTAAATTGTCCTTTCAACTTTGGTGAAGAGTTGTGTTGGGATTTTGATGGGGATTGCATTGAATCTGTAGATTGGTTTTAGAAAGATGACCATTTTTACTATGTTAACCTTACAGATCCATGAGCATGGGAGATCTCTCCATCTACTGATATCTTTGATTTATTTCTTTAAAGATTTGAAGTTTTTAATCATATAGGTCTTTCACTTACTTGGTTAGAGTTATCCCAAACTATTATATATTATTTGGGGCTATTGTTAAGGGTGTTGTTTCCCTGATTTCTCTCTCAGTCTGTTTGTAAAATGTAGGAAGGCTACTGATTTTTGTAAGTTAATTTTGTACACAAATGCTTTGATCAAAGTGCTTATCAGTTATTGGAGTTTCCCAGAGTAATTCTTAGGGTCACTTATGTAGACAAACGTATAAAGATTGTACTGAAAATAAAGGTACTTTGACTTCCTCCTTTCCAATTTGTATTCTCTTGATCTCCTTTAGTTGTCTTATTGTTCTAATTAAAATTTTATGTATTATATTAATCAGATGTGAAGAGAGTGGACAACCTTGTCTTGCTGCTGATTTTAGTGGGAATGCTTTGAGTTTCTCTCCATTTAGGTTGATTGAGCTGTGGAATTGCTATAAATTGCTTTTATTATATTGATGTATGTCCCTTGTATCCCTAGTCTTTCCAGGACTTTTATCATAAAGGGGTGTTGGATCTGGTTAAGCCTTTTCTAAATCTAATGAGGTTTTTTTCTTTCAGTTTGTTTATACTGTGGATTATATTTATTAAATTATGTATTTTTGAGCCATACCTGCATCTCTGGGATGAAACCTACTTGATCATGGTGAATGATCTTTTTGATGTGCTCTTGGATTCTGTTTTTGAGTACTTTATTAATTTTTGCATCTATTTTCATAAGGGAAAATAGTTTGGAATTATCATTATATTGTGGTTTAGGTATCAGGGTAACTGTGGCTTCCCAAGAAGATTTGTACAATGTTCTTCTATTTTCATATTGTGGAGTTATTTGAGGAATATTGGTTAATTCTTTCAAATTTTGGAAAAATTTGTACTAAAATTCTGGCCCTGGGCTCTTTTTGGGGGGAGGGGCTTGGAGACTTTTAATTACTCCTTCTATTTTAATAGGTGATATATGTCTGTTTACATTCTTTATCTGACAATGAGTTAACTTTGCTAGGTGGTATGCATCAAACATTTTTCCATTTTTTTAATTTTTCAGTTTGGTGGCATATAGATTTTTAGAGTATGTTCTTTTGATTTTTTTTTTTTTTTTTTTAGATTTCCTCCGTGTCTGTTGCTATGTCCCCTCCCTTTTGTCTTTAATTTTGTTATTTTGGTTCTTCTCTTTCTGTCTTTTTAGTTGATTTGACTAAGAGTTTGTCAATCTAATTGATCTTTTCAATGAAATAACTCTGTTTCATTGATTCTTGGTATTTGTTTGTTTCTATTTTATTGATTTCAGCCCTGAGTTTGATTATTTCTTGCCATTGCCATTGTGATTTATTGTTTTAGGTCTAGAGCTTTCAGGTATGTTGTAAAGTTGCTAGTATGCAATCTCTTCATTTTAAAAAATTTTTAAATTATTGATTTATTTGTTTATTTTACATTCCAATTGCCACTCCTCCCTCTTCTCCTCCCAGTCCCATTCTCTCAACCACTTCCTCATATCCCTCCCACACACGCACCAGGTACCAACCTACTCTTGTACATCAAATGGTATCTAGACTAAGTACCTCCTCTTCCACTGAGGCAAGAGAAGGCAGATCTGCTAGGAAAATGGGATCCACAGGGAGGAAACAGCATCCAAGTTAGAGATAGACCCCGCTCCAATTGTTAGGGGATCCACTTGAGGACCAAGCAGCCCATCAGTTTCATGTATGTAGTGGGTCTAGGACCAGTCCATGCGTGTTCTTTGGTTGGTGGTTCAGTCTCTGTGAGCCTCCAGGTGTCTGAGTTAATTGAATATGTGGATCTTCCTGTGGTATCCTTGACCCCTCCAGCTGCTTCAAACCTTCCCCTAACTCTTCCTCAAGACTCGCTGATTTTCACCTAATGTTTGGCTGTGGGTCTCTGTATCTGTTTCTATTATCTCCTGGATAGAGCTTCTCAGATGACAGTTATGCTAGGTTCCTGTCCAGTTCCCTCTCTCCATCTACTTCTGATGCTTTTACTTCCCCTACTTAGTTCTATAAACTTGACTCTTAGAATGGCCTTTATTGTGTTCCATAAGTTTGGGATGTTGTGTTTTCATTTTCATTCAATGCTAATATTTTTAAAATTTCTTCCTTGACCCCATTTTTCATTCAACAGAGAGGTGTTCTGTTGTTTCTGTTGTGGTTCATATCCAGTTTTAATCAGTGGTGGTAAGATAGGATGCAGGATATTATTTCAATTTTATTATAACTGCTGAGACTTGCTTTGTGTCTGAGTATGTGGTGAATTTTGGAGGAAGTTCCATAAGGTACTGTGAAGAAGGTATATTCTTTTGTGTTTGGGTGAAATGTTCTGTAAATATCGCTAGGTCCATTTGTTTTCCAGGGTGTTGGCTGGTAATAAAAAAGGTCTGGGGTGAGGAAGGAAGGTTGTCAGAGAGGATCTGCTTAGTTCCTTGTGAGTCTGGCAGAAAGGGAGGAGAGGCCACAGAAGGTGGTCTGCTATAAAGTTGAGGATTGATTAGAATGGGGAATTGGAATTGGGGGATGGAAAGGAGAGTGAAATTGACTGCTTATTTACCTGGCTGTCAGTGTGACCAACAACAAACCAAACCAACCAACCAAACAAATAAACAAAAACCAAACCAAACAACCAGCATCACAATGGAGAAGAGGAGGGGAAGATGATGCATATACTTGGCCTCTTGACCAGAAAAAGTGTCCAGCAGTCTGCCTGTGCCAGCAAAGCCCAAGGAGACCTTGTCTTGTATCTTCTAAACAAACTAATGGAAACCTAATTTTCAGTCTGCCTCTGATGCTCTTTAAGGGGCACAGCTAACTAGTCTGCAGTTTCACAGGAGCAGACAACTCTGGCCGCTCCCAGACCTCAAACTTCTCAAGAAGAATTGCTGGCAGAAGTGGTCCAGGTGAAAGGCAGGATGCCCAGAATATGTCCTTCCATTAAAGAAGAGGAAGTAAAGGAGAAAACACAGGAAAAAAATTTCAGAAACTAAACAGAGACGATTTTTATCCTGGCTGCAAATTGACTCAGTGGGTAAGAAATATGGAGGTGAATTAAGCCCAGAGGAGTGGCCTCAGAGACCCAGGCAACAGAGAAGTTTTAGGAGCAATGTCACACTGGGTTGCGCATACAAGTGGAGATAATTGTGTATACCATCGTCCATTTCACCTTGCTGAAAGCAATGCTTGTTTATGCATCTAAATTATGGTACAGTATACTAAACCAGATGTATTGACCCCTCATGCATGTAAGTAGAATTCTAGTACTGAAACCAGCATCTAGTGTTCAGCTCTGCCAGTACTTTACAGCTAGGAAGAAAAGGAAGGTCTCTCCTACTGTTCAAAGCGCTGTAAGTTTAACACTCATTATCTGATACGAGGATGTACAAATTGTCATCTCACCAAGACATGCTTTAAAAGGGATTGACCTCCAACTGGAAAATGGTAGCCCAATCCTGCTAGCAGAGAATTATATAGTTTGAAAGCTTAGCCTGTGAAAGATTCTACAGAACTTGCCATGTCTTTGAAATTTAGAATGTATCACTTTAGTAATATGAATTTTATTGCCAAGTAAGTATCTAATTTTTCAAGTTTTTAACTATATTAAGCATTTTCAACATGGTTTTTGTTTGTTTTGACTAACAAACATTTAAGGAAAAGGGAAATTCTCTGAAACCCTCAAGGCATGTTTGTATACTGCTGGTCAACGACACATCACTGATGACGAGCACCAGTGTTCATTGATACTGCAGCTGAGAGCAGCAGGGGTGTGGGGACACCAGTGTCTTCAAAGCAGACACTTGTTTCAATTTTCAAAAACATGACTTGCTGTTTTCAGCCAACCACAGAAACAGCAGTGGCCACAAATAACAAGGCATGATTAAACCAGCTATTCAGAATTGCTTCTTAATGTCTAATGAATTTGTTTTGAGAAACATGATAACATGGCCTCTTTCTTTGAGTGCTTCATTGGAAAAATGGTCCCTAGGCCACATGTTTTCTGTGAGAGATGCCAGATGAGGGGGGGAAAAACTAAGTTTACATGGCATGCCAAAACCCAGAGGCTTGAAGTAATGGCTGGCAGCCCTAGTAAACTCTCGGAGACAGGCCATGCTCTCAGTGGTATGGGTCTCGGAAAAGAGGAGGAGATGAATGAGGGGAGAGAGGAAAGGTCACCCAGAGAAAGAGAAAGGCTGGGGTGAGGGACCCCAAACCCTTGCCATGTATTAGCACAAAATGTTGGGTCAAGATAGATGGAAGCAAAGTGGAAATTAAAGAAAGCAGACAGACATCTCTAGAAGGAAAATTGTTCTTTGAATCAGAATAAATGAAGGGACACAGTATCCATGGAAATGAAAACCAAATGGCATGGGATAAAGGAGCTTTATAGGACTGAAAAGGAGAAGATTGGAGATGAGGGGGTCCATCTGTAGGTCAGTTCTCCTGCAGTCTAAAGTGGTAGACACCAGGGGTTGGTGTGTGGATCACCACATCAGAAGCATCCATAGGTGTTGTCAGTCAACTCTCCTGTCCAGAGCTTCAGAGTCCAGTTAGGACTCAGTCCAGCCTCAGGTAATTAACCTTTCATAACAAGTTTTTTTTTTATTTTCCCCTAATTTTACAATTAACTGTCAAATTACTGCATTGTAACTGATTAATTTTACAAAAGAAGAGAGGGGGAAAGACAAAAGAAAAAGAAAAAGCCTCCAAATCATTCCCAACACACACACACACACACACACACACACACACACGTTAAGTTAGGCACGTGGAGAATAGCAGTTTTTGTGTGCAATAATGTTTCAAAATGTAAAAGTGAAGTGGCCACAGATTTTGCTGCTCAGTTTTTCTAGGAACTAGTTTTTCTCCATTGTGATCTAAAACATAGAATGAGCATGAAAACCATTACACAGAAACCATGAACACATGATACAATCATATTAACTGAACAAAGTAACACTCAGGCAATCACATTGGACGCTTACATCCTCACTTCTTTGAGATGCATGAGAGGCCAAGTGAAAACAGAAGCATCAAAAGGTGAAGAAGCAAGTGTGCAGTGTAGTCAGTGGTTTCCTGTGTTGTGTGCAGTAAGGAGCAGAAAGGGGTGCATTTGGGAATGCACCTTTTTGAGGGAAATTGTTTCCATTTTGTCATTTCAGGACCAAAGGTTTTTAGTTTCTAGTTGGAAATAGGATAAGCCATATCCCTGTGTATGCCTGTGTATCTCAAATAAAAGAGCTGGGAGAGGAGGAGAATGAGACAGAGGTACAGTACAAACTTGGGATGCTCACAGTAATTAGACATAACTGTCTGTCATGGATTTAAACCTGAGGTACTAGCTCTGCCTTGCCTGTTCAATGTAGCCATTTGATGCACATTAGACATCCAAAGCTCAGGTGGATATTTTATATTCAGGAATGCCTGGAGACCTTTTCTAGATATGCCTTATACTGTCTCTTCATAGGACCCCAAAAATGCAGGTGTATGTAACAGAAGTGTAAAGGAGACTCCATGGACTCTAAATTCATATATTTTGAATCTTAAGGAATCCTCTTCTATAGAGAGATTTTAATCCAGCAATATGGCTAGGCTGGCTAGAATACAGATGTGCCCTTAGTACTCACCTTTAATCTCAAACAAGGAAGGTAAAGTTAGTTTGTAGAAGGAAGAACCCATGTTTGAAAGTGATGTCTAATTGAATGGCGAATAAAATGATGAATCAGAGAAAGATTTGACAGAATAGGATATACTCAACTCTCGCAAGAACAGAGAGGAAAGGGAAGCCACTTAAGAGAGCAACAAGAAAGGAGAGAGGAAGAAGGGAAAAGGGAGAGAGGGGGAAGGGGAGGGGGAGAAGGAGGAGACAGTTTTACTGGGAGAGTTTTACAGAGACAGGTTGAACAGAAACAAACTAGACACAGGCGAGGACACAATGAGCCAGAAAATGAGGAGGCAGATTAGACTAAATTTGCTAGAGTTAGTTTGAGGATGAAGGAGAAGTCAGATTGAATCAGTTATCTTGGAGAGGAGTTTGAGCCAGAACAGCTCAGTTGAACCAGCCAGCAAGAGTTTAGAAGGAATAAAAAGGGGTGAGCTTATTCAGAGTAAGTCTCAGAGGCTGAAAATATTCTAGGCCTAGAGTAGATTGTAAAGAATAGGGACTAGACAAGCTTGCAAGGTTAGGCCTAGCTTGGCATATGGAGACAGTAAGCATCCAAGACTACAATTACAACAGCAAGTAAAAGTTACTTTTACATTCTTCCTAAAAATCTCATTTAGTAAAAATCCAGAAATAAGCTAGATGTGGTAAAAACAAACAAACAAACAAACAAACAAACAAAAAAAAAAACCTTGTCCCTTTAATCCTAGAACTTGAAGGCAGAAGAAGGCAGATTTCTGATTTGGAGGCCAGACTGATCTACAAAGAAAGTTCCAGGACAGCCAGTGTTACACAGAGAAACCTTGTTCTGGAAAACAAAAACAAAAACAAAAACAAAAACAAAAATCCAGAAATAAAGATGGGACTAGAGTCTTACAAAGAACAAAGCTTGAGGCTATAAAGGCAAATAAGCAAGGACAGACTGGGGAGGAAGTAAGGAGAGATCCCTGTGCCTTAGAAGGTTAAAATCATAGAAAACTAAGCAGAAAAATCAGGGAGAGCATTTAGGGTTTCAGGATCAAGAGAGAATAAAGACGCAACCATTCCAAATGTGTTTTGGATCCAGAACATACAGCTACAAGAGATTTGCCTCCTCGGTATCAACCTATGTGGTGGTACTATAACTGTATAATCTTTTCCAAGATTTCGGAGTCTCCATTTTGAAACATTTTGTTTTTGCCTGTTCCCACAGCACTGCTAATGGCAGAAGTCTTTATCATATCTAATATCACATAGAAGTAAATCTCCTATTCATTTGACTTAATTTATAGTTGATATATAGCTATACAGATGACTTTTATTTTCCACATTCATTTCAAAAGTGTTTGTATTAATTATTTTTCTGTTGTTGTAGTACTTGACCAAGGCAACCTCAAAAAGAAAGAGTGTTTTTTCTTTTTTTTTCTTTTTTTTTTTGGTTTATTGCTCCAGAGGGATAGAATCCATGATGATTATGGTAGGGGGCATGACAGTAGCCAGTCATTGCTTTGGAGGAGTAGCTCAGAGCTCTCGTCTTGATCTCTAAGTAGGAATCAAGGAGAGACACTGGGAATGGCAGAGTTTTAAAACCTCAAAATCCACCCCCAGTAACACACCCCTTCCCAAAGTGTTTTACCAACTGGTGACCAAGTATTCAAACATATGAACTTGTTCAGGCCATTCTCATTAAAAAAAAAAGCAGTGTTTATAATTCCTTAAAAATATCTCTAGGAATTTTTATGTTCAGTCTATGTATTTTTGGAGAAAATTGACATCTTCATAGTATAGTCATTCTATGATGTTAAGTTCATAGTGTTGGTATAAAATAAGGTGCTTTAGGAATTATTATTTTTCCAACACTTATGCTTATGACTGTATTCCTTTGTGCAGCAGAAGGGACATTGCTGATATAATTAAGTTAAAGACCCATTAGTGGGATAAGGATTATCCAGGAGCCCAAAGTAACTAACAAGAATCTTTATCAAAGGAATATCAGAAGTAGACAGGGACATGTGAAGATTGTCTGAAATCTTGGGCTGATGAAGGGGAGCAGTCTGGAATTCTCAGTGTGACTTTTTGACCAATAATAGCTGTCATAGGTCAACCAACCTACAACCAGGGCTGTACTTGCCTTCTGGGTTGACTGGGTCTGAGTCCACTACTATTTCTTTTCAACATTTTCAGGCACTAACATCACACCAATGAAATACTGGATCGTAGAACTGAGGAAAAGGGTTAAACTTATTTTCTTTAATTGGGTTGAAACGTAGTTCCCAAGTGAGGTCCATGGGTTATTAGAGTGCTGTGTCTTTACTGGGTGTTTATCATTTGTGTTAGAACTGTAGTGACATCACTAATGATGACACCCTTCAGTGTTTTTTCAATTTGACTCCAAGCCCAGAACAGCATGTTTTTCAAAGGAAACTATTTGGCTTATAGTAATGAACTCATGGATTATATACAGTAGCTAAATTCATACCATGTTCCACATATCCACACTCCCTTCATTTACATTTGCGTATATATGTGTGTGTGTGTGTGTGTGTGTGTGTGTGTGTGTGTGTATCATATGTCTGCATATACACAATAAAATAAAAAATTCATGTGCAAGACTCACACAACAGCATTTTCACCATTCATTTCTTATAAAGATTTTGTCTTTCTTCCCTATAATTTAGATGAATGGTAATTTCTTCTCTGCTTTCAACTCATTTCTACTTTAAAATTATTTATCCGAAATTTAGAAAATAATCCAGAAATGGCCAACATTCAGAATTCTTGTGGAGAAAAAAAATCACTCCTTATCATGGAGCTCAATCTCTGAGTGTTTGATATTAGATATTACAGAGTATCTTCATTTTATTGAGTATGCAGTATACTTCAGAAAATTTTTAAATGTGTATTGAGTGCTATATTAAAGACCCCTAGGTCTTGTACATTTTAAAATTATGTATGTAAGTAATAAACAAAGAAGACAATAGAAGTTAATCATTAAATGTATTCACAATGGCCAAATAGCACACTGATTTTTTTTTCATTCCTACCCACGTGCTATTGCTTAAGGCCTTGTGTGAGTTAACTTTCCTCTGATTAAAGAAGTGTGTATTCTGTCTGTGTAAACCCAAAGCAGCCACTTGTGTGGTATGGAGTTTGCTGGGTTTGATGAATAAAGACTTTCCTTACTAAAAGCAAGAGAGCAGCAAAACCAGACCTGGACCACATCATGTGACCATGGTGGGGGGGGGAAGGTTTATTGTAAATATGGAACTGCAGGAACATAAACTTTGATTCCTGTCAATGAGAAACTTTGCCCTAGTGGTGCTGCCTTGTAGGCCCCCAGTGTATGAAGAGGATGTTGGCCCTCATATGACTGCTGAACTGGGGTGAGGGACTATTATGTAGGGACACTCCATTCCAGAGAAGTGGTATGGAAGGTATAGGAGGTAGAGGGTGGGAGGGTGTGACTGGGAGGGGTGGAAAGAGGACACTGAGATGGAGATGTAACCTGAAGTAATAAATAAACATAAAAAATATGGAACTGCAGGATGGCTATCTTTTGGGTTTTTAGAAAATAATCCAGAAATGGCCATCATTCAGCATTCTTGTGGAGAAAAAAAAAATCACTCCTTATCATGGAGCTTTTGGGTGGTAGAAAGAGAATAGCCAGAGGCATTAAGGGAGTCTAAAGCTGCCCTGGTTACTTCCTGGGGAAAGAGAGAGGAGCAAAATGGGAAAAGCCTTGTCAGTTTTAAAGAGAATAAGTGGGGGAGGAAAGGAACAACCTGGGAAATAGAATAGTGGGGGAGATGAGCAGAGTTGGAGGCTAGTGTGGGGCTTTGACGTGTGCTACAGGTTCTCATCAATAGGGACTGGAGGAGCCTGGAGGTTAGTGTGCAGATTTATCGGTAACCAGACGCCCCATTTGCATGAGATGCGAAGAAATAAGGGGAGTAACTCTTCTTGGCAGACAGAAACCCATTTCACAGATTCCTGGGGAAGGTTGAGTGTAGGTTTTTATCTCTCCACCATAAACTCTGTGTCAGTCAGAGCAGAGCCCCAGACTGAGAAATCAAGCCCCATCTTGAGAGATGCCGTTTCTGTCATAGAGCAGTTTCTATCAATTGTAGAAAATGTTCAATTCACTCAAAGTTGCATCTCCAGAGAAAAATCCCAACACATTTGCACTGGTGAAAATAAATAGGCTGTGCACAGGAACAAATCTGACTCATTAACACTTTAATATACTTAGCCATTCTTCTACTTTTGGCATTGGAGAGAGAATATCTTGCGTATTTTATGGACACATTGCCTGTCAACTTAAAAAACCTATGGCCTATAGGAAAGGGTAGGTAGGATAGAAGGTGGGACATCTGGTAGGCAGAAAGGATTCTGGGATAGAGCCAGGAACACGAGATTCACTCAGAAGCATGTGAGGACAGCTCCCATTGTTTTTGTTGTTGTTGTTGTTGTTTGTTTGTATGTTTTCTTTTGTTTTTGTTTTTTTGTCTTTTGTTTATTTATTTATTTATTTGTTACCTCATTATGTCCCCTCCCTTCACCCCCTCCCAGACCCTCTCTTCCACCCTCTACCCCCTTGCCCACCCCTCCCATGCCTTCAGTGTGGGGTGTCTCCATGTATCAGCCCCCCTCAGTTTGTTAGTCACATGAGGTCTAAGAGCTTCCTCTTGCACAGGAGGCATGCATGGCAGTTCCAGTAGGGTGGTGTGTCCCACTGACAGGTAACCAAGACCCTGTTACTGCTGTTTTGGGTCTATTGATTGTAGGATGGTTATCCTATACTATAATGGCTAAAATTAAGTTATAAGTGAATATATACCATGTGTATCTTTCTGAGTCTGAGTTAGCTCACTCATGATGAGCTTTTCTAGTTCCATTCATTTGGTTGCATATAGCATGATTTCCTTGTTTCTGATAGCTGAGTAGTATTCCATTGTATAAATGTACCACAGTTTTTTTTTCTTTGTTTTGTTATGTTTTATCCATTCTTCAGTTGAGGGACATCTGGGTTGTTTCCAGTTTGTAGCTATTACAAATAAAGCTTCTATGAACATACTTGAGGAGATGTCCTTGTGGATTGGTGAGGAATCGTTTAGATGTATGCCCAGGAGTGGTATGGCTGGGTCTTGAGGTAGAGATATTCCAAGTTTTCTAAAATCGCCAGACTGATTTCCATAGTGGTTGTACAAGTTTGCATTCCCACCAGCAATGGAGGAATGTTCCCCTTTCTCTACAGCCTCGCCAGCATGTGCTGTCTTTTGAGTTTTTGGTCTTAGCCATTCTGACAGGAGTGAGATGGAATCTCAGAGTCTTCTTGAGTTGCATTTCTCTGACAATTAAGGATGTTGAGCATTTCTTCAAGTGTCTCTCAGCCATTTTAGATTCCTCTTTTGTGAATTCTCGGTTCAGATCTGTTACCCATTTTTTGATTGGGTTACTTGGTTTGCTGGTGTTTAATTTCTTGGAGTTCTTTATAGATTTTGGGTATTAGCCCTCTTTCAGATGTGGGGTTCGTGAAGATCTTTTCCCAATCTGTAGGCTGCCATTTTGTTTTGATGACAGTGTCCTTTGCCTTACAGAAGCTTTTCAGTTTCATGAGGTCCCCTTTATTGATTGTTGGTCTTAGGGCCTCACACTTCCCATCTTAAAGAGAGTTAAGAGATGGCTTATTCTGGACCAATCTTGAGTGATCATGATCCAGGAACACAGGTTTAGGTTACCCCAAATTCCATGTTCCAATGTGGAAGCAGTTTCATGAAGTTTTATAGTTTATTGAACAAAGAAAGTCATAAAGGCAAATTTAAATTATATTGGTGTACATATCAGAGTGTTAGACACATGTAAGATGGGGAAAGGTTTTTCTATAGATTAAAGATCACATTTTTAACTTTGGATTGGTGGAAGTTAGTGGTCTGCTAAGTTAAAGGTTTTTTTTCTCTATTAGTCACAAGACATTAGTTCGTTCTGATGCAGAGGTGGGCAGGACATGGCTGTTCTAGAGGGCTAGAACTAGCCCATGATGACAGTACTGCAGTTCTTATCAGTCAGCCAGTTTCTGCAAGTTAGAGAGTTGTAGATTTAGAAAATGTACATAATGAGCTACATAAAATCCCAATATTGTCCTGTATTTTAAAGGCATTTCTGAAGGTCACATTATAATACATTTTATTGACTTAACAAAGTCTTTCTAATGCTTACTCTGAGCATTTCTGTTCATTTCCCAGTTTAAAAAAAAATCCAAAAAACAAAAACAAAAAAAAACCAAAACTAATTCCCTCCTTGTTACTTCACACTGGGTTACTTTAACATTCTGAATGCAGTGAAACATTATTTCTGAATTTTGTATTATTGTCCTAATGTTTAATTGGGGCTCACTTTAACCCATTATTTGAATGGCTTAATTCTGGTCATTAGTGGGAACTAGAAAGCCTAAACTAAAAATTCATTTAAAAATGAATTTTTAAATATCATTTTTAGCAATTATAATAACAAAAATAAAGCTTACTATTGTAGATAGTTTTATTCTGGTGAATTGGTCTTTTGGCACAGATATACCAGAGACGTTTCTAATAATGTGGTTGAAGGAGCGCCCTGAGGAGGAATACAGAATTCCTGTGAGCTGCAGGCCCATGGGTTGAACACCTCCAGGTCTAGGATCTATGAGGTCCTCAGTGTGGGTCCATCTGTCTAGACTTGGCTTCTCAAGCCGATAACTACAGAGAGACACTTCCTTACTCTGCTCTTAGATGCTTGAGTGTTACAGGGGTGTCTGAGTCTGAAGGACAGTATCCAAGAGGGAAACGTGGGGACCCCAGAGTGGATTTTTACTGATCTGTTATGGGTCTTTCATGTAGTACTTATTTCTCCCAAGTTCATATAATATGAGTCTTTCTGAGCATGTTCCTTTTTTTTAGTGAAGCCTAGGTAAGGAAGGGCTTCTAGACTTCTCACTGGAGCTGCCCTTTGCATGTTAATCCCTGGGACCTTTTTCTGTTGCACATTTCCTATTCTGCTGCCTAGTGAGGACAACCAGGGACTGTTGGACACTGAAAGAAACATTTCAGAGTAAAGGAGGCCAAGAGAGACAAATGAAACCTGGAAAGGAGGGGATTTGTTTGTTTTTTACAGAAGGGAATTTAGAAGTAAAACTTTATTTGTCATTTTGCTTTAATGGAATGTTTTAATAGATGTCTCTTCACTTGATATTTCTCCCATGTGATTCTTGTTGTCTTCTGAGATGAATGTGTCAACCAGGCTCAATTAAGGAAAAATGGGGCCAGCAGAATGGCTCAGCACTAAAGGCTCTCTGCCAAGCTCGATGGCCTGAGTTGGATCTCTTTAGGCCCACATGGTGGAAGGAAAGAATGGATTTCCTCAGTTGTCCTATAATTTCCATAGATACACCCCCACACATGATAAATAAAAAAAGAAAAAGTTGCCCTCAAACTTAATAAAACATCCTAAACAAAATTATGTATATGAACATTCTCAAGTTGTCTTCTAAATGAAGTTGGAAGAACATCAAGATCACAAGTAATTGCTTTGGAAAACATGCCTGGTGTTCTCAAAGGGAGGTCTGTACTTAGAGTTAATGATACAAGAGGAGGATGTGCTACCTCATTTGACTCTGTGTGAGATGTTCTCTGCAATTGTTACTTAGTGAAAAAGACTGGCTGTAAAGGAGCAAGGGTAGAGGGAGATGCTATAGAATCGTTTAGTATCATGCTGGGAAATCAGATATTCAACTTTGTTTAGAACATCAGTCTGCAAAAGTTAGGTACAGTGATAACCTGAAATGTATCAAAGCAATGGATTTCACTTGCCTGGCTACTACCTAGAGTGACAAACTTGTCCCTGAACTTAGCAGCCTACAATTGCTTTATTTTACTGGTACCCCTATGCAAAGAATTCTATAAACATGAATGTAACCAACCTTTTAAGTTATTACTTATCACTTATTTATTACTAAATTCACTTATAACAAACACCTACAATTTCTTAACTATTAATCCTATAAATTCCTACAACCCCTTTAACCTATCCACTAAACCTATTGATAATCATAACAACTACTTTCATACCCTTTTAGAATGATACAGTCTCTGGGGCAGGTCCTCAGTCGTCAGGAAACCAGTCTCGGGGGTAGACTCTTTAACGCACTTAGCAGTTGAAAGCAATGCCAGGTCATAAAGTCTTTCCTTGTTTCACCTGGCTTCAACCTTGTTTTTCAGTCCAAAGAGACTCCCCTCATTTCACCTGACTTCATCCATAAGCTGATAAGCTAATTGCTCACAGCAGTTGATCTTCATGCCCCGAATTAAGAGACTGTATCAGAAACTTAGGTATTCACTAAATCTAACTTATATTAACCTATCAGCCCCTACACATGAAATTGAGAACTAAAATGAAGTGCAACTCCTTAGTTTTGTAACCTGAAATGCCAGCTACTTCTCCTAAAATTCATCTAGAGGTCCTTACCAAGACTTAAAGAAGATAAGGGATGTGTCAGTTTTTGAGGTTCATCATTTGACTGAACTTGTACCCTTCCATCCAGTCACCCACTACCACCCTTCACACCCATTGTGAAGGAGGATGTCTTAACTTGTTCCTGCTTCCCCCTTTTTTGGGCTTTCAGTTTTCTCCTTTTCATGAATTACAGGTCACCTGTTTCCATATTTCTATTTAAAAATTTTCCTGATTCTCCTTACATGTTTATCAATTGCTGTGAGCTAGCTGTTCTGCTTTGTTGGAAACATATTACTAATATAGAACATCTGAACACAAACTATTTTATTTAAGAAAATTTGTAAGAATTTTGTAATCAGAGACAATATCAAGTCAAAAAAGCTGCAATTCCCCAAATTTCAAAAGGCAATCCAAATATCCAGAAATATGCTCAACCTATGGGAGGATTTCTGGGGGTTAGATAAAAGGCAGCATTCCTCAGACACTTGTGAAACTGATTCCCATCTTCCAAAAGGAGTCATTTCCCTTATCTCTGGCAAAAGGGACATATGGCTAGCTACCTGTGAGGCCCATCATCAAATCAAAGCCAATGGATACCTCCAGGCTCCCTCAATATCACAAATACCTTTATATATTTCAAAGTTATGCTGGTATCCTAATCTTTCTCATCTTCTTCTATCCCCCCTCCTCTTGCTCTGTTACTGATTCTCTCACTGTGTTTTCTTTATTCTCTATGCTCTGTTATTCTTTCTGCTTCCATAGATTGCCCTGGACAGATCTGGTCTGCTGGCCATGTTCAGTCTACTTTTTCTGTCTGCTCTGGACTCTTCCAGATGCCTCTGAGTGTTCTCTCTCTCTTGTATTGACAATAGAAATCTTCCCTTTAACCATACCATGGAATGGTCATGTTGTCAATTTACACAGAAAACTATTTTAAGGATATTACATATGAAAGGATAGCCTTCCTGTGTTTTGGTTGCACTCAATGGAATCAGTAGAGAATGTGCCATTTTAAGAGATCAGAGCACATTTTCACATGGACTGTGATATTTTGTACTTATCTGTCAGAGTGAGGTTACTAAGGCAAAGTGCTGTTCCTTGCTTTAAGCTTATAGTGACTTTGAAAATCAGAAGCAATCTCATATGGAAAGACTTTTAAGAGCAAGAGAAGGTGTTTAGCAGTGCTTACCCATTAGCACAGGCAGTGCATGCCAAGAGGCAGTCAAACCAGGTCCTCCACATTCTCCTTTCAAGGGATCACAATGTTGAGTATGCCATTACAATAACTTTGAATATACTGAAAGTATACACAAAAGAAGATTGTAAGACAAATACAAAATTTCTATATAAAGTAATTTATTCTTTAAACATAAAAGGATCTGATCAATAGGAATGCAATGAAAATATACAGGAAAATAGTTTCCAAATTTAAAAGGAGAACCATGGCCAAAAAGGAGAAAACAAACAAACCCCCCCCCCCCCCTCAAATTAAGTAGAAAAAAGAAATATGCCTCAGTATGGCCTTATTTCAGAATTCTAATAGTAAAGAAATCAATAAAGACTTCCTAGTAATACACCAGGATATTTATAAAGAAACAAAAAACAGAGTGACAATGTTTACCCATTAGCACAGGCAGTGCGTGCCAAGAGGCAGTCAAAGCAAGTCCTCCACATTCTCCTTTCAAGGGATGGCAATGTTGAATATGCCATTAAAATAACTATTTTCACATAGCGTATTTTTCTACTGTTTCAAAAGTTATTTGGAAAAGACTTGCTAAACACAAGCGTAAAATACAAGAAACATACTTACTGTTGCCAGTGGTTGAGCACATACATATTCCCCCAAATAACCTATTGAGTATATACAAGTGTAAATGACCAGCATGACAACATATGCTTACAGGTGCAATGGTGGAACAAATATTATAGAGATAACCAGCTACTCTCTGTTGGATGTCATACCTGACACTTCAAATCTGACTAGTTGGAAAGCTCACAGGGGTCATCCTACTAGTGTTATTCTGCTAAATGAACCCACTGATTAGTCAAGCTCTGAGTCTTCAGAGAAGTTTCTTTGTACATTGGATGGTGTACATGGAAACTCACCACTGGTCAAAGTATAGGGAATAAGTATCAGTATTTTATTCAGCCACAAATAGTACATCTGTTCATTATCTTCTATACCCTGAAGCCTTAGGGACCATTGAAAAATATGAGAAAGAAAGATTGTAAGACTCAGGGATCAGGGAGGACTGGGCAGAAACAGTGAAATTTGGACACAGCATGGCCTCTTTACTCTTGAATTCACAGCAGCTGTGATTGCCTGCACAAGGGCTACAAAATATCAAACCACTCTAAATTCCAGCATGAAGGGAGACCATGGTGCTCCTTTTAAATTTGGAAACTATTTTCCTGTGTATATATATACATATATTTTTTTTACTTTATTTTTTATTTCTTCAAGTTACATCTCAATCCCATTCCCTTCCCTACTCCCCCTCCAGTTCCATCCTCCCACTCTCTTCCGCCTCAAACCACATAACCCCTTCCTTTTTTTTTAAGTTTAAGGTATATCTTTTTCCCCCCAACAAATCCCCCTTTCAGTCCAACAAATGGTTCTTTCTCTTATAATAATAAATACAATACAAAACAACAGAAATAAATAGGCCACAATTATAAGAGTTATATGGCTTAGCATACATTCCCAATGTCCAGTCCATATGTATTTGGCACCTGACTTTAACATTCTACTATCTAACCATCTCCATGAGTTTAAAGTTCTAAATCTAACTCAGCATTCATACTAACTTGCGTCACAGATTTAAAAACATCTTCTTAGACCCAGAACGCCCTCTTGATTCCTAAACAACTCAAAATTTAATTATGAGACTCTAGCTATCTATTCTTCAACCACCTCAGACACCTGAGAGGGATAAATATATTTGATTACATAGGAAGTGCAGGGCCTGCAGCTTCCAAAACTAAGAAATGACATACCAGTGGCTGCCTGGACAGTTCTCATTTTCTCTCCATACATTACAGCATCGATCTTCAGTCGTTTGGCCCCATTTCTCTGACAGACATTGAGTGTAGAGCAGGGCATATGAAGAACTTGCCTACCCTGTCTTGGCAGAGCTAGGCTGTTGACTTACCTGGTTTCAAGATTTGTCCTTTTTGGACAGCATTCTGTCTACAGTTGGGAGCAAGGGATTTTTCCAGCCAAGAGATAGGCTTGCCACTAATTCAATCGTCTCCCACTGGATATTCTTTGATGCTCATCTTCTACTTGGAGTAGAATAGGGCGGTCTGTCAGGAGTTGACACGTCTCAATATCAAAAAAATCTAAAGTTAAGAAAACATCTTTGAATGCCATATTCTGCAGATCTCCTGAGGTTTTTGAAGAGGCCCTATCTATCTCTTATATTAGGATGAGCAGATGTTGCTTGTCTCTAAGCAACTTGATTTCTGATTAGCTTAGAAAATAACTATAATAGACTGTCATAGTACCTAACAAAATGACAGGCTTGCATGACTATTAGTTTGCATTTCTTAATTATCCTAAACAGTTTATGACAATTAGTAGCAAAAGTCCGAAACTTTACATTTCATTTTTTTTTCTTTACCCTCTAACCATTCCATCCCATTTCTCTGGAATGGAGTGTCCCTATATAACAGTCCCTCACCCCAGTTCAGCTGTCATATGAGGGCCAAGAGCCTCCTCATACATTGCGTGTCTACCAATGGAGGCAGTACCACCAGTGAAAAGTGTCTCATTGCCCAGGAGAGAGAACTAAAAAACAAATAAAAAATAAGCAGAAAAACAGATTAAAAAGAATAAAAAATAGAAAAAAAAGTAAAAATAAAAATAAAAAGTCTATGTCTATGTTCCCTTTGGTGTGTTGGTTGTAGTATCAATATCCTCTACTATATAGCTAAAATCCTACTATAAGTGAATAGATGCCATATGTATCCTTCTGAGTCTGGGTTAGCTCACTCAGGATGAGCTTCTCTAGTTCCATCCATTTGGCTGCAAACTGCATGATTTCATTGTTCCTGATAGTGGAATAATATTCCATTGTGTAAATGTACCACAGTTTATTAATCCATTCTTCAGTTGAAGGACATCTGGGTTGCTTCCAGTTTCTAGCTATTAAAAATAAAGCTGCTATGAACATAGATGAGGAAACTTCCTTATGATTCCGTGAGGAGTCATTTGGGTGTATACCCAGAAGTGGTATGGCTGGGTCCTGAGGCAAAGCTATTTCAAGTTTTCTAAGATATCACCATATTGACCTCCATAGTGGTTGCACAAGCCTACACTCCCACCAACAATGGAGGAGGGTTCCTCTTTCTCCATATCCTTGCCAGCATGTGCTGTCGTTTGAGCTTTTGATCTTAGCCATTTTGACAGGTGTGAGATGGAATCTCAGAGTCATTTTGAGTTGCATTTCTCTGATGATTAAGGAAGTTGAGCATTTCTTCAAGTGTCTCTCAGCCATTAGGGATTCCTCCTTTGTGAATTCTCTATTTACCTCCGTCCCCCATTTTTTGATTGGATTATTTGGTTTCTTGGCATTTAATTTCTTGAGTTCTTTGTAGATTTTGGATATTAGCCCTCTGTCAGATGTGGGGTTTGTGAAGATTTTCTTCCAGTCTGTAGGCTGCTGTTTTGTTTGAATGATAGTGTCTTTTGTTTTACAGAAGCTTTTCAGGTTCATGAGGTCCCATTTATTGATTGTCGATCTCAGGTCCTGAGCTGTTGGTGTTCTGTTCAGGAAGTTGTCACCTGTGCCAATGAGTTCGAGGGTTTCTCCTACTTTTTTTCTAGTATCTTTAGTGTGGCCGGCCTTATGTTAAGGTCTTTGATCCACTTGGAATTAAGTTTTGTACAAGGTGATAGGTATGGGTCTAATTTCATTCTTTTGCAAGTGGACATCCAGTTGGACCAGCACCATTTGTTGAAGATGCTGTCCTTCTTCCATTGTGAGGTTTTGGCTTCTTTGTCAAAGATTAGTTGGCCATAGGTGTGTGGGTCCATGTTTGGGTCTTCAATTCGATTCTATTGATCCACTGGTCTGTTTCTATACCAGTACCATGCTGTTTTTATTATTATTGCTCTGTAGTACAGCTTGAAATTTGGGATGGTGATACCTCCAGATGCTTTTTTATTGTACAGGATTGATTTAGCTATTCTGGGCTTTTTGTTGTTCCATATGAAGTTGAGTATAGCTTTTTCCAGGTCTATAAAGAATTGTGTTCGTATTTTGATAGGAATTGCATTGAATCTATATATTGCTTTTGGTAGGATGGCCATTTTTATTATGTTTATCCTACCTATCCATGAGCATGGGAGATCTTTCCATCTTCTAAAGGCCTCTTCCATTTCTTTCTTCAAGGGCTTGAAGTTCTTGTTGTACAGATCCTTTACTTGCTTGGTTAGAGTTACCCCCAGGTATTTTATATTGTTTGTGGCTATTGTGAAGGGAGTTATTTCCCTGATTTCTTTCTCTGCCCATTTATTTGTTGTATAAAGAAGGGCTTCTGATTTTTTTGAATTAATTTTGTATACAGCCACCTTGCTGAAGGTGTTTATCAGCTCTAAGAATTCTCTGGTGGGATTTTTTGGGTAACTTATGTTTACTATCATATTGTCTGCAAGGGATAATTTGACTTCTTCGTTTCCGATATTTATCCCCTTGATCTCCTTTAGTTGTCTTATTGCTCTAGCAAGAACTTCAAGTACTATATTGAAGAGATATGGTGAAAGTGGACATCCTTGTCTTGTCCCTGAGTTTAGAGGAAATGCTTCAAGTTTCTCTCCATTTAATTTGATGTTGGCCACTGGCTTGCTGTTTATTGCCTTTATTATTTCTAGGTACGGTCCTTGTATGCCCGTTCTCTCCAGAACTTTTAGAATGAAGGGGTGTTGGATTTTGTCAAATGCTTTTTATGCATCTAGGGAGATTATCATGTGGTTATTTTCTTTCATCTTGTTTATATGGTGAATTACATTGATAGACTTTCGTATGCTGAACCATTCCTGGGATGAAGCCTACTTGATCATGGTGTATGATACTTTTGATGTGTTCTTGAAATCAGTTTGCTAGTATTTTATTAAGTATTTTTGCATCTATGTTCATGAGAGAAATTGCTCTGACGTTCTCTTTCTTTGTTGGGTCTTTGTGTGGTTTAGGAATCAGAGTGACTGTGGCCTCATAGAATGAGTGTGGCAATGTTCTTTCTGATTCTATTTGGTGAAAGAGTTTGAAAAGTATTGGTGTTAGCTCCTCTTTGAAGGTCCGGTAGCATTCTGTGCTAAAGCCATTTGGCCCTGGGCTTTTTTGGTTGGGAGATTTTTAATGACTGTTTCAATTTCCTTAGGGGTTATAGGGATGTTTAATCTGTTAATCTGGTATTGATTTAGCTTTGATAGGTGGAACCTAGAAAGAAAATTGTCCATTTTGCTTAAGTTTTCAAATTTGGTGGAGTATAGATTTTTACAGTACGATCCAAATATTCTCTGGATTTCCTCAATGTCTGTTGTTATTTCTCCCTTTTCATTTCTGATTTTGTTGATTTGGGTTTTTTCTTTCTGCCTTTTAGTTAATTTGGCTAAGGGTCTGTCTATTTTGTTGATTTTCTTGAAGAACCAACTCTTGGTTTCATTGAATCTTTGTATAGTTCTTTTTGTTTCTAAGTTGTTGATTTCAGCCCTAAGTTTGATGATCTCCTGCCTTCTGCTCCTCTTGGGAGTGTTTGCTTCTTTTTTTCCCAATTCATCCAGTTTAGCTGTTAATTCGCTAATATGACCTGTCACAATTCTCTTTGTGAAGGCACTTTGTGCTATGAACTTTCCTCATAGCACAGCTTTCATTGTGTCCCATAGGTTTGGGTATGTTGTGTCTTCATTTTTGTTGGATTTTAAGAAGTCTTTGATTTCCTTCTTTATTTCTTCCCTGATCCAGTGGTCTTCTAGTAAAGAGTTGTTCAATTTCCATATGAGTGTAGATTTTCTGTTGATTCTTTTGCTATTGAAGTCCAGCTTTATTCCATGGTGGTCTGATAAGATACAAGGGGTTATTTCAATTTTCTTGTATCTGTTGAGGCTATCTTTGTGTCCAACTATATGGTCGATTTTGGAGAAGGTTCCGTGAGGTGCTGAGAAGAAGGTGTATTCTTTTGTGTTTGGGTGAAACATTCTGTAGATATCTGTTAGGTCCATTTGGTTCATGACCTCTGTTAGACTCATTATTTCTCTGTTTGGCTTCTGTCTTGATGATCTGTCCATAGTTGTGAGTGGGGTGTTGAAATCTCCCACTACTAAAGTGTTTGGATCGATGTGCGATTTAAGTTTTAGAAGCGTTTCTTTTATAAATGTAGGTGCCTTTGTATTTGGGGAATAGATGTTCAATATTGAGATGTCTTCTCGATGAATATTTCCTTTAACGAGTATGTAATGCCCTTCTCTGTCGTCTTTTTTTATTAACTTCAATTGGAAGTCTATTTTGTTTGATATTAGGGTGGCTACTCCAGCTTGTTTCCTGGGTCCATTTTCTTGGAAAACCTTTTCCCAGCCCTTTACTCTGAGATAGTGTCAATCTTCAATAGTGAGATGTGTTTCTTGTATGCAGCAAAAAGATGGGTCTTGTTTGTAGATCCAGTCTGTAAGTCTTTTTCTTTTTGTTGGTGGGTTGAGTCCATTGATGTTGATGCATATTAGTGAATAGGGGTTGTTATTTCCCATTATTTTGGTATAGGTGGTTGTCTTGTGTTTCTTTTTGTTTAGTTACTGTGGAGTTTTCTATTTCCTCTGTTTTCTTGGTTGTAGTTATCTTCTCCGGGTTGGAATTTTCCTTCTAGGATCTTCTGTAGGGCTGGGTTTGTGGGTAGATATTGTTTAAATTTGATTTTGTCATGGAATATCTTGTTTTCTCCATCTATGTTGATAGAGAGTTTTGCTGGGTATAGTGGTCTGGTTGGGCACCTCTGTTCTCTCAGGGCTTGTAGGACATCTGTCCAGGCCCTTCTAGCTTTTAAAGTTTCTGAGGAGATGTCAGGTGTAATTTTGATGGGTCTGCCATTGTATGTGACTTGGCCTTTTTCTCTTACAGCTTTTAATATCCTTTCTTTGTTCTCTACATTTGGAGTTTCAATTATTATGTGGCAAGAGAAGTTTCTTTTCTGATCTAATCTGTTTGTTGTTCTGTAAGCCTCTTGGATTTTTATTGGCATCTCTTTCTTTATGTTTGGGAAGTTTTCTTCTATGATTTTTTTGAAGATATTTCCTGGACCTTGGAGTCGGGAGTCTTCTCTTTCCTCTATGCCTATAATTCTTAGGTTCCATCTTTTCATTGTTTTGTTTTTTTTTGTTTGTTTGTTTTTGGTTTTTCGAGACAGGGTTTCTCTGAATATCTCTGGCTGTTCTGGACTCACTTTGTAGACCAGGCTGGCCTCGAACTCACAAAGATCCGCCTGCCTCTGCCTCCCAAGTGCTTGGATTAAAGGCGTGTGCCACCACCACCCGGCCCATCTTTTCATTGAGTCCTTGATTTCTTGAATGTTCTGGGTGAGAGATTTTTTTAGCTTTCTCATTTTCTTTGGATGTTGTACTGATTTCTTCCACTGAATCTTCCATTCCTGAGATCCTGTCTTCCATCTCTTGAATCCTATTTTTGGTACTCATATCCATAGTTCCTGTTCTCTTCCCTTGATTCTCCATTTCCACTTTTAACTCTGACTGTGTTTTCTTTATCATTTCCATTTCCATTTTCATGTCTTGAATGGTTTTATTCATTTTGTACGTTTCCTGCTTCAAGTTGCTTGTCTTTGCCTGGAAGTCTTCCATTGCCCTCTCTTTTTCCTGTTCAAGTTTAACCACCTTGTTTTGGAGTTCTCTAATGGTACTATCCATAGCTTTCATTTGTGCAGTTGTGGCTTCTTTGAATTCCTTCATAGTTTTAAGTTCTTCTTGAAGGGACTCTATCACTTTCCATAATGTAGAATTATCATGGTTTTCATGTGTTTCAGCTGTGGTGATGTGGTCCAGGCTGGATGAAATAGCATTGCTTTCTTTTGTTGGAGTCATTCTGCCCTGATTTTTTTTTTTTTTGGCGGGGGGGTCTGGGGCCTTTGGCCATTTGGAATTTCTTAGCTGTCTGCTCTTGTCTTCTGTGCTTAGGTCCAAAGAGAGCACTTTGGTGTAGCAGTCGAATTGCCTGACTCCACCTCTGTAAGGTGAGTCACTCAGACCCACCTTCTAGGTGGAGACCTAACTAATCCAGTGGGTGGAGCTGTATACAAGTAAACTCTGGTTCCCCACCAAAAGGGCCAGTACTAGCAAAAAAGTCCGATCATAATTGTAAATACCTCACAGTTTGCCCAGGGTTGGATCCTGTGGTGGGTAAATCTGCCTTCACCCCCTGTAGCCTTGCCGCTCCCACGGCCCCACGTATGTGTGTAAGGAGCCAGGTCTGGAAACTGGCAAGTGACGTCATGGTCGACCAAGTTCCTGTATACTGCAGTGGATCACAATCTGCAGCTGGACGGTACTCTGCAGCCGAGCCGCGCACATTTCCATGGGTCCGCAACCCTTAGCCAGATAGCCTGATCACCTGTGCAGGGCCTGGGTTGGCCCAGCAGGCTGGAGAGTATCCCTGTGTGGGGTACGAATCTGCCCACTGGGTATTAGAGTGTGTCTTACCCGGAGTGTCTCTCCTGGTAGGGGGTCCCAAATCCTGGATTCAGCGGCTTCTGTGTGTGTCTGAGAGTGAGAGGGAGCATCCTGCCCAGGGACTTTTAATGGTCCCTCGGTAGTTGGGTGAGACCCAGGGGGATCGAGTCACTCAGATTTGTTTGTACAGCGTCTTATAACACTTGACGTTTTGTGACTGTTTTCCCCGAGATTAAAATGCGTCCGCGTGGGCCGTCACCATCTTGGATCCCTTTCCTGTATATTTTCATTGTATTCCTATTGATCAGATCCTTTTATGTTTAAAGAATAAATTACTTTTATAGAAATTTTGTATTTGTCTTACAATCTTCTTTTGTGTATACTTTCAGATCCCCTACTCCCAACTGGGGAGCCACAGACCATTGTTGACTTTTGAGAAAAAGAGAGCCAATTTTCTATAGAGTTGTATGTAATTCCTGACAGGAATCATGCTCTAACTGATGACCACATACCCAGGAATTTATGACATCATAAATTGTTCCCAAATTAACAATTGCTTAACTTAAAAAAAAAATAGACCATATAGTCAGACACAAAGCAAACCTCAACAGATATGAGAAAGCTGAATTAACCCCTTGTATCTTATCCAACCACCATGAATTGAAGCTGGACTTCAACAACAACAGAAATAACAAAAAGCCTACACATGCAGAGAAACTGAAAATCTCTCTACTCAATGACTACTGGGTCAGAGAAGAAATAAAGAAGGAAATCAAAGACTTTCTAAAATCCAACAAAAATGAAAGCACAGCATACCCAAACCTAAGGAACACAATGAAAGCTGTGCTATGAGGAAAATTACTAGCCCTAAGTGCCTTCAAAAAGAAAATTGTGACAGCTCATATTAGCAACTTAACAGCAGAACTGGAAGAACTAGAAAAAAAGAAGCAAACACTCCCAAGAGGAGCAGAAGGGAGAAAATCATCAAACTTAGGGCTGAAATCAACAACTTAGAAACAAAAAGAACAATACAAAGAATCAACAAAACCAAGAGTTGGTTCTTTCAAAAAAATGAACAAAATAGACAAACCCTTAGTCAAACTAACTAAAAGACAGAGGGAAAATACCCAAATCAACAAAATCAGAAATGAAAAGTGAGAAATAACAACAGACATCAACGAAATCCAAAGAATCTTTAGGTCTTACTTCAAAAACCTGTACTCCACAAAAATTGAAAACCTAAGTGAAATGGACAATTTTCTTGATAGATTCTACCTACCAATGTTAAATCAAGATCAGGTTAACAAATCAAACAGTCTTATAAGCCTTAAAGAAATAGAAACAGTCATTAAAATCTCCCCCCCAATAAAAAAGCCCAGAGCCAGATGATTTCAGCACAGAATTCTACCAGACCTTCAAAGAAGAACTAATACTAACACTCTTCAAACTCTTCCACAAAATAGAATCAGAAGGAACACTGCCAAACTCATACTATGAGGCCACAGTCACCCTGATACTTAAACCACACAAAGACTCAACAAAGAAAACAATTTCAGACCAATTTCCCTCATGAACATAGACATGAAAATACTCAATAAAACACTTGCAACCCGAATCCAAGAACACATCAAAGGTATCATACACCATGATCAAGTAGGCTTCATCCCAGGAGTGCAGGGATGGTTTAAATTATGAAAATCCATCAACATATTCACCATATAAACAAGCTCAAAGGAAAAAAAACCCACACAATCATTTCATTAGATGTTGAAAACACATTTGACAAAATCCAACACTCCTTCATGCTAAAAGTCCTGAAGAGACCAGGCATAAAAGAGCAATGCCTAGAAATAATTCAGGCAATATACAGCAAGCCAGTACCCAACATCAAATTTAATGGAAAAAACTTAAAGCATTTTCCCTAAAATCAGAGACAAGGCAAGGATGCCCACTCTCCTCAAACCTCTTCAACATAGTACTTGAAGTTCTAGCCAGAGCAATAAGACAACTAAAGGAGATAAAGGGGATACAAATTGGAAAGGAAGAAGTCAAATTATCCCTATTTTCAGATGATCTGATAGTATACATAAGTGACCCCTAAAATTCCACCAGAGAACTCCTACAACTGATAAATGTCTTCAGCAAGGTGACTGGATAGAAAATTAACTCAAAAAATGTTTAGCCCTTCTTTATACAAAAGATAAATGGGCTGAGAAGGAAATCCTGGAAACAACACCCTTCACAATATCCACAAACAATATCAAATACCTGGGAATAACTCTAACCAAGCAAGTGAAAGACCTGTATGACACGAACTTCAAGTCCCTGAAGAAATAAATTGAAGAAGATATCAGAAGATGGAAAGATCTCCCATGCTCCTGGATAGGTAGGGTCAACATAATAAAAATAGCCATCCTACCAAAAGCAATATACAGATTCAATCCAATTCCTATCAAGATACTAACACAATTCTTATAGACCTTTAAAGAACAATTCTCAACTTCATATGGAATAACAAAAAACACAGAATAGCTAAATAAATCCTGTATAATAAAAAAAATCACCTGGAGGCATCACTATCCCAGATTTCAAGCTATACTACAGAGCAATAGTACTAAAAACAGCATGGTACTGGTATAGAAACAGATCAGGTGATCAATGGAATCAAATTGAAGAGCCAGAAATAAACCCATACACCTATGGTCACTTAATTTTTGACAAAGAAGCCAAAATTATACAATGGAAAAAGTATCTTTAACAAATGCTGCCGGTCTAACTGGATGTCAGCATGTAAAAATGCAAATAGATCCGTATTTATCACCTTGCACAAAACTTTAGTACAAGTGGATCAAAGACGTTAACATAAAATTGGACACACTTAATCTAATAGAAGAGAAAGTGGGGAAAAGCCTGGAACTCATTGGCACAGGTGACAATTCTTGAACAGAATACCTATAACTCAGGCTCTAAGACCAACATAAATGGGACCTCATGAAACTGAAAAGCTTCTGTAAGGCAAAGGACACTGTAATTAAAACAAAATGGTAACCTACAGATTGGGAAAAGATCTTCACCAACCCCACATCTGACAGAGGGCTAATATAAAAATTTATAAAGAACTCAAGAAATTAAACACTAGGAAACCAAATAATCCAATCAAAAAAAGGGGAACAGAGCTAAACAGAGAATTCACAAAGGAGGAATCCCTAATGACTGAGAGACACTTGAAGAAATGCTCAACATCATTAATCATCAAAGAAATGCAACTCAAGACAGCTCTGAGATTCTATCTCACACCTGTCAGAATGGCTAAGATCAAAAACTCAAATGACAACACATGCTGTCGAGGTTGTGGAGAAAGGGGAACACTCTTCCATTGTTGGTGGGAATGGAAACTTGTACAACCACTATGGAAATCAGTCTGGTGGTATCTCAGAAAACTTGGAATAGCTCTACGTCAAGACCCATCCATACCACTCCTGGGTATACATCCAAACAATTCCTCACCAATCCATAAGTACATCTCCACAACTATGTTCATAGCAGTTTTATTTGTAATAGCTAGAAACTGGAAACAACCCAGATGTCCCTCAACCGACGAATGGATAAAAAAGCTGTGGTACATTTACACAATGGAAAGTTTTCAGCCATCAGGAACCAGGAAATCATGTAATTTGCTGCCAAATGGATGGAACTAGCAAAGCTTATCCTGAGTGAGCTAACTCAGACCCAGAAAAATGCACATGGCATCTATTCACTTATAACTGTATTTTAGTCATATAGTACAGGATAACTATCCTATAACCAACAGACTGGAAGAAACTGGAATATAGACTTTGTTATTTGTTAGTGGGATACTTTGCCCTAGTGGAGCTGCCATGTAGGCCCCTAATGCAAGAGGAAGCTCTTAGCCCTCATATGGCTGCTGAACTGAAGGGTACTGTTATGCAGAGCAACCCACACTGGAGGAGTAGGATAGGTGGGAGAAGGGAAAAAGGGTGGGAAGGTTAGAGGGTGAACCTGGGAGGGGTGGAGGAAGGGGACTGTGATGGAGATATAAATTGAAGTAATAAATAAGCAGTACAAAATAAGAACATGAAGTTGGGAGATGTAGAGAGTACAATGGATCTAGAAGGCGGGCGGACAACTGATTAAAGTACATTTTAAGAAATTTTCAGCAAATTATAAAATTTAAAAAAGTATTTATTTGTTGTTAAAGTGGTTGGCCTCATTGTAAAGATGAATCTAATGTGATCCAGAGAAACAGAATCAACAGGACATACAGAGAAATGCACAGAGAGTTTTAATTTTGAGGGGCGGGTCACATTCTTATTCAGGCTACAGTGTCCCATTATCTGCTTTCTGTAATCTGGAGGCTCAAGAAAACAGGTAGTGTAGTTCCAGTACAAATCCAAGGGCTTAGGAACTTGATGTCTAAGGTTGGGGAAGACAGATGTCTTAAAGACCAGGTTTGCCTTCTTCTACCTTAGTTTTTATTTAAGTATTTAGCAGATTAGTTGTTGGCTATCCACACTGAAGAGTGAAGATCTTTATTTAGTTCACCTTTCAAAACCTAATATCTTTCAGAAACACATCCATAGGTGGTAATATTAATATTAATATTAATATATACAGGAAAATAATACAGTAGAGTTTTTCTTTAACATAGCTAGTTCCCCAGTAATGACACAGAGAGACTAATATTTATTTAATTAGCCTTGGGCACAATACTGAACAGTTATTAGTCTATTCTAATCCTCTAAGTTGATCTGGCTATCTCCTAGCCAAAATTCCCATAGTACTTGCATTTATGGCCTTCTCTGTTCCAGATCTTTTCTCCTGATCTTTCCTAGACCTGTCCTCATGGCTGAATCCCCTACTTCCTATCTCTTTCTCCTCCTTTTGCTGTAATTGGATGTCCCACTCTATTCTCTCTCTTGCCCAGTATTGGCTGTTGAACATTTATTGGTAAAACAGAGAATGAATAATGAGCAATGTATACACAAACTCGAGACAGGAGAGTCTTAGAATAAGCATTACAATGCCAGATAATGGGATAGAGAAACCAGAATTTGAATAATACAAGGGTAAACTTTACAGAGTGTACAATAACATTATGCCAACAATAGGTACAATCAGAAATATTCCATTACCTGCTATTTAAGACATTCATTATCCCAGTGAACCTGACATACAGAATTAATCATCATAATGACACTTGAACAGAGATATCTGTGAACTATGTGAGGAAGTTATTTTCAAAGGAGCATTTCAAGGAGAAAGAAATGTCATCCAAAGGCCTCAGGTGGTTGTGTGCAAGTAAGGAGGCTGGCTGCCTTGTGTTTTGCATAGCTTGGCAAAGTGTTTATGAAAGGAGATGAGAGTAATTTGTAAGAAATTCTCAAAGAATTATAAAAATATCTTTAAAATACTGTTGTTAAAGTGGATTGGCCTCATTGTAAAGGAGAGTACAGGAATCAAATGTAATTCAGAGAAACAGAATTGGTATGGCATGAGTTTGGACTGCAGAATCTTTCAGGTTTCCTCCATGAGTTGCTGGTTCTCTGATAGCAAATAATCATAACTAATTAGGAAAGGAGGATTAATAGTTAATAGAGGCAAGAAAGAGAGATACTGTATTAGTCAGGGTTCTCTAGAGTCAGGTACTAAACCGTTCTAATGCTGTGACCCTTTAATACAGTTCCATAAGTTGTGGTGACTCCCAACCATAAAATTATTTTTGGTTCTACTTCATAACTGTAACTTTGCTACTGTTATGAATCATAATGTAAATATTTATGTTTTACGGTGATCATAGGAGACCCCTGGGGAAGGATCTTTCAACCTCAAAGAAGTTGCAACCCACAAGTTAAGAACAGTTCCTCTGTAATAACAGAACTTATGAATAAATCTCTCTGTATGTATCAAAAGGGAATTTATTAACATGACTTACAGGCTGATCCAGCAAAGTCTGGCTGTGAATGGAAAGTCCAAGAACCCAGTAGTTGTTCACTTCATGAGGCTAGATGTCTCAGCTGGTCTTCAGTACATGCTGGAAGAATTAGGCTCTGCGAAGGAATGGACTTGTAAGCAAGGTGAGAGAAAGCAGGCAAAGAGCAGAAGCTTCCTTCTTTCATGTCCTTATATACATTTCCAGCAGATTAGATCTAGATTAAAGAGTTTTCCTACCCAAAAGCTCTTAATTAGAAGTGGATCTTCCTATTTAAATTAAGCAAAAATCTCTCATTCCTTAATTACATGTATAACCAAGTTGACAACCAAGAACAGCCATTACAGACCCCAGGAACTGCAGACATGATAGAATAGGGCTTATGATTCAAATGGTAAAGGACCAGGCAGAGCAGATAAACATTTAACATGTTTAGCAATGCATTCAAATAAATACTTAAAAATATTACCCAAACCAAATGAAGTGTGTGTATCTTGCCAAGGATACCAGAGAAAGTAGTCAGCCAAGAGGATAGTATTAGAAGAGTTTTATAAAGCTTTGGGCAGAGAGCCAAAGGAAAATAAAAAGTAAAAGCTGCACTTTGGGACTATGATGGCAGTTATTCCCTTGTTATGATTTCACAGAGAAGATAACAGGAAGGAAACAGATGACCCTGCAGCTCAGACCCTAAGACCATGGCATACTTATCCCTTCAATGGACAAGAGCCATTGTTATTTTTGAGTCAGGGTTTCACTACATAACACAGGCTGATTTAGATTTCATTATGTCACCCATGCTGGACTCAAACTCTCTGGGTCCTTTTGCATTTATCTCTTGAGTGCTAGAATTGGGGATATGTTCCGTTGTCTCTACCTGCTCACATGAACTTCTTCCTGTTTATTATCAGTAGCTATGTATGGGTTTGTTCTCTCATTGTTTTAGCATGCATAATTGCCTGGCATTTAGAACATTAAAATCAGGCAGAGAAAGAAGGCCAAACACACTTCTTTAATTATCTTGTATCTGTAACATTGTTATAACTGTGTAGTCTTGTGCAGTGGCTCAGAATTAATTAATTGTGCCAATTAAAAAGAGAAGCAATGATATCATTATTTTTTCATATATAATATTTTTCTTTCCTTGCCATAGGTGCCTTCATTTGCAAGATGGTCCCATTTGTTCAGTGCACTGCCATTGTGACAGAAATCCTGACTATGACCTGCATTGCTGTGGAAAGGCACCAGGGACTTGTCCATCCTTTCAAAATGAAGCGTCAGTACACCCATCAAAGGGCATTCACAATGCTAGGTATGTTTGTCATTGTGTGTCACCGTGACAAAGCACCTGAGTTTGCTAACTTAAACAAGAATGAACTCATCTTTGTTGGGTGGTTCTGTCTATGACCTGTTGGCTCTGTTGTTTCTGGGTCCTTATGACATGAGGCAGAGCATGTGATGGGGAGCCTGTGCCAGAGCAGGGTGGCTTACCTCATGCCAGACATGGAAGACAGGAAGCAGAAGCAGAGAAAGCAATGGTCTTGGAACAAGAGTGCCTTTTAGAGTCAGGCACTCAGTGACTTACATCTTCCATTCAGAGCCGCCTCCCAATAGACCATCCAACACAAGTTTATCAATGGATTAATCTGCCTTTGAAGTACAGCCCTCACTTCTCAGGCCCATCAGCCGACAACCAAGCCCTTAACATAGGAAGCTTTAGTGGACATTTCAGATTCAAGGTATAACACTGGGTAAGACCACCAGGTATGCCAACTCTACTCTAATGCCATTTCTCATCACAGAACAAACCATATCTCTGCACTTTTAAGAGTAGCTTCTCATGACGTGTATGTATTAGGATGTGATATGGGAGGCCCAGTCTTTCCTTTTGAATATACATACCCCACTGGCTCTATCCTTTCTGTCTCAATCTTGAAAAATTACCATTTTGAGTATTCTTAAGCTTAAACTCTAAACCTGTAAGCAGTGTATTCACTTAATCAATGATAACACATCAGGGGCATTGCTACAGTATCGTTTATTAGACTAGGAGGCTGCTGCTCTAAGATAGGTCTTAAGCTCACAAGGGCAAGTAGATTGTGTCAGACAGCTAGGGATGTGCTTTTTAAGAAACAAGAAAACCAAATTGCTTTCCTGAGAAATACCAGGTATTCGATATTGTTGCAGAAGGTCACAGGGTACTTGGAAGCTACATAGCATCCTAGAGATGCCTGACAGAGACAAATTCTTTCTTCTTCATAATTTCATTTCTGAAGATCCTAGAAGTCAGCTTACTGTAAGTTCCCCAGTGAGTGTGTCATGATACAAACAGCAGACTTAAGAAAGTGTCCTAAAGTCTAGCAGAGCACAATGGGAAAATTTACTATTTACTAATGACGAAAACTTGATGTCCATCATTGTTTGAATCTATAATAGTGAAATTCCCAGAGGTACAATGAGTAGCTAACATGACAGTGAAAGAGAGAAGCTTTACTAATATTCATGTGACAGAAATAAACAGTTATTTTAGTTATAAGAATGTACCCAGTATCAAAATGTAGAATTCTAGAAAGCACTCCTGAAGTCTTTGCAATCCCAAATTTATTTTTAAGAAATTGAGAGTGAGCAGACAAATCGATAGGAAAAAGAATTCATCAGTTACTGTGAAATTTATGTCATATTTTCTCCAAAAATAATTCAAATATCTCTGAGCTTTTAATAATTAACAACTTTCCAATATTCCACACGTATATATAAATGTGAAAAGAGTTTGAAGGAGTACATGGAGAAGGAAGGCTATTAAAAAGGAGGAGAAATAGGGTGAATCTCAAAGTCATAAGAGTTAAGATGGTAATAGGCAGTTAAAACTGTTCTAATGAAAATGATTCAGAGAAACTAGCAAAGTTTGAAGACCAGGATCTCCTCTTGTGGGATGGTGTATGTTCTTCCTTGACATCCTCCTGTCACTTTAATACCATGAACCATACTTATCACTCTGTGCCTTCTGCTTGAAACTGCCTATGTTGTTTTTTTAGAAAAATAACTTAAATCACAGCAGTTTGATTTTGCCAGTGAAGACTCAGGAGCCATATGGTGGCTTGAAAATTTACTAGCTCAGAGAGGGAGAGAAACAACTCAGTTGATGTTCTTACTCCACCAAAGTCAAAACCCCAAAGCTATAAATCCCAAAGCCCAAAGCTAAAAAGCTTCTTCTTCTTCTTCTTCTTCTTCTTCTTCTTCTTCTTCTTCTTCTTCTTCTTCTTCTTCTTCTTCTTCTTCTTCTCCACATTATCTTAAATACTCTTCAACTCAATGTCCCTCCTTTCTGTTTAATCCATGTCAACTGGTTTCTGTTCAACCTCTTGACCTAGAGTTAATTTTATTTAATCCTGCATACAGTAGTTCTTGGATTAAAGGTGTGTGCTAAGGCAGATCCACATCACAAGTACTTGTTTACAATAAACAGAAAGCTCTAGGATTAAAGACTGAACTATTCCATAATTAGAAACAGATTTTTCCAGTTCACAGTCTCAGGGTTTACAATGTGATCAAATATTCTGTAATGTGCCTAGACTCCAGGCTTATTCTGGGGAAACATCCAGGCTTTCTCATACTGATTCTAACCCTAAGGTTTTCTGTATCCGGAAGGTCAGTAACCCAGTAGGACTGACAATGATCTTAACCCAATTATACTCAATTTCTGTGGAATTGGCTAAATTGGAAAAATTATCAGAGATAAGATAATGTTATACAACCAGAATAGAACAAATGGGTTTAGTGATGTGGAGTCAGAGACACACAAAAAGAATTCACTTAGAACCATCTTGTGTCATTGAATCATGGTGATATTGTATGGGTAATATCAATTTGTGTATGCCTTTCTAGTAAGCCCCAGTTATAGCTTGAGTCTCAGTTCCTTAATCTGTAAGTAATACCCTGATTTCTAAATGGTACCAAACCAGTAAAGAAAGAACAAAAAGAAATTTATCCTCCTCTGTACGGGTTAGATAAATTAGATTTAGAAAATATATAGGAGTTTCTGATACTGTCTCTTAATTCGGGGCATGAAGAGCATTATCAGCATGAAGTCAGGAAAAACAGGAAAGACTTAATAGACTGAAAAACAAGGTTGAAGTCAGGAAAAACAGGAAAGACTCAATAGACTGAAAAACAAGGTTGAAGTCAGGAAAAACAGGAAAGACTCAATAGACTTGAAGAAACAAAGTATCTGGCCTGACATTGTTTTCAGCTGCTAAGTGGGCGGAGCCCAAATTAAGCTGAAACAGAGTTCCTCCTATTTAAGGACAGTGCATGGAGCCCAGAAAGAGAAGAAGCCTCTGATGCTAGAGAGCTCCAAGAGTCCTGCTGAAAAAAGGGCTGGCCATTGATGGCCAGCTCTCTCCCTGAAGCAGAAAGAAGCCGGTGAGCAAAGAAAGCCTGAGCAAGACACCAAAAGGCCAAGGACTGGACCCTGTGGCTCAGCTTTTGCCTGGAGGGGTTTGATCTGTCTGAGCAGTGGCCTAGGGGAAACTGTGCCTGGCTTTAAGGACTGAGGCAGAGCAGCTGAGTTCCTGATTCAAAAGAAGTAAGTTGGCCTGCAGACGGCTGGGGTCTCCCACAGAGAAGAAAGCATGAAGCCTTATTTAAGGTGAGACTGCAATAACCAACTTACCCTGACGATCCTGCATCTGAGAGATCCAGAAAAAGGACTGCTAAGTGCGTTAAAGAATCTACAACAAAGACTGTGTTCCTGATGACTGAGGACCTGCCCCAGAGACTGTATCATTCTAAAAGGTTATGAAAGTAGTTGCTATAATTATCAATAGGTTTAGTGGATAGGTTAAAGGGGTTGTAGGAATTTATAGGATTAATAGTTAAGAAATTGTTGGTGTTAGTTATAAGTGAATTTAGTAATAAATAAATAAATGTTAAATAATAATTTAAAAGTTCGGGTACACTCCTCTTATTCTGCTAAGATTCATAGACTGAAATGGCCTTTAATAGTTAATCTGTTTTTTTCTTTGCCAATGATACATAATTAAAGTAATTTCAACAAACTCACAAAGCACAATGAATTTGGAAAGAATGTTCTGGTTTTTGTTTATTTGTGTTTCTTTTGTTAACACCCATTTTCTAAGTAAATAAATGGAGCCATGTAATAGTGCTCAAGAGAAGTTTATTTTGAGGTTTCTGAAGAAGATGGTGACAAAACCCAGTAGCTTCTTTGTACAAACATAACAAACTTTGCAAGAAAGAAATCAGAGGGAAATACCCCATTTACACACTAGCTTCAAAAATATATCTTTGAATTAAACTTACCTAAGGAAGTGAAAGACTAAATGGGCTGAGAAAGAACTTAGGGAAACAGCACTCTTCACATTAGGCACAAACAATATAAAATACCTGGGGGTAACTCTAAAGCAAGTGAAAGTCCTGTATGACAAAAACTTCAAGTCCTTGAAGAAAGAAATTGAAGAGGACATCAGAAGATGGAAAGATCTCCCATGCTCATGGATAGGTAGGATCAATATAATAAAAATGGCCATCCTACCAAAACCAATACACAGATTCAATGCAATTCCTATCAAAATACCAACACAATTCTTTATAGACCTGGAAAAAACAGTTCTCAACTTCATATGGAATAACAACAACAACAACAAAAAACCAGAATAGCTAAATCAATCCTGTACAATGAAAAAAAATCTGGAAATATCACCATCCCAGATCTCAAGCTGTACTATAAAGCAATAGTAATAAAAACAGCATGGTATTGGTATAGAAACAGACCAGTGGATCAATGGAATCGAATTGAAGACTCAGAAATGAACCCACACACCTATGGTCACTTAATTTTTGACAAAGAAGCCAAAACTGTACAATGGAAAAAGGACAACATCTTCAACAAATGGTGCTGGTCTAACTGGATGTTGACATGTAAAAGAATGAAATTAGACCCATTCTTATCACCTTGCACAAAACTTAGGTCCAAGTGGATCAAAGACCTTAACATAAGGACCAACACACTAATCTAAGAGAAAAGAAAGTAGGGAAAAGCCTCGAACTCATTGGCATAGGAGACAACTTCCTGAAGAGAACACCAATAGCTCAGGCTCTAAGACCGACAATCAATAAATGGGACCTCATGAAACTGAAAAGCTTCTGTAAGACAAAGGAGACTGTCAGTATAACAAAATGGCAACCTACAGATTGGGAAAAGACCTTTAACAACCCCACTTCTGACAGATAGCTAATATCCATAAATTATAAAGAACTCAAGAAATTAAATACCAAGAAACTAAATACTCCAATGAAAAAATGAGAAACAGAGCTAAACTGAGAATTCATAAAGGAGGAATCCCTAATGGCTGAGAGACACTTGAAGAAATGCTCAACATCCTTAATCATCAGAGAAATGCAACTCAAAATAACTTTGATATTCCATCTCACACCTGTCAGAATGGCTAAGATCAAAAACTCAAATGACAGCACATGCTGGCGAGGTTGTGGAGAAAGGGGACCACTCTTCCGTTGCTGGTATGAGTGCAAACTTGTACAATCACTATGCAAATCAGTCTGGCGATATCTTAGAAAACTTAGAATAGCCCTACCTCAAGATCCAGCCATTCCACTTCTGGGTATCCACCCAAGGAAATCCTCACCAAACCACAAGGACATATCCTCATCTATGTTCATAGAAGCCTTATTTTTAATAGCTAGAAACTGGAAACAACCCAGATATGCCTCAACTGATGAATGTATAAAAAAAAAGCTTGTGGTATATATACATAATGGAATACTACTAAGCTATCAGAAACAAGGAAATCATGCAATTCACAACCAAATGGATGGAACTAGAAAAGCTCATCCTGATTGAGCTTACCCAGACTCAGAAAGATGCACCTGGCATCTATTCACTTATAATTGGATTTTAGACATATAGTACAGGATAACTATACTACAACCAATGCACCAAAGGGAGCAGGAACATAGACTTTATTACCTATTAAGCGTACAATTTGCCCTAGGAGTGCTACCATGTTGGCCCTCAGTGCAAGAGGAAGCTCTTAACCTGTATATGACTGTTGTACTGAGAGGGGCTTATATGTAGGGACACTCCACATGGGAGGAGTGGGAAGGGTGGGAGAGGGGTGAGAGGGTGGAAGGGTGGAATGAGGTGGGGTGGAATGAAGGCACTGTGATGGAGATGTAACTTTAAGCAGTAAATTAACCAAAAAAAAAAATTTAAAAAAAAAGAATGCTGAAGGAAGAAAGTGAAGAAGACATTAAAAGTGGGAAAGCTCCCTGCCTCATGCTCATTAATTGACAGAGTTAATATTGTGAAAGTGGCTTATACTATCAAAAGAGATCCACAAATTAATCAAATTTCCATCAAAATTCCAATGATATTTTTCAGATAACTAGTAAAAGCAATGTTAAAATTCACATTCACAAAAGACGCTGAATTCTAAAATCAACCCTGAGCAAAACAAAGACAAACAAACAAACAAAAAACCCCAAAACAAAAAAGCAAAAAACAAATGAAAACAAATCAAACAAACCACAACAAAAACAATGAAACGAAACAAAACAAAAACAATGCTACAGGTAACTCGATACCTGACTTCAAAATATATTACAGAGACACAGTTGAAAAACACACAGAAGAACATGCATGTAGACCAATGGAACAGAAGAGTCAGATCTAACTTACACAGCTATAGATACTTATATTTTTATTACATTTATTTATTTTACCACGCTATTTATTTATTATGTGTAAGTGTGTCTGTGAGTGTATATGTCTGCACGCATGCACGTGTATACACATGTACATGCTTATATGTAAATGCTGCAACAAATGTATGGAGATTAGAGAATCATTTGCAGGAATCTGTTCTCTTCTTCCACTGTATGGGTTGTGGGGCTCGAACTCAGGTCACCAGGCTAGACAGCAGGCACTTTCACTTGCTGAATCACCCCAGTGACCCCAGTCACATGTCAAATACGCATACAGAGGAAAGATGGCCTCTTTATCAAATTGTGTTGGGAAAAGTTGTTTCTATATATTCAAGAGTGAGACTATAATATATATATATATATATATTACTATATATATATATTACACTACTCAAAAATCATTTAAAATGGATTAAAGAAGTAAGTATAGATCCCGGAACTTAAAACTTGCTGGAAGAAAACATAGTAAACCACTTCAAAGTATTCCCAAGAACTGACAAATGTGATTACATAAAATAAGTCACTGGAGTTGGTAGGGCAACCCACAGGATGGGGAAAAATCTTTGCCAAGTACACATCAGATGGGATTAATATCTAAAGAATATAAAGAACTGTAAGTTTTAAACACTAGAAAAGTTATTCCATTAATGGTCTAAAGAATTCAATAAGCAGTTTCCAAAAGAAACAACAAAATGGCAAATAAATATTTGAAAAGGCATTCACCATACTTAGTCATAAAGAAAATGAAATTTTAAATTGCGTGAGATTCCATTGCACCCTACTGAGAATGGCCATCATAAAGAGAAAAATAAATGCAACACATGCTGAAGAGGATGTGAATAAAGGACCACATCACTGCTGGGGGTGAACTGCAGACACTGGGGAAATCAGTGTGGAGCTTTCTCAAGAAAACAGAGCTACCATGTAAGTGGAGCTCCTATGTGCACCAACTATGATACTCAGCTAATTTCTATATACCCGAAGGGCTCCTAGTCAACAGGCCTCAGGCACGCATCCATAATTATTACTTTCATTCACAAGAAGTAGGAACTAGGAATAACCCAGATACCCATCAATATATGAAAGGAAAAAGAATTTGTGGAATTTTTTCCAGTTATGAAAGAATTAAGTTATGACATTTTCATAAAAATTAATGTAAGGTTTAAGAATTATGTTAAGATCTCTGTTCTTCTTTTCATGGTCACATTTCCCCCACTCCCCCTTCTCTCTCTCTCTCTCTCTCTCTCTCTCTCTCTTTCTCTCTGTCTGTCTTCTGTCTTTCTCTTTCCACATGTTTGTATGTTTCTGTCTCTCACATACAAACAGTTTTCTAGTTTCTACTTTCTGCATATGAGATAAAACATGAGGAACACATTTCTGCTGTGGGATGTAAAGCTGCAGACACTGGGGAAATCAGTCTGGAGCTTAGTCAAGAAAACAGAGCTGCCATATGCCCCAGATATGCTATTCACCTGTATTCTATATACCTGAAGGACTCCAAGTCAACTCCAATCCTTCATGAAAGCAGAAAGGGTCCTCCTATTGGGAGTAGGAGGGAACTAGCCAGAGTGGGAATAGAATATTGAGGAGAGAAGTTGGGGAGTGGAACTGATGTATAATGACAACTAGGCCTAACTAATGTAAGAGTCATAACCCATTTTCTTGAATGTTAACTTTAAAATTAATGTAAAGAAACATGTTTTGGGTGCTAAAGACATTGCTCATCAATTAAGAGAACATACTGCTCTTTAAGAGGATCTGATTTCCATTCCTAGTTCTAGCTCAGATGGCTAACAACTGCCTGTAACTCTAGCATCAAGGCATCTGATACCCTCTTCCAGATTCCATAGGTACCCACACACATGTGGCATTCACTCACACAGACACACATGTGTACATATAAATAAAATAATAAATAAATCTATTAAAATGATACATGTAGCCAGATAGTGGTGGCACATGCCTTTAATCCCAGCACTTGGGAGGCAGAGGCAAACAGATATCTGTGAGTTCAAGGCCAGTCTGTTCTACAGAGTGAGTTCCAGGACAGCCAGGGCTACACAGAGAAACCCTGTCTTGAAAGACCAAAAAAAAAAAAAGATACATATATGTTAGACTTGAAGAAGAAATGATAGAAGGTGGTCTGTAATATGTTTAAAAGTTATTCATTTCAGTGCTTGAGAGATGGCTCAGTGGTTAAGAGCACTGGCTATTTTTTTTTTTTCAGACGACTGGAGTTTGATTCACAGCATCCACATTGTGGGTCATAACAGACTTTAATGCCAGTCCCAGAATATCTGACACCCTCTCTTTGACTCCCTGGGCATCAGGCACAATATATTGTACAGACATACATGCAGACAAAATACCCATACACATAAATAAATTTAAAGAAGTTATTCATTAGTCCAACAAACATGAGCAGCTCTTACTAAGAGCTGAGAATTTTCATTAGATTCTCATTTGGAGGAAAAAAAATACATGTATTGTCCTTGCCCTCCAGGACATTAGGGGAAGTTGTGAAGGTATGAATAGGGTCATGATATGGTAGGCACAGAATCACTAAAGAAGTAGAATTTGGAAATGATGGCAACCTTCGAGTCTCTTAGGGAAGGTGACTTCTCAGTTATCCTGGAAACAAGTCCACAGATGGACAGTGATGACAGAATGGTCTATCTATGGTACGTATTTGATGTGGATCAGGGCAGGGCATCCTGGGATGCAGGGATGGAAATGAACCACATATGCCTTTTCCCAGGAGGGCTAGGTGAGAAGACATGCACTGGCGAACAGAGAGAGTGAGCATATGGTCAAGCTGTGCTGTAGAATTTGGATTTTTACCTTCTAGGCAATGCAGTTATATAAAAGAGTAATTAACACTAACAAAATAATGTAGGATTTGGGGAGCTGGCTCAGTGGGTAAGGATGTTTGCTGTGCAAGCATGAGAACTTGAGTTTGGATACCTTACACTACACCCACAGAAAAAGACAGGTATGTCCAGACATGTGTGTAACCCCAGCACAGGGATTGGGGAGACAAGAGGATTGCTGGGGTTTCTTGGCCAGCCTGTCTAGCTGAAAATAATGAGCTCCAGCTTCAGTGAGCACACACGCACATACACAGGCACACAAACATACTTCCCTCCCCACTCCACTCCCCAACAACATTTCTTATGATGACCAGAGATTAATTGCTCTATCCCATGGCAGAGAAGATGGGAGCACAGGAAACCAGGCATCTTGATGGTGAGAGAAGTAAACATGCATGCAGTTCATGAAATGAGCTTTGCTACATTTTGCTAACTGTCATATTCTTGCAGGTGTGGTGTGGTTGGTGGCTATCATCATAGGATCACCCATGTGGCACGTGCAGCGACTTGAGGTAGACTCAAGCCTGAAAATTTTTCTCATCCCTCCTCCTTATTCATTTTTCCTCTCTTTGAGAATATTATGGTGAATTTACATGACCTCATCTATTTCATTGAAATCAGATAATGTTTAAAATTTTTCTTCTCCATTATCTAAGTCTACTGGATACTGCATTGCTAATATTTAATGTTAAATTTACAAAGAAGTAAGTTCCAAAATGACCTTCTCCATTTTAACTTAATGTGTTTGTCCTAGAATATTCTAGTCTTGTTACATATGAGAGTTCAATGGCTGCTTTGACTTTTTTTTTTAATTTTAAGTCACATAAAATTGTAAGAGATTGTCTCCTGGCTAGCTGATTTTCCTGTTGTTCTAGCCATTGACAAACTGAAATGTGAATTAGAAACATGTCCAGGTCTTGAGTTTCTCACTCGTTCTTCTATTCCCACAGATTTTGTGAGATTCTCCTGATACCTGTAGGGATTTACAGTAAAATAACAGGTTAGGATGGTGGATTGGGGCAATTTATCCTGTCTACTGGGATACACATTAGCATGGTTTATAGTGTAACACAGCCTTTAGTCTTCAAAGACAGTGGAACACTGATCACAGTGCAGAAGGTAATTTATAAAGAAATGTGTTTCTTTGTTAAAAAGAGATAGACAAGTGTAAATCTTTACAGAGCATGACATATCCTTCAACTAGGATTCCAAATGAGACCTGAGATGAGAGTATATTGAAGAAAGTAGCTTAAGGGCAAGGGCACTATTCCAACGTAGAGTTCTTGCCCAGCAACTGTACTCCCTAATACTGAAAACACAAGAAGGCCCGATATTGTGTGTGTGTGTGTAACTGATATATTGAGTGAGCTCTGTGAGAGCAGAAAGTGTCTTCACTCTGTTGACACCTATGAAAATGTCATCTGAGAACTTTATAATGAAATATGAATGAAACTTTGAGCAAGTCCTGCAACACAAGTCTTATAGATAATTAAATTCTTGTGGCTTTTGTAAGTCAAAAGAACATTATTGACCCTGCTAGAAGATGGCCAGGCCAGTGCCATGGTCACATAAAACCATAATAATGATAACTTTAAAACTTGGTATTCACTTTGGTACCTCACATACTAAAAGTGGAATAATTTAAAATCTTGTCTTTCCCATAGCTTGAAATGCTCATAGGCTCCTGTGTTTGTCACCTCTTCTTCACACTTTGGCATCTTTCTCAGGAAGCAATAAAAGGAGGAGAGAGGACTGAGGAAAGAGGTCTTGGTACTGCCATAGGTGTAGCCCAGGGCTAATTCTTTCCATCTGGTATTCCTGATAAGTCTTTGAGGTTCTGAATGTGCTGCCATTCTCCAATCCATTACTCATCCCAACAGCTGCCATGGCTGATTCCTTCTGTTGGTGCCACCCGTACTTGCCAGTAGCATGTTTTATAAATAACAAAATCTAGTGTTCAATCCTGGACCTAATTCCCTGCCCACATAAATCAAACAGATTCATCACTTTAATAAAATGTTTTACCATATACTCTACATGTATAACTCATTTAATTTTTAGAAAATGTGTCTGTCTGATCTAATAGGCAAAGCCGTGCTCATTGCTAAACAGCAGTCAAATCCAATTTGCTTCTTGTCAGGAGGAACTCAGATTTCAGTTTTGAAATAAATATATTAATGTGCATCCCAGGACCATGCACATCCTGAAATTCTATTAGAGAGAATGCAATTGAGTGTGGGAGCACGAGTCTGTTCCCAGATGACAGGCAGTATCAAAACCAGTCATTCACGATGGTGCTGTCTTGCTCTGTTTTATATGCGTTCTCTCAGGGGTGAGTTGACTCACAATCTTTGGGAATGGTAGGGAGGATTCAATTAAAATTGTCCTAATTTTTTCCCTCAGTGAATAAAACATGTGAATTCACAGCACTCTAGACCTCATCAAAATGCCACGTGTCCCTAATTCTGAACTGCCTTGAATAGAAATTTACTCAGCACAGGGAGAAGCTTGCCCAGTGGACTTATGATGCCTAGATGAGGATGGTTTTAGTGACATGAATCATTTAAATTGTATTCATCAGCAAAGCTTAACTTGGATGAGGGATATGGTTGTCTGACTTGGTGATGATGGAAATGGGAATATAGAGCTCAACCCCAACCATAATTGTAAACAGTGGAAGATTATAGAAATGTTTGCTTTGAAATAACAAAATCCGATTGGGGTAGCTTTTGTTGCAAGTGAGCAGTACTGGGGGTTTGATCCCTATGGTCATAAAAAAATGACACAGAGAATCTGAAACTGGTTACCATGGATCCTTATTAAGATGTGTTTGGGGAGCCTTTGTCTCTAGCACAGTATGAACCCACCTGGAGACTCAGGTTATGACTGAGCTTTAGGATGTGTTAATGGATGGCCGCTATGGTCACTCACCTTTTGGGCTCTGCCTACATGGAGTCAGAAATAATTTCATTTTCATATCTGTTTTCATTAGGTTATTGTTCATTAGGTGTTATCGTTCCTAGTTGTACTCATCAGTAAAACCTAGACCACAACTCAAATTGTCTTAACTTTTGAATTGATGTTGGAGACTGGAGATTAAATTTGCTGGGACTATAAGGAGAAATATATCATGTGGAACTCCACAGAGACTGAGATTCAATAAGTTCTCTCCTTTTCATTACTATCTCAGAGATACGACTTGGCTTATATTTTAATGCTCACTTTGCCTCTGAAAGGCACCTATGAGCATTTGATGCTATCTACCATTGTTGTGAACAGTGAATTTAGAACTCAGAAGGTGAGTCTTCTGGAATACTCTGAATATTAAACAAATCATTAAGTATTATTAAATATTAAGCAAATTATTAAACAAATACAATAAAAATATCTGCAGAATTGCAGTAGTTTAAGTGCAGTGTCTCATTCACTTCAGTATTTAAATGCCACCAGCTGCCTTTCCATTACCTTTACAATCTGGTGGATCTGACATGAAATGCTGGTAGAATTATAGCTATATTCCTCTCACTTTGAAGATCAATGCTTGCCAAATCCATTTCATCAGAAATTGAGGAAGCAAATGTATTACCTGAATTAATATTAAACCGCCTAGCATATGATGCACAGAATTTTTCGATGTGTACTCTCTCAGCCAACTGAAAACCTGTGGCCAGTGGAAATAAAAGTTGGGAAAGGTAAAAAAGTGAATGTAGCAGATTCAGTCTGGCATTCCATTTAAAGTCACAATGTACAAAAAAAAAAAAAAATCAAAGCCTTAGTGGTCCAGGAAAAACCTGCAATTTACAACATGACAACTATAAACACTGATTCAAATTTGAAAATCCATCATCAGCTGTGTAAGGGGTCCCAGAGGAAAGACACTGGGTTGTGTTCTGCTGATTGGATGGTGATTTCTGGGGTTTGTAACTGAATTGTTCTTACTGTAAAGATTAAGTATGACTTCCTATACGAAAAAGAACACATCTGCTGCTTGGAAGAATGGAGCAGCCCTGTGCACCAGAAAATCTACACCACCTTCATCCTCGTCACCCTTTTCCTGTTGCCTCTCTTGCTTCTGCTTGTCCTCTACGGAAAAATCGGTTATGAACTTTGGATCAAGAAAAGAGTGGGAGATGGTTCAGTGCTCCGAACTATTCATGGAAAAGAAATGTTCAAAATAGCCAGGTCTGTTTACTAAAGTATTCACCAGTGTTTGAAATATGTTTTATTAGTTGTGCTGGGAGGGGCAGTTGCCCGGCATCATTTATAATTCAACTTGAGAGCATGGGTTCACTTGAAACCATGATGCTGTGGGGTGATGTCAAGATCCCTGTCCTCCTCCCTCACTGCCAGCGACATTAGGAATATGCAGAAAAATTTGTTTCAGAGGACTCTGTGTTTTTCACATGTACAAGGGCACACATTTACATCTGTCCTTAGTCCCTACTACTTGAGAATAATGTTAAAATACTAAGATGGCATGAAAATCTTTTGAAACCCCAGAATGTTACTTATTTTAAATGGTTATAATTGATACTTTCTTTTTAACTCAAAAGCAGTGTTATCTCGTTTTATTTATTAGCATCAACTTCAACACACACTGTACTGCTGTTTTTGTAGTTCCCATGACTATGTTGAATGATTGTTAAACCAAACAACAGCATCTTGCCTAGATTAGTGAGTTGATTGGCTTTCATTAATTCTTCAAGTGTGCAGTGACCTCTAGTGCCCAATTTGTATAAAGAAAACTTTTCTCTGTACAATGGAGCACCAAAACAGTTGGGACCACTTCCCCAGAAAAAAAGGGTTACCAGACTTAAATGATGGACGATGAGTCTGGATATTTGAAACTGACAGCACAAAAAATTGCAGATCTTAACAGATGTAAGTCTGAATTTTGAGGCATGAAGAAAATCAGCTTGAATCCCTGCTTGTCTGTGTTGTAGTTTTAATTCTACCCTGGAGGCTCACCATATTTTATAAGTACTGAAATTTAGCTCTCAGAGGCATGGACTGCTTTATACACATGCTGGGAAAAAGAAATCCATGTCACTGAAGAGACACTCCTAATTTTAAATCCAGAGGACAGCATTTATTAATCAAATTATTAATTCACACCCTACGGTGAGTTAAACTTCTTTCTTCCCCAGTTTCTGCCTCTGTTCACTGGCTTGTTGGGAAAACAAAAGACATACTGTATGTCTGTAGTCTAGTAGAGTTCCAGACCTGTGCTGAGCACTTATGGGGGGGGGTTAATGTTTGAAGGCTGTAAAGATTGGGAGAAAGTTGATAATCTGCCCACAAACAGCCTCAAGAACTCCACCAACTCTTGAAAAAGTGTAGTTAAGTGAAGTAGGCTCAAACAATAATGCATTTGCTATCGATGTAACACTTTTGCAGAGACAAGGTTAACCAATACAATGTGTCTTTGTGGGTTTAGGAAGAAGAAGAGGGCTGTGATTATGATGGTGACAGTGGTGGCTCTCTTTGCTGTGTGCTGGGCACCTTTCCACATCGTTCACATGATGATTGAATACAGTAAGTGGCCCACCCCATCTAGTTCATGTCTCACTAGAATACATGCAACATCATTGATTTCTCATTGGTTGCTGCTCACTTGGATAATCAAATGTCAAATACTGAACATTGCTTTTGTATGGTAAAGAACACCAGGTCATCATGTAGTAGGTAACTGTGCATGACTAGGACTAAGTCATTAGTATTACAGAAGATAAAGAAAAACTCTGTGAGTTTCTCCTATCTTGCCACTTGTCTCCCTAAGTGGTTTAGCATGGGGAGACACCTTGAGAGTCTTCTCTGTTTAGAACGTTGGCTTCTGCTTTGTGAATTTAATATACCTAGAATTCCAGTCAAATGCCTAGAAGAAGTTACCCTTCAGGTATTCTCTGGGATTCAACATGATTGTTTCTAGAAGCAAGAGAGCATTTGAAAGCTAGCTGTGCTCCTAGAGTGTGTGAAATTTTCTGTCATTGAGTTGAAATTCTTTGAGCCCTACAGTATATATAGGCATCAGCCAATGCATGGATGAATGAGTACATATTACAAAGGTACTCATTTTATCCTGATACCATATCCCTTTTTCAAAGTAGTCATGAGAATGTTTCATATCCCTAGCCACATGCACAAGTGCAAACCTTTGTAAATATGCATATCGAATTTTACAGTTACTTTTTGACAACACCAGTAAACATTCTAAACTATTATTTCATTTCAGGTAATTTTGAAAAGGAACATGATGAAGTCACAATCAAGATGATTTTTGCCATAGTGCAAATAATTGGATTTTTCAACTCCATCTGTAATCCCATTATTTATGCACTTATGAATGAAAACTTCAAAAAAAATTTTGTGTCTGCAGTTTGCTATTGCATAGTAAAAGAAACCCTCTCTCCAGTAAGGAGGCATGGAAGTTCAGGAACTCTGATGATGGAAAGGAGAGCAAAGTTAGCTGGGGGAGAGAATCCTGTAGAGATCAAAGGAGAAGCATTTGGGGACAGCAACATCAATGTCAAGTGGTGTGAACAGGCAGAGAAGAAAATGAAGAAAAACTCTCAAGTAGCATCTTGTCCTCTTTAGTTCTGAATTTCTGAGAACTCTGCTGTAGATGTTGCCATTAATTGTGTCCGTGTCTTCAGAATTAATACCATCATACAGTAGTTGAAACAAACATATTTTGAGAAAAGTCAGAGAGCTTTCATATTAAACATGTTGACAAGCACTCGGAAGGTAGAGGCAGGGGAATCAGGAGTTTAAAGTTATCCTGAGCCGCATAATGACTTTGAGGACAACCTGAACTGCAAGAGACCTTGACTCAAGAAATCAAAATAGTTACAACCACCATACTTACTAATGATAATGACAAAATATTTTTCCATTGATGATGCATATGAATACAATTTTGAAAAATTATTGAACCACCCTTGTGATTACGAGGTGGTTTTTATTTTTTATTTTTTTTTAAGTTTATGTGTATGGGTGGTTTACCTGTGTGTTTGTCTGTGTACCACATGCATGTCTGGGTGCCCACAAAAGACAGAGGAGGGCATCCAATCCCCTGGAAATGGATTTATATATGTTTGTGAGCTGCTAAATGGATCATGGGAATCGAACCCAGGTCCTCTGGAAGAGCAGCCATCTCTTGTGCCCTAATGTGAATTTTTAAATATCTTGTATAAAAAGTCAATGTTTTTGGCTAGTAAATTTCATCTGTGTGGTTAATATCATTTGACTTTCTGTGCATTGCTTAATTGGATGGAAAATATCAACATTGCATCTTCTTCCTAGAATATTCATATTCTAGAATAGTAGTTGAGCATCACATGTGACTGTGGAAGTTATCTTAGTCTTTTGCTAAGGTAGCCTGTACAAAGGCCAGTAAGTCCAAGAAGATGGAGAAGCAGCCAGATGCAAGTGCAGCTCAGCAATACATGGTTTGGTGTTTCTTATAGCCCGAGTGACCATGTCTGTGGTGATTGGCAGGTCTCTTCCTCTTCTTCTTCTTCTTCTTCTTCTTCTTCTTCTTCTTCTTCTTCTTCTTCTTCTTCTTCTTCTTCTTCTTCTTCTTCCTCTTCCTCTTCTTCTTTCTTCTTCTTCCTTTTTTTGTTTTTTCAGTCTATGTTTGTTCATGTGCAAACTGAAATTAATAACTGCTCTACTTCATGAAGTCACCATGGAAACCAAGTGAGACACAATTAGAAAAGCATCTTACAGGCTAAAGCAGTCTTACATCCTGAAGCATTGTCTTGTGCATGTCCCTAGCCTTCCTTATTCCTGCCCTGAGTCTTGTCTTGACCCTGTCTAACTTTTCTCTCATGCATGTATCTGGCATCTCTATACAAAAAGAAGAATTTGAGAGACCTCATGTATTGACAGGGTCAATATATAATATAGTATATGTATAATAAATGGAGTTTTAATTTTTAATTTGTTTTTATTTTATGTGTGTGGGTGGTTTGTCCCAAATATTTGAGACAAACTCTGGTGGGATGAAACACCTTTCCTTATATAATGTGCTGTTGAGGGTATGACTAAACTCTACCTGTGAAATTTTGCTGTTCCAGGGCTGCCCCAAAGAGGTGGGTAAGAATACTCAATAGATTCATCAACCCAGATTTCTTCCTTCAAACCTGTTTGGTCTTCTAACTCCCATATGTCGCAGACTCAGAGGCCACCATCAGAACACATAATCAATTCCCCTCCAGAATCTAATATTTTCAAAGTCTAGTCATAACCTTGTAGCTTAAATGTTTCTTCTGCCTCCAGTTTCCAGCCTTGATTCTTCTTAACTGATAACAAAAATGCCAAGAACACTCAGGCTGTTTTGTGGTTTAAGCTTTAAGACCTGGGAACAAAAATCTCAGGCTACTGGCTCCTCAGTACAGACTGTCAGTGTGCCACACATGGAAAAAATGAAGATGAAATAATGTGTGGTATTGGGGGAGGGGAAGTGCAATATGACAGGGAAATTTAGCAAATCAAAGAGAGGGAAGCTGCTTTATGTGTTTGGGAATGGATTGTTGGGGTTGTGTTGTGAGCTGTCTGCCTTTCATACCTCACTGAACTGTTGCAAAGCAGTGGCTCATTTAACACCAAACATTGAAATGAATCTGAATCAATAACTTTGGTTACCTTTACTTGTTGGCCATATCTGTGTGACTTCTTCTACTCCAAATGTGGTAGCAAAAAATATATAAGTCAACAGTTGATAGTCTCCATTATTGAACATTAAAAGATTCCCAAGGAGTGCAGAACCAAGCCTAAACTATTCATAGTGAGCATTTAAAATTGGCGGCATTCTATGAGTGTGTCTGATGCCTAATGATGTCAAATGATTTTTCAGATGTTCATTGACCAGGTATCTGTATTTCTTCCCTCAATGACCATCTGTTCAAACATTAGGTCATTTATTGATTGGGTTATTGGGGATGCTTAATTTGGGAAGATCATCATACATTTAGGATATTAATGTTGTTGGGGTCCTGAGATCACACAAAGAATGGGAGACAAACCATCATTGTCCAGTTGAGACAGTAGCAACCTTTATTAGCACGCTTGGAGTGAGTACCAGCAAGCTAGGGCCACGGGCAGACTCCATGGCTGACACAGCAACCCTGAGGAGGGGGTTACAGAACCTATAAAAGCAAAAATCACAAACAGGTTCAATTCACAGATTCTTTGGTGGGGGCTTGTGTCCTTTAACCTGATTGGTCTGGTATGGGGTTATGGGTTGATGGGGTTCCTTGAGATTGATGTTTTCGGTGCTTTGGTCCTGGGAACACAATTTTAAAAAATATCTCATTGAATTGAGACTTAAAAAGTAAAGCGTAATATTTCTTTTGGCTAAAATACTGAAAATTTAAGAAAAATAAATCCTTATCTTGAAATTATAGTCTGTGTTGTAAAAAAGAGAAAAAATTATTCATATAGAATGCACAAGGTAAAGAAAACAATTTTAGACTTGGGAGAATTGGCAGTTTTAGAATGGGGAGTATTGGAGATGGTGAGGAATTGGTGTCATGAATAAGTAAGAAGATAAAAACAATTGACCATAAACCAGAAGGCAGAAGGCCTGAGATAAACAGGAATTTTTTTCCTTCCTTCCCTCCCTCCCTCCCTCCCTCCCTCCCTCTCTCCCTCTCTCCCTCCCTCTCTCCTCCCTCCGTCCCTCCCTCTCTTCCTCCTTCCTCCTTCCTTCTTTCCTTCCTTCCTTCCTTCCTTCCTTCCTTCCTTCCTTCCTTCTTTTTTATTTCTTCAAGTTACACCTCAATCACAATCCCCTTCCTACTCCCCTCTCCGGTTCTACCTTCCCAACACACTTCCTCCAACCCCCGCCCCCCCATCCATTTCTTTTTTTTTTTTTTTTTAGTTTAAGGTATATGTTTTTTCCCCCAACAGCTCCCCCTTTCAGTCCAACAAATGGCTCTTTCTCTTATAACAACAAGCACAATACAAAACAACAGAAATAATTAGGCCACAATTATGAGAATTATAAGGCTTAGCATACATTCCCAATGTCCAATCCATACATATTTGGCAACTGACTTTAACATTCTACTCTCCAACCATCTTGATGAGTTTAAAGTTCTATATCCAACTCAGATTTCATCCTAACATGCATCACAATTTTAAAAACATCTTATTAGATCCAGAACACCCTCTTAATTCCTAAACAACTCAAAATTTAACTATGAGACTCTCGCTATCTAGTCTTCAACCACATCAGAGACCTGAGAAGGATAAATATATCAAATTATACAGGGAGTGCAGGGCCAGAAGCTTCCAAATTAAGATATGACATACCAGTGGCTGCCTGGAAAGTTCCAAATTTCTCTCCATAATTTACAGCATCATTCTTCAGCCATTTGGCCCGTTTCTCTGACAGACATTGATTTTAATGCAGGAATTATGAAGGACTTGCCTACCCTGTCTTGGCAGAGCTAGGCTGTTGACTTACCTGCTTCCAAGGTTTGTCCTTTTTGGACAGCATTCTGTCTATAGTTGAAGCAAGGTATTTTTCTTGCCAAGTGACAGGCTTGCCACTAATGCAAACATCTCCAATTCGAGATTATTCGATGCTCATCTTCTACTTGGAGTAGAATAGGGGGTGCTTTCAGGAGCTGACCTGTCTCCATATCAAACCCTCAAACTCATGGGCACAGGTGACAACTTCTTGAACAGAACACCAACAGCTCAGGCTCTAAGACCAACAATCAATAAATGGGACTTCATGAAACTGAAAAGCTTCTGTAAGGCAAAAGATACTGCCATTTGAACAAAACGGCAGCCTACAGATTGAGAAAAAATCTTCACCAACCCCACATCTGACAGAGGGCTAATATCCATAATTTACAAAGAACTCAAGAAATTAAATGCCAGGAAACCAAATAATTTAATCAAAAAATGGGGAACAGAGCTAAACAGAGAATTCACAAAAGAGGAATTCCTAATGGCTGAGAGACACTTGAAGAAATGCTCAGCATCCTTAATCATCAGAGAAATGCAACTCAAGATGACTCTGAGATTCCATCTCACACCTGTCAGAATGGCTAAGATTAAAAGCTCATATGACAGCACATGATGGCGAGGGTGTGGAGAAAGGGAACCCTCCTCTATTGCTGATGGGAGTGCAAACTTGTACAACCACTATGGAGATAAGTCTGGCGATCTTAGAAAACTTAGAATAGCTCTGCCTTGGGACCCAGCCATACCACTTTTGGGTGTACATCCAAATGATTCCTCACCAAATCACAAGGAAGTTTCCTCATCTATGTTCATAGCAGCCTTATTTGTAAAAGCTAGAAAATGGAAACAACCTAGATGTCCCTCAACCGAAAAATGGATTAAAAAACTGTGGTACATCTACACAATGGAATACTACTCAGCTATAAGAAACAATGAAATCATGCAATTTGAAGTCAAATGAATGGAACTAGAGAAGCTCTTCCTGAATGAGTTAACCCAGACCCAGAAGGATGCACATGGCATCTAATCATTTATAGTCGGATTTTAGCCATATAGTACAGGATAACTATACTGCAACCAATGCACCAAAGGGAACATGAACATAGACTTTATTTCCTGTCAATGAGACACTTTGCCCTAGTGGTGCTGCCTTGTAGGCCTCCAGTGTATGAAGTGGTTCTTGGCCCTCATATGACTGTTGAGCTGGGGCAGGGGACTGATATGTAGGGACACTCCACTCCAGAGGAGTGGGATGGAAGGGATAGGGAGCAGAGGGTGGGAGGGCAGTATGGGAGGGGTGGAAAGAGGACACTGAGATGGAGATGTATCCTGAAGTAATAAATAAAAAAATCTTAAGTTAAGAAAACATCTTTGAATGCCATATTCTGCAGATCTCTTGAGGTTTTTGCAGACCACCTTAAGACACTAATCAAACTTATCAGAAGCTGGTTTATGCAATATTAATTTCTGTGCTCTGAAACCTTTGAGACGTGGGGCTATTTCTGCTTTCTGCTATTTACTAACTGTCCTGGTTCAAACATGGTTAAAAATTTTTAAAAAATCTTTTCTCCTGTTCTCTTTTCCAGTGACAAAGTCCATATTATACAAACTTTCTGTTCTTCTAGCTTTCTAAACCGAAAACCCATACCCTTGAATGACATCTCCCTTTCCCTTCTCCTGCCCAGCAGCCACCATATGCTTCTAACTTCTCTCATTTCCTCAGGGAAAAGGAATCTTAATGGCTTATTTAAGGACACAGGGTTACAAGTAATACAGTTTGAATGTGTTTCTTCCTCAGTTGCTTTTCATGCCCCTCTCTAATTGTATAAGTGACACAGCTGTAAGAATTTTTCGGTAAGAGAGAGCACATAGATAATGGAAGGTCTACATGGTGTCTGATTCATTGTTCATTTTGGCATTTGTGGCATAAATTTATAGTTGCACATATTTCTGATGTCTCCTCCAGGTAGTTAGTGTACAGTGTCAGTTTGAGAAGTTTTGACAGGCACATTGCTAAACTAACTGATTTCCTTCTGGATCTTCTCACAGTTTTTGTCTCTGTACTTCCCTTACTTAAACACTCTTTCTGCAAGCTATCAGTTTTCCCCTAGAACCAGACAGGATCTGTCACCTGGTCATTTCTCAGTCTGGTTCTGATGAGTGCTTTCCTGGTGCAGACTGTATTCCTCCTTGGTTTTGAGAATGCTTCTACCCATTAGCTGAAAACCAACTTGGTACATCAAACTGTAAGAAGTGATCTGCCGGTCTTGGCTGAATGGTTTCACGTTAAATTACCCAGAGTTTGGACTCTGCTTGGTGCTTTTGCAATTGTGGATTTAGTGGATTAGAAGTACCATAGTGTCCTTGTTTTATGTCACCAGTTACTTTTGGTGTCCCTAGACATCTTTTGTTAAAAAAAAAAAGAGTCAGAGCCTTCAGTCTTTGCGCTGTGTGTCTGAGGTATTGAGAAGGATTTGGATTCTGTGATCTTCAGCCTCTCAGAATGCTTGCACTGTGGGCTGAGATGTGCTTCCCTCTTTAGGGAGGTGGAAAGGGTAGAGGGGAGTAAAGGGGCAGCATCTGGGCCATGACCTACTACTCCCCAAGCACAATAAGTGCATAAGGTTCTGGCGATGGACTTTCCTGTGGGGAGCTGAACTTCTTAGAGAGCAAGCTGTTTTGCACATTTCAAAACGGCACTTTTTCTTTTTTTTTCTGCCACAAGGAACTTTTTCTTGTCTCTTCATTGTGAAGCGGTGAGGCTTCTTGGAGGTAAAACCTATATTAACTACCCTATCTCTCCATCAGCACTGCAGAAACCAGTGAGGTCTCATCCATTTTAGTGACTTAAGAACGTTTAGCTTGTACACGTTTAATAAAAGGTAATCCTAGGAGGGATGTCACAGCGTGTTCACAGGGGCCATCTATGCTCAAAGGAGAGGGAAATACACAAAGCCAAGCTTACTATGAATAATATTCAAGTTCAGTCTCTGAAATATGATGCTTCAGCAAACTGAAATGGTGTGGACTAGAACCAGTCTAAGTTTACAGTGAACACAGGTGTATTCTCTTCTCTGGGGTGATTGCCAGAAACCTAGAAGTTTTATTTTAAAAGTGGATTAACCTTTCTGAACTTGTTTCTTATGTTGAGCAAATGTTGAATGATGAATAGACACACAACTGCTCAGCCAATTTTGTCCAAGGTGAGACTTGAATTATTATTCAAGGCCAGAAGGAGCTTTCAACAGTGACAGAGAAACAACTGGCAAGCCACTTGCAAAACACCAAGCCTCAAGCTGAACCCCACAATGTGTGCAGAATTTAACTTAAAATAAATTATGGGATTAAATTTAAATGTATAATTATACACCATTAAAAAATGCATACATACAACCCAAGAGTTCTTAAAACTGCCTCCAAGAGCACTTATTAAAAGGGAAAATTGGAAAATTGACAAGAGAGATGGGGGCTCATAGGTAGAAAATATGCACATGAAAAAATGTTCAATGTCCTGAGTCATTAGGGCAATGCCAATAAAAACCAAACTGAGCAGCTGCAGCTTTCCTACACATACATCTCAATGGTTACATCAAAAACAGTGACAGCACTGAATGCTGAAGAAGATGCTGAGAATGGTGTCACGTGTCCATTACTTTTGTGCATGTACAGAGCTACACACCCTCTCTGGGAAGCAGGCTGACTGTGTCTAACAAAATTACATTTAAATTGCACTCATTGGAATGGCCACATCTTTTTAATCCTTCAGAAAACAGTAAATGCTGGAGAGGACATGGAGAGATTGGAAGTTTTGTATTGCTGGTGGTCTTCCAAAAACAAACTGTTGAACTATTATCATGTGATAAACAAATCCCACTCCTGAGTACATGCCCCAAAGAAATGAAAGCAGTGGCTGCAACAGATTGTTATGTGCCATATTCATAGTATCATATCCGTAACAACCAAAAGGGGAGAGCAACCCAACTGCCCAATAATTAACAAATGAACAAATGTTATGTATGCTTTCAGTGGGGGGTTGCTCAAGATTAGGGAAGGATGGAATCCCGTTTATGCAATGAATTAACCTTAAAATAGGCTGATTGAAAGGATCGAAGTACACAGGAATACATACTATAGAAAACAGCTTCTCCCTTTCCCTCCCTCCCACCCATTCTCCTTTCCCACCTGTCTTACACTGGGAATCAAATGCAGGGCCTCATACATGTTAGGAAAATGCTGTACCACTTAGCTACATCTCTGGGATTCTATGACCCCTCTGACTTGCAGTTCCTAGAGTACACCAAGTCAACAGGGACTGAAAATGAAATGGGAGTTGCAGGGGCAGAGGCGCCTCACCTTCCCCATGATTGGAAATCTAGAGATGAGCACTCAGTAATGTGAGCGAACTTGAAGCATTCAGTAATGTGAGCGAACTTGAACCAAATACCCCAAATGGCCAAGGTGGTGAAGTCGATACATCGAATCAAAGCAAACAGAAAACAGGCAGTTTCTGCGAGATGCTTCAGTGGCTGAATAAGTTTGCTGCCAAACCTGAAAACTCAAGTTTGTTTCCCGTGATCCACATGGTGGAAGCAGAGAACTGACTTCACCAAACTCTCCTGTGCCCTCCACACACGTTTATGGCAGACATATGCCCTCCTCCACCCACATGTGGAGACACACACATAAAGCAAATAAAAAAAATACAATGAAAAATCTAAGCATTCCATTATCTTATGTCTGAGCAGCCCCATTCTTGGATATTTATACTAGAAAAATAGAGACCTTGTGTTCAAATGAAACATGGCACAAAAATATTGAATGATACGTCACTAGCAACAAGTTAGACCTGGACCCAAGTTAGACCTCCAATGGATGACGAATTAGACGATATGTGAATATACTTAACATAATAAATATGTTATATATAATTATAACTTTTAAAATGTGAATATAAAATACGGACATTGTCAACATTTGAATAGTAAAGAAAAATCTTAATGTTTGTGTTGCATTATTAGCTTATACCCAGGAGTTCTCCAGTGATGAGCAGAAGTGATATTTAAATACAACCAAGAGACCCACAGGAACAGAAGCATGGACTTCGTTACCTGTTAGTGGTACTTTTTACCCTCGTGGAGCTGCCATGTGGGCTCCAGAGCAGAAGGAAGCTCTTAGCCCTCATGTAACTGATGAACTGAGGAGGGGGCTGATATGTGGGGGCACCCCATACCGGAGGAGTAGGATAGGTAGGAAAGGAGATGGAGGATGGGAAGGTGGGGTTGGGAGGGGCAGAGGGAGGGGACTGTGAATGGGATGTAAATTGAATTAATGAATAAATATATTTAAAAATCTCACTTTAGAAATTATGGGTTTTGCCCATGGATCCATGGCAGTTCCTAAGATACTCCCTGTTGATTCTGACATAGCAACGATGGTGAAGCTGCCACAGAATTAGCACAAATCAAGACAACAACACTGACCACAGCAATTGGCTATCCAATACCAGAAGTCAGCTCGGAAACATACACCACTGACTATATAGATGAGCAGGGTGCATTAGAAATATATATATATATATATATATATATATGTAGATATATGTAGATGGCTGTAAAAACAATTAATGAAGAAGCAATGGATTTGAAAAACACTAGTCATAGTACACATTCTGAAGTCAGCATTACATTTAGAATTCTTCAGATATGCTTTGAATATACTTTCATTTGCATCACACAGAATATTAACAGGTATCTCCACATATCATGGAACAATTTTATTTGAAAGAAGTCACAGGAGAATTATGCTTATTTAGACTTCAGTATTAGGCAGATTTATTTCTTTGAAACTAAAGGAAAGTAGCTCATCTCATCATGGCAAAAAATTTAATGTTTCTAGTATTTCAAAAATAGACTTCAAAATATACTATACTACACACACAGAGACACACACATACACACAGACACACACACACTCACTAAAGCCTGACAGCTTTCCAGTTCTGTACCATTTTGTTGTTGTTGTTAAGAGTTGAGGTAATATTAACAAATGAGTGATTAGCATTATTTGAAAAAGTGGTAACATGTAGGAGATCTCCATCCCCCCTTTTTAAATATTTATTTATTACTTCAGGTTACATCTCCATCTCAGTGTCCTCTTTCTGCCCCTCCCAGTCCTGCCCTCCCACCCTCTACACCCTATCACTTCCATCCCACCCCTCTGGAGTGGAGTGTCCCTACGTGATAATCCCCTGCCCCAGTTCAGTAGTCATATGAGGGCCAAGAGCCTCCTCCTACACTGGAGGCCTACAAGGCAGCACCATTAGGACAAAGTGTCTGATTGATAGGAAAAAAAGTCTCTGTTCCTATTCCCCTTGGTGCATTGGTTGTAGTATAGTTATCCTGTACTATATGACTAAAATCCGATTATAGGTAAATAGATGCCATGTGCATCCTTCTGGGTCTGGGTTAGCTCACTCAGGATGAGCTTCTCTAGTTCCATCCATTTGGCTGCAAATTGCAGGATTTCGTTGTTTCATATAGCTGAGTAGTATTCCATTGTGTAGATGTACCACAGTTTTTTAATCTATTCTTCAGTTGAGGGACATCTGGGTTGTTTCCAGCTTCTAGCTATTACAAATAAGGCTGCTATGAACATAGATGAGGAAACTTCCTGGTGATTTGGTGAGTAGTCATTTGGATGTATACCCAGAAGTGGTATGGCTGGGTCCCGAGGCAGAGCTATTCCAAGTTTTCTAAGATATCACCAGACTGACCTCCATAGGGGTTACACAAGCCTAAACTCCCACCAGCAATGAAGGAGGGTTGCCCTTTCTCCACACCCTCGCCAGCATGTGCTGTCATTAGAGCTTTTGACCTTAGCCATTCTGACAGATGTGAGATGGAATCTCAGAGTCATCTTGAGTTGCATTTCTCTGATGATTAAGGATCCTGAGCATTTCTTCAAGTGTCTCTCAGCCATTAGGGATTTCTCCTTTGTGAATTCTCTTTTTAGCTCTGTTTCCCATTTTTGATTGGATTATTTGGTTTCTTGGCATTTAATTTCTTGAGTTCTTTGTAAATTTTGGATATTAGCCCTCTGTCAGATGTGGGGTTGGTGAAGATTTTTTTCTGAATATGTAGGCTGCCATTTTGTTCGAATGACAGTGTCTTTTGCCTTACAGAAGATTTTCAGTTTCATGAGGTCTCATTTATTGATTGTTGGTCTTAGAGCCTGAGCTGTTGGTGTTCTATTCAGGAAGTTTTCACCTGTGCTGATGAGTTCGAGGGTTTTCCCCCACTTTCTCTTCTAATAGATTTAGTGTGTCCAGCCTTATGGTCTTTGATCCACTTGGATTTTAAGTTTTGTAGAAGGTGATAAGTATGAGTCTAATTTCATTCTTTTACATGTGGACATCCAGTTGGACCAGCACCATTTGTTGAAGATGCTGTCCTTTTTCCATTGTACGGTTTTGGCTTCTTTGTCAAAAATTAAGAGACCATAGGTGTGTGGGGTTCATTTCTGGGTCTTCACATTGATTTCATTGATCCAATGGTCTGTTTCTATACCAGTACCATGCTGTTTTTATTACTATTGCTGTTTAGTACAGCTTGAAATCTGGGATGGTGATACCTGCAGATGTGTTTTTATTGTACAGGATTGTTTAGCTATTCTGGGTTTTTTGTTATTCCATATGAAGTTGAGAATTGTTTTCTCCAGGTCTATAAAGAATTGTGGTGGTATTTTGATAGGAATTGCATTGAATCTGTAGATTGATTTTGGCAGATTGGCCATTTTTTTATGTTGATCCTACCTATCCATGAGCATGGGAGATCTTACTCCCCAATAAAAAGACACAGGCTTACAGAATGGATCTGTAAACAAGACCCATCATTTTGCTGCACACAAGAAATGCATCTCACTAACAAAGATAGACGCGAACTCAGAGTGAAGGGCTGGGAAAAGGTTTTCCAAGCAAATGGACCCAGGAAGCAAGCTTGAGTAGCCATCTTAATATAAAATAAAATAGACTTTCAACTGAAGTCAAACAAAAAACATAGAGAAGGGCACTACATACTCATTAAAGGAAATATCAAGATGGCATCTCAATATTGAATATCTATCTATCTCCAAATTCAATTTTACATTTGTAAAAGAAACTCTTCTAAAGCTTAAACCACACATCGATCCACACACATTAATTGTGGGAAACTTCAACTCCCCACTCACAACAATGGACAGGCTATGAAGACAGAAACCAAACAGAGAAATAATGAATCTAACAGAGGCCATGAACCAAATGGACCTCACAGATATCTACAGAATGTTTCATCCAAACACAAAGGAATACACATTCTTCTCAGCACCACATGGAACCTTCTCCAAAATAAACCATATAGTCAGACACAAAGCATGCCTCAACAGATACAAGAAAATTAAAATAACTTCTTGTATCTTATCAGACCACCATGGATTAAAGCTGGACTTCAACAACAACAGAAATGACAGAAAGCCTACACACTCATGGAAATGGAACAACTCTTTACTGGATGACTACTGGGTCAGGGAAGAAATAAGGAAAGAAATAAAAGACTTCTTAAAATCCATCCCTTTTAAATAAGTGTTCTCCACATGATTAAGTTATAGTATTTTAAAAGTGTTCATGGGGAAAAATCTTTTCAGAATAGTGAAACCCTGGTATATTTTGATAATAAAGATATCAAGACTTTATTGATATTGTTTCAGAATCTGTTTTGAAAATAACACACACACACAAAAAGGAAAATAACACTCAAGAAACTACCACTTGGCCACATGGTTTTAATACAGCATCAAAAAAATAGTACATTTTCAGAAAGGACTGTCAAAACATCTGTCTTTTCCAAATCATATTCATGAGAGCTGGATTTCCTCCTGTGAATCAAGTAGGGATTCGTGTTGTGACTGACTGAGCATCTACACAGAAATGAAAATCCATTCTCCTGGGTCTACTGGATGCTGCTGACAGTGCGAAACAGTGCTAGTCTTCCAAAATCATCTTTGTTTTAAAATTACTATTTTCTTTTTTTATTCATTGATAATTATATACATGTCTATAATTCATTTTGTTCATTTTTATCACCTGATTACCTTCCCTCACTCCATCTCACTCCTGCTGTGCCCCCTTTTTATCACACGTTTCCCTCTGCTTTACAGTCTTGTTTGTGACCCATTGAGCTTAATCAATGTTGCATGTATGACATGTATGAGAATGGGGGTGACATGTATGAGAATGGGGGTTGTTTACTGAAGTTGGGTACCTTAACATGGGCTACACCACTGAAGAAAATGACCCCCTCTATATCAGCAACCATTAATGCCAAGAACTTCTCAGGGAGATCCTCTTCCCCATCCAAGGTGGAATGTATGAGAGTCCAGTCTTGAACAGGTCCTGTGCAGGCAAGCATAGCTGCTATATGTTCACGACTACAATGACCATATCCAGAACATAGTGCTTCACAGCATTCTTCTCCATCCTCAGGTTCTTATTCTCAATTCTTTAATCATCACACTCTGCAAAACAAAGCTTCTCTCACCAAGGCCTAGATAAAGATACATTCCTATAAATTTAAATATTTAGATGTCAATTTGACTACAGGTCCATTTAGCTAAAAAAAAAAAAAAAAAAAAAAATCTGCCATAGAGCCCAAGACCTCCTATAAACTTTTGACCAGTGTATAGTACCAGGCATGTACTTCCTTCTATGGAGGAGGCCTCAAACCTAATCAGACATGCAGAGCTGATTGGTTCATTCAAGAATGAATTTTGAAAATGGCACCACTTTTACTTTTTTTGCAACCACTGCCCAAGATAGCTACTAACTTGGGTATCGCATGTAGAGGATCTGTAAAAGTTTTGCTGGCCGTATAGTTATCTATTTGTGAGACCGCATAGTGGCCTTAAGATAACTCTGTACCAGCCTTGAGGTCATCCTTGCAGTGAATCCAGTAGATCTCTCCTTGGTCAAATAGGTGAATAAAACACCATTTTTTGTTTTCAAGGAAGGTGTGACTATATAGCAGTAGAAAATGAAACAGTGTATCACCTACCCTAGATTCAACATGGTGAATTTCTTTTTTACTTACATTATTGGGGAAGACATAGGGTTTTTTTATGTTCATTTTCCTCTGCATGAAAAAATATACAACTCGATTTTGCACCAACACTCACTCACATGCACACATACAGCCTCTAAGTTGTATATTTTAGATCAGTCAAAAAGGTATTGCATTCACATAATTTGTTTCAGTACTGAGAAGTTCCAGTCTTGGCTTTAGGCTGATGACTAAGAACAAAAGTCTGGAGATACCATCTGGAGATGACACAGCTGATTAGAATTGGTGCCAGGCTTCACAGGACCGTGAGATGCCATTCCTGGCAATCATTAATATCTTGCTATGACTCACTGTGACTTTGGACAGTTCATTCACCTTTAAATATCAGAGACATTTTATCCCTATACTGCCACATTTAAAGAACAGGTGACTAAGCATGAAGAATGGCAGATAGCAGTGGTTCTCCTGGCTGCATTCACATGGTCCAGTATGATGGTACCAACCTTTAATTATCCCCTTTTAATCTGTGGTCCTCACTTTCAGTAACAAGTATTTGGTTCTCCTTCTGAGTTGGGTACTGTGGTAGATGCTTAAGTAACTGCCTTGGACAAGGCACAGGCAGAGACATAGACACTTTCATATGGATGATGAACGCTGTAGTGAGTAAAGATTTCTAAATCACTTGAAAGTGCTGGTTTTCATGAAGACTTTCTGCAGATTACATGATCTGAGTCCAGACTGGAAGGAAGGTTAGGAGAGAGGGATGGGAATGTTGGGTGTAGATTGTGTGCAGACTAAGAGGGGTAGGCTAGAGGAGGCAATTTCATACAGGTATATTTCTGTATTTGATTGATTGACTTATAAACTTTTATTTACTTTTATTCTTGTGTTAGTAATAGGGTGGAGAGGTGTACTAAGACTGGGATGTGAGAACAGAGATCACTGAAGGAACCAAGACCAAAGAGTGATATACCTACACTTATGCTTTGCAAAAGCACTAGAGAAATTAAATCAGGAGAGAATAAAATCAGCAAAGTCGTTGCTTAGAGCAACTGAAGGAAAGGGGAGAGCTAGTCTGGTAACTCCCTTAATGACAATCCTCCCTCAGGGCCTAACTTATGGTGATGGTGACTCTCATTTTCCCATTGATGTATATCCAGTGGCATCACACACCCTTTGTCAGTCTGCAGAGTCAACATCTTTTCACACTGTCTTAGTTAGGGTTTCTGTTGCTGAGATAAAATATCAGACCAAAAAAAACTTGGGGAAGAAAGGGTTTATGGTTTATTTCAGCTTACAGTTTCACATCACAGTCCATCACTGATGGAAGGCAGGATAGAAACTCAAGACAGGAACTGGAAGAAGGAACTGAAGCAGAAGCCATGGAGGAGTACTGCTTACTGGCTTGCTCCTTATGGCTTGCTCAACTTGCTTTCTTATATAGCTAAGAAGCTCTGATCAGTCATCAGTTGACAAAATGCACCAGCAGGGTTGCTTACAGACCAACTTTGTAGAGGCATTTTCTCAATTGTTCTAGCTTGTAACAAGCTGAAAAAACAAAAAACAAAAAAACAAACAAAAAACCCAACCAGGACACCCATACTCCTGAACCCAATCAACTGACTCAATATCTTACTTTCTCACCATTTCTTTCATTTAATTCTGTTGTCTTGAATGAAAAGTAATTCCACTGTTTATTTCATAATCACCACTTATGAGATAAACACAGATGGCAACGCCTGGTTCCTTCTGATTATCCATCAGTCCCTTCACAGATGCAGCTGTCTCTTCAGTGTAGTTTGAAGTATCACTTTGCATGAAGCAAAACAAATACTGTGATAGCTAACTATGACCAAAGAGATGATATGCACAATATTAAAAGTTAGTGTATATTATTTCTAACCATTAACTTAACATACTAAGACTATAGTCATTTCTTACCATGATTCTAACACTTTTTCAAGTAAATGTAAGAATATTAGAAGTTACATTACACATACTTAAACATATTTTATTATTTATGGGTATGTGCATCAGTATGCATATATGTGTATATTTGTGTGGAGGCCGGAAGAGGATGGTGAATTCCCCGACACTGGAGTTACAGGCAATTGTGAACTGCCTGAGGATGGTGCTAGCAACTGAACTTTGATCTTCTGAACATTCTTAACTCCTAAGCCAAATCACCAGCCCTATATCATGCATAATTCTGAAGTCTGTTTACAACATTTATGCTTATTTAGTGGGTTAACTCTGTGTGTGTCTGTGTAGTATAGTATATCTCGCAGTCTATTTTATTTTTTAAACACTAGAAACAGATGAAATTATTTGATATTTTTCTATGGGTGTTAGGTGAATCTGAGCCAAGTAACACTTACCCTGCTGTGCTCTCCTATTGAGATTCTGCTTTTGTAGCAAGATATACACAGAGGAGACTGAAAGACATGAAGAACAGAGCCCAATCACTCTCTTTATCACAATTGATGCTGGCCAGCAAGACAGGACCCAAAACGCCAACTAGTCAATTGCCCTTCAATTCCATCCTCAGAAGCTGGGATGCATATGGCTGAATGTCATGAAATGTTATAACTTTATATTACATAACCTTACTGAAGCAATGGATAAACAGAAATCAGAATACTTATTGTAGCTAGTTAAGCAACAGCAAAATTTTATTATTGATTTAGAAATAATTTCTAAGGAAAAGTATGTTCAATGTTGGTGTTTCTATAATGACATGAGAAAACTGATGGGGTTAAGGAATTATTTGTGCCTTAATCATCAGAGAAATGCAACTCAAGATGAGTCTGAGATTCCATATCACACCTGTCAGAATGGTTAAGATCAAAAACTCAAATGAGAGCACATGCTGGCGAGGTTGTGGAGAAAGGGGAGCACTTCTCCATTGATGGTGGGAGTGCAAACTTGTACAACACTATGGAAATCAGTGTGGCGATATCTTAGAAAGTTTGGTGTAACTCTATCTCAAGATCCATCCATGCCACTCCTGGGCATACATCCAGAAGATTCCTCACCAAACCACAAGGACATTTCCTCAACTATGTTCATAGCAGCTTTATTTGTAATAGTTAGAAACTGGAAACAACCCAGATGTCCTTCAACCTAAGAATGAATAAAAAAAACGTGGTACACTTACACAGTGGAATACTACTCAGCTATCAGAAACAAGGAAATCATGCAATTGGCTGCCAAATGGATGGAACTAGAAAAGCTTATCCTGAGTGAGCTAATCTAGACCTAGAAAGATACACATGGCATGTACTCACCTATAACTGGATTTTAGCCATATACTACAGGACAGCTATCCTACAATCAATAGACCCAAAGGAACAGGAACATAGACTTTGTTACCTGTTAGCAGGACACTTTTCCTCTTGCACTGGGGACCTTCATGGCAGCCTTAGTGTAGCTGCCATGTAGGTCCCCAGTGCAAGAGGAAGCTCTGAACCTTCATATGACTGATGAACTGAGGGAGGCTGATATGGGGGGACCCCACACCAGAGGAGTAAGATAGATGGGAGAGATGGTAGAGGGTGGGAAGGTGGGACCGAGAGGGGTGGAGGGAGGGGGCTGTGATGGAGATGTAACTTGAAGTACTAAATAAACATAATTTTAAAAAAGGAATTAATTTTGACATTTCAAAGAGAAAGTTGTGAGGTTGAAAAAAAACTTCAAGCAAAGTAGTAAAGGATTTTTTGATTTCTGCTCAAAATCTATTATTTCCAACTCTTACTACTTTAGATTTCTCTGGTGACCAAAGAGCATTTAAGGCTTTCATTGGAGTCCTTGATTTTTAATCTCACACAGATTAAAAATCTGTATAAGTGTTTCTAAACTCACAATGGAGCTGAATTTCCTTGTAAGTTGAAAATATTGTAGGTTAAAAAATGCATTTATCACAGCTGATAGTCATAGCTCAGAGTAGCTTACATAGTCTCAAAATACTAACTTACATTACACTAATGTTGAACTAATTCATTTGGCACAAAACCTATTTTATAATTAGTTTTAAATATCTTGTAAAAAGTATTAAAAAGGTCAAGACTCAAAGTTCAAAGTATGGTTTCTACTAAATATGAGACGTTTCATGATGTCATTCCATCAAAACTCCAACTGAGTCATCATGACCCAGTGACACTGCAGTAGTCTTGCTTCTGAATACTTATTAGATTAGGTTGTCTCATTTTCAATAACAGTGCCTCTCAGTGCACTTACTTATTCATAATTTTGTAATGATGATCTAAGGGTAAATCAGAAACAGAATTTCATTCCTAACTACACTGGTGCGGTTATGTTTACTGTACTGTGGAGGATGCCATGCCCACATGTATCTGATGAAGATTTTAGGGCCTGCAAATCTGGAGCTAGTCAGCATCCCCACAGTCAACGCTCTTGCTGCTCTTAGAGTCCATGAGCCTGCGGATGTAATTACTGACTTGAATGCTAACCCAGATATACATGTTCCCAGGAGACAGTGCCAAGGCATCCTATCCCTACATTGACGGTGGATCATAACCTTTCTTCCTTTGAAGTACTTCACACAGAAGTACTATAGTAAGCTAGATTTGTATGATGACATGGTGTTTTGTTTTTCTTAGTCAAACAGTGAAATGGAAACCCATCTTATCTTTAGGTGCTTTCTGTTTAGACTGTAACGCTAATTTTTCTTTCCCTATGTGAAAGAGACCTCTCATTAAAAGGACATTGAGTATAGGCAGCAATCTGAGTGACCTCCTCTATCCCTTGACCTACTTATTGGTCTTGTTGGTTTTGTCTTGTGAAGGGTGGGGGGGTTGATCACAGCATTCATTTCTGAAGCTACAAGACATTAAATCATGATACAAATGATGTTACTGCTATCTTGAGAAGAATTTCAGCTGATATTTAAACTTTCAACTGCATTTTCCAAAAGAACACTGAGCCATGAGATTGTCAGTGGCATAAAGAATTCAAATCAAACAGCCTTCAGAGGAAATAGCTGGTTATCAATTTAATGCAGGTTGGGTTATGTTCACTAAATGTGAAGACCTAATTAGAGCTGCTCATAGGGGTCTTTGCTGTCTAGTGAGAATTGACTCAATCACATCGGAGAAGAATATTTTTAATGCAAAACTCCATGGTGCACATTGTCCATTTCAAATAATTTTAAGCTTTACAAAATTTGTTCATAAACAGGAATTTCTTTTGCTGGCACAATAAACTGCTGTAGGGAATAGGGCATGAATTGTTGCTAGTGTGTATACAAAAAGGTTGAGAATTTGTGTTGTGAAAGTCACTTATAAAACACCACATAACTAGTAACATGCAGAGTCCAGACTTGCTCCAAGGATCCTGTCCTTTACTAGTGACCTTCTTATGTCATAAACCCTTTCCTGTATTTATTATGATTTTATATTTTTAGGACTTGGGGTTCTAGAAAGACTACCTATTTCCCAGCTAGCTAATTTCTAGAGATAAGAAGCAACTTAATTCCCATATCAGCAACATATTCAACACTTTACCACCTCAAACATCTCCTTTCTTTCACTTATTCCCTCTGATAATTCCTTCCTTTGACCCTCATAACTCAGCTCACTGTTTTCCAACCCTATACACACTATGGGACCCGGTACCTAATAACTAGGGACCGTTTTAGAGGCTGCATCCTGGCAACATTATCCGTACTAACCAGTCCAAAACTGCTCACTTTGCATTACCCATTTCTCCCAGAAAGGAAGGAAAGAATCAGATAATTAGATATAAAGGGATGGAATGAAGAAGCAGGAGAAGGAGGAGAGAGAAAGATAGAGGGAAAGCCCTGTCTACTCAGAACAGAAGATCTTGTGTGGTACCCAGATCCGGGGTTTATTTTTTCCCATGCTTATTTGTTTTTAAATGTTGTTTTTGTAAGCTACTTAGTCCCACTAGTACTTCCCATATATGTGTTGGGGTGGTCCCTGAGCCTCTGCCTCTTACAATCTTTCTGTCACCTTTTTCACAATATATAATGGACCTTAGGTGCAGAAGTGGTTTTTAGATGTGCTCATTGGGATTTGACTTCCCAACTCTACATTTTGCTTGATTATGGTTTTTCAGAATTGGTCTCCCTCTGTTTTAAGGAAAAAGTTTCTTTGATGTTGAAGATTATGGTCACTATTACTATAGTGATTCCATTTATAGATTGTGATTTGAGTTATGATAGTTTCATAAATTAGTGGTTGTAGATTCTCCTCCAAGTATGACTTTGCTAGAACTGAGTAGCAAGGAGGGTCTCCAGTACTAGATATGGTCTCCTTCTTGTTAAGTAGGTCTTAAGTCTAATCAGAGAATTGTTGGTTACCATAAAGGTATGGGTACCACTACTGCACATGTAGAATTATTGTCCCATGCTGGTCATTGATGTGACTCATAGTAATCATAGCTGGGTAGGATTGTTGGTTGCTCCCTTCTTATGTAAGTTTGCATTACGCTATCTGATGTATGAAAGCTAGTCCTCATGGAGGAGGCATTCGAATCAGTTCTAGCTCAGGAGTTTCTGGCCCTGTTACTGAAGTGCATGGTGTCTTCAAAAATATGGACTTACATTCCACCCCTGGGAGATAACCAAGAGCAAAATCAGTAGGCTGTATGTTTTGGGAGTCTCTTAGATAGCCCTGGACAACAATTCAAAAGAGGACTTCTTATACCCGGTTCTAGGTTTTTTGTTGGGTGGTCTTTGGCTCACAGATGGAGCACCATCAGCCCAGATGAGAAAAGTTAATTAAAACTACATTTGTGTATTTATTTGCTGAATTATGTATATTACAGATTTTTGTAGATAACTCATAATATGATACTTTTGTTTTTTTTCAGCTCTCCATATTGTTGTTTTACCCCTGTCCCACCTTCTGTTATATTTACCTCCCTTCCTCTCCTCTAAGGAGATCCTGGTGGATAGGAGATTCACTTGGATCCTACCATTCCTCTGTATCCTTTCTCTACTTTCTGTATTTACCTCCCTTCCTCTCCCTAAGAAGCTTGCCTTTTCCATTTCCCTAATCATATTACATGTACCCTACTACTCTCCTTTGCTTCACTACTCCCCTTCTCCCTTTCTGAAAATAATTCTGTTTTTCTTTGCTGGTTTTGTAGTTACCACAGGCTGTGTATTCATACCTGAAGATTTGGAGCTAGGAGCCTCCAAAGTCAGAGAACACACAGTGTCTATCTATCTGAGTTTGGGTTCCCTCACTCAATAGTATCTTTTCTAGTTCCATCTATTTAGCTACAAAGTTCATGATTTCATTTCTCCTTACAGCTGAATAGTACTTCATAGTGGGTATGTACCACATTTTCATTATCCATCTGTCAATTGAAGGACTTTTAGGTTTCCATCTTCTAGCTATTGTGACTTGAGGAGCAGTGAACATGGCAAGTATCTGTGGAGTACCATAGTGATTAATTTTGGCATATACCGAGGAATGGTATAGCTGGGTCATGTCGTAGATTTACTGTTAGCCTTTTGAGAATTCTCCACACTGGTTTTCATAATGGTTGCACCAGTTTGCAATCCTACCAACAGTGAACAAGAGTTCCCATTTTGCTGCATCTCCTGCAGCTCTGTGATCAGTTCTTCCATTAATCTGTGCCCTTCTGACTAGGGTAAGATAAAATCTCAAAGCTATTCTGATTTGCATGTCCCTAATTAATGGGGCAATGAACATTTGTTTTTGGTAATATTTTTAAGCTATTTTTAAAAATTCTTTTGAGAACTCTCCATTTAAGTAACTGGCCAATTTTTTGAATGCGTCATTTATTTTGTTTTGTTTTTTACTTTGTTTTTCAAGTTCTTCATATATTCTAGGTAGTAATCCTCTGTCACATGTATAGCTGGCAAAGAATTTTTCCCATTCTTTTGGCTCCCACTTCAATCTGTTAATTGTTTCCTTGTTTGTACCAAGGCTTTTTAGATTCATGAAGTCCCATTTATCAATTGTTGTCCTTAATACTTGGGCAAATGCAGTCCTATTCAGGAAGTCCTTTTTCTACATCTATATCACATAGGGTACTGCCCTTTTTTTCTAGAAGCTTCAGTACTTCAGTTTTCACATTAGGTCTTTGATCCATTTGGAGTTAGTTTTTGTGCAAGGTGATAGGAAATACTCTAATTTAATTCTACATGTGGATATCCAGTTTTCCTAGCACCATTTGTTGAAGTTGCTTACTTTTGTTCCAGCATTTTTGGTGTCTTTGTCAAATATTAAGTGGATGAAGTTACATGTGCTCATGTTTGAATCTTTCATTTTGTTTCATTGATCTACATGTCTGTTTTTGTGCCTGTATCATATTGTTTTTATTATTATCGCTCTGTAATATATCTGAAGATCTGGAATGGTAATCCTTCCAATGTTGCTTGGGTTACCTTGGGCAATCAATCGGGAGTCTTTTGTGCTTACATATGAGTTTAAGGATAATTTTTCTATTTATGTGAAGGATGAAGGAATTTTCATTGGAGTTGCATTAATCTGTAAGTAGCTTTTGGTAGAATGGTCATTTTCACAACTTTTTTTTTTTTTTTTTTGGTTTTTCGAGACAGGGTTTCTCTGTGTAACAGCTCTGGCTGTCCTGGTCTCACTTTTGTAGACCAGGCTGGCCTCAAACTCACAGAGATCCGCCTGCCTCTGCCTCCCAAGTGCTGGGATTAAAGGCGTGAGCCACCACCGCCCGGCTCCATTTTCACAACTTTATTCTATCAATCCATGAGCATGGGATGTCTCCATTTTCTAGAATATTATTTATTGTTTTCTTCAGAGGCTTAAAGTTTTCACTGTAGATATTCTTCACCTTCTTGGTTAGGTTTATTCCTAGACATTTTTTTTGAGGCTAATGTCAATGAGAGTGTGTGTCCATGAACTCTTTCTCTGTGTATTTGTTGATGGTGTATAGAAAAACTATTGATTTGTGAAAGTCCGTTCTGTATTTTTCCAAATTGCTGAAATTTTTATCATTTCCAGTTTTCTCAAAAAATTTTAGAGATAGCTAGTGTATAATACCATGTCACATGTAAATAGAAATAATTTAGATTTTCTTTCCTTATTTGTATCCCTTTAATTTCATTCTCTTGTTTTATTGCTTGTGACAGCATGTTGGATTTTTCTCAATGACTTTTCTGCATCTATTGAGAGGATCATGTGATTTTTTTTTTTTTTGTCTTTAAGTGACTAATTATACATGCTGATTTGCCTATGTTGAACCACCTCTGCATTTCACAGATAAAGCCAACTTGATCATGGTGTATATTCTTTTTGTTGTGTTTCTTTATTCTGTTTGCAAACATTTCATTTAGTATTTTTGAGATTATGTTAATTGGGGATGTTGGCTTTTAGTTTTCTTGTTTGTTATGTCTTTACCTGGTTTTGGTATCAGAGTGACACTAGCTTTATAGAAGGAGTTTGAGAGTATCCCCCCTTTTTTCTATCTTTTGAATAGTTTGAGAAGGACTGACTGTAGATCTTCTTTGAAGGTCTGATGGAATTCTGTTGTGAATTCTATATGGTCCTGAAATTTTTGGTAGGAGGAATTTTTATTACTATTTCAATCTTCTCATCTGTTATGAGTCTGCTTAGGTTCTCTTTGGTGTAATTTTTGTGCTTTGACTGAACCTAGAAATCCATCCAGTTCTTTAAGGTTTTCTAGCTTAATGGAGTACAGGATTTTAGGACATTAAAACAAAGTTAAGATATTTTAAATACACACACACACATACACACACATATATATAATATTTTGAATTTCTTTGGTGCCTATTGTAATCTTCCCATGTTCATTTCTAACTCTGTTAATTTGAATTCTCTTTTCCTTTCCTTTACTTAGTTTGGTCCATGATCTTTCCATTTTGTTTTTCTTTTTAAAGAACCAGCTCTTAGATTTATTGATCCTTTGTATTGTTTTCTTTGTTTCTACTCTGATTTTTGATATTTCTTGCTGTAAACTGGGTTATGGGGTTTGAATTCAGTTTGTTCCCATTTTTCCTTTTTTTTAATTGTATCAGTAAACCATTTATTTATATTCCTTCTGTTTATTTGTTTTTCCAGAGACATGGGTTCTCTTTTTATCCCTGTCTTCTCTGGAACTTTCTCTGTAGATTGAGCTGGTGTCCAACTCAGAGATCCACCTGCAGCTGCTGGTAGAGTGTTCTTCTCTTTTGAGTGCTGGGATTAAAAGGATGCACCACTATCGACGGGCTTCTTTCTACTTTTAAAAAATTAATTTATGTTTTGTTTTCAAAACATTCTGATCACAGTTTCCCCTACCCCCACTTCTATCAGTCTTCTCCCTCCCACTTCCCCTCTCCCCAAGATCCACCCTTCCTCCATTTCTCTTTAAAAAAAGCCTTTCAAGGATATCCACCAAAACACAGCATAGCAAGATACAATAAGACAACGCACAAACCCTCATATCAAGGCTGGGTAATACAAACAAATAGGCGGAAAATGGTCCCAAGAGCAGACAAAAGAGTCAGAGACATGCCCCCACCTCCCACTGTTAGGAGTCCCATAAAAACACAAAGCTAACAACCATAACATATATGCAGAGAACCTAGCACAGACCCATGCAGGCTCCATGATTGCCACTTCAGTCTATGTGAGCTGCTATGAACCCTACTTAGTTGATGTCTGTGGACTGTGTTCTCCTGGTGTCTTCATTAATGTAAGAACTTAGAGCCTTACATTTCCCTCATAAGACTTCTTCCAGTGTGTCTCAGGGGTTTTCTGTGTTGTATTTTCATTTTCATTTAGTTTCACAAAGTTTTTTTTTTTCTTAATTTTTTTCTTTGGCAATTTATTCATTCTTTAGTAATGAATTATTGAATCTCTACCATTTTTCATATTTACTGGTTTTTGTGCTGTCAATTTTAAGTTTTATTGAATTGTGGTCAGATAGGATACAAAACGTGATTTGAAAATCATTTTGAATTTGTAAAGATTTGTCTTTATGTCACAGGATGTGGTCTGCTTTAGAAAAAGCTTCCTTGTGTTGTGGAGTAGAATATAAACTCTTTGGTGTTTCAGTGGAATATTCTGTAGGTATCTGTAAATCATTTGATGTATGATGTCAATTAATTCTGAAATGTCTCTGTTTATTTATTTTTTTGTTCAGATGCCCTGTCTATTGGAGAAAGTGGGATATTAACAGGTTGATGTTAATCTGTGTCTTTAAATCCAGTGGTTCATTTTTTTAAATGAAATAGAGCCCAAATGTATATTTGGTGTATACATTTTCTTGATAAACTGTTCCCTTAATTAGAATGAAGTGTCCCTCTTTAGTTCCATGATTAGTTTTAATTTGATATGATAATTTTGTCAGATATGAAGGCTGCCTGCTTGTTTACTGGTTCCATTTCATTGATGTGTTTTTGTTCATCCTTTTATTTTAAAATGGTATCTATCTTTAAAACTAAAATGTGGTTCTTGGGGGCAATAAATAAGTGATTTTACTTCATATTCTATTCAGTAAGTCTTTTGGTTAGAGAATTGAGGCCATTTAAATGGATATTTAACTTTATTATTGAAATGTATATGTTAATTATGGTCATTGTGCTGCTGATATTTGTGTTGTTTGTGTTCTCAGTGATGTTTTGTGATTTAATAATTGTGGTTAATATTTCTTTCCACAATTTCTCTGCTAGACTTATTCTTCTCTTTGTCCCAAAATAATTCTTTATTTTATTTAGGTTTGATTTGCTGAATATAAACTTTCTAGGCTATTTATGCTGTGGAAAATTTTCTTTCTCCTTCAACCATGGTAAATAGTTTTGCTAGGTACATTATTCTAAGTTTGCCATCATAATCTTTTAAGACTTGGAATCCATCATTCCAGTTTTTTTCTGGCTTTCAAAGTTTCTGTTGAGAAATCAGCTTTTATTCTGATGGATTTCCTTCATATGTAACTTGTGTTTTTCCTATTGTAGGATCCAATACATTTTCATTGTTATGTATTCTTTGTGTTTTAACTATGATATGCTGTGGGGATTATCTTTTTTTGTCTCTTTGGTGTTCTGTGCACTTCCTGTATTTGTTTTTCCCCCATTTTTATGTTTATTTATTACTTCAAGTTACATCTCCATCACAGTCCCCTCCCTCCACTCCTTCTGGCCCCACCTTCCCACCCACCCTCTCCCCCTTCTCTCAGAACTCATAATTCTTTTTTTTTAATAATTAGGCCACAGTTCTAAAAATTATAAGGTATAACATATATTCCAAATGTCCAGTCCATACATATTTGGCAACTGATATTAATATTTTATTATCTATCTATCTCCATGAGTTTAAAGTTCTATACCTAACTCAGTTTCCATCCTATCTTGCATTACCAAGTTAAAAACATCTTCTTAGACCTAGAACATCCCTTTAACTCCTAAACAATTTAAAATTTTACTGTAAGACTATAACTATGTAGTCTTCAACCACATCAGAGACCTGAGAAGGATAATCTTGTATTTGTATGGGCGTTTCTTTCCTTAGATACTTGTATGATCTTATTCAAAATCTGTTTTATACCATTGACTAGGGATTTTCCCCCCTCTTCTATGCCTATCCCACATTTTCTGTGTGTTCCTTTCCTGTTTTCATTTATTTATTTAAAAGTTTCACATTTCTTGCTTATTTACCTTTGAGACTGAATATTCTGTCTTCTGTTTAATTCATTCCATTTCTAATGCTTTCCTTTGTGCTTCCTAGTTGAGCTTTTGGGTTCTTCAATCCTCTTCAATGTTTTTTTCTACTGACTGAATTCCACTCTCAAGTCCTCAATTATCTCTGTCATTCCTATTAGCCTTTTTTGGGGCATCACTCAGGTATTTTATTTGCCTTAAGCTCTACCTTTTTTATTTCATTGAGCTGTTTCTTTGTGTCTTCTATAAATGCCTTGAATTTTCTAATGAAGTTTGTGATGCTCTTTTAAGTTTTGGGTCCTAGAGTTTATCTAGATAGTTCTCTTTTGACAAGCATTTCTCTAGGACTGGTTGGTTTAGAAAAGAAGATACTGGCTTGATTTTTCATATTCTTGGTATTCCTACAATGAGATCTGGGCATGTGGCCTTCTTTTGTTAGTTCTGAGTTTGTTATGAATGGAGCAGTTCGGGAAGAAGAGATGTGTGTGGGGAGTGTCTAGGGGTTGGAAATGTCTTAGTTTGAATGAATTCAGTTTGACAGAGGGGGTAACACATGTTGTTCTTACAGTTCTAAGTGTGGAGTGTGATGGTGGATCTGTCTGGGTGGAAAGGTTTAATATGACATGATTCTCTAGTTTGGGGATAGGTAAGGAGGATACATTTCCAAGCCTAGAGCTCCTTTTCAGTGAAGTTAGGGAAAGCCACAGTAAGCTGGTGCATTAGTTGTAGAACCCAGGCTGAATCTGGTGGGTTGAGAAAAAAATGTGGATGAGGTGGTCAGATATGCTCATTAGGTTAGACCCTGAAGAAGTGCACAGGAAGTCAGGGTCCCTAGCAGGCTTGTGGAGGCAGCCCAGAGGAATCTGTGGGTATCTGCAGGCAGAACAGATAAATGAGAGGGAGCTGTGGATAATTGCAGGTAGAAAAGATGTCAGTGGCAGTGAGACAGTCAGGAGCATTCAGATTGGGCTTGGGCATGGGATGTTGGACTTGGGCTAGATCTGGCAGGTTGTAGAAAACCAAGAATAAGGTAGATCCATGGTACTCACCAGGGAAGACAGACAGTAGAGGAGGATGTGGGAATTCTGCATATAAAATGAAGAGCATTTTCCTCCTTTCTTTCTTTCTTTCTTTCTTTCTTTCTTTCTTTCTTTCTTTCTTTCTTTCTTTCTTTCTTTCTCTCTCTCTCTCTCTCTCTCTCCTTCCTTCCTTCCTTCCTTCCTTCCTTCCTTCCTTCCTTCCTTCTTTCTTTCCTTCCTTCCTTTCTTTTGACAGATCCTCATACTGGATTTGGAAGTCACAACATAGGTGAAGCTGGATGGCCAGTAACCCCAAGGAATGCCTATCTCTACAGCTCTTCTTGCCACTGATATTACAAACCTAAAACACTAGGCCTGGCTTATTTTACATGAGTTCTGAGGACTGAGTTTTGATCTTCCTGCTTGTAAGACAAGCTGTTGCTTCTGCCCCTAATAGCTCTTGACACAGATATAAATTACAGTGTGAAAATGTCAAAACATAGGCTGATGAGATGGCTCGGCAATTAAAGTGCTTGTCTCTGAAGCAAGAGTATCTAATTTGGAACTGCAGGAATCATTAAAAAAAAAAATCAGGAATGCTTGCACACATTTGTAACCCCGTTGATGAAAGATGTAGAGAAACAAGTGACTCTGGTGCTTGCTGGCCAGCCAGTTTAGCTCACTTGATGAGCTCCAGGTTCAGTGAGAAACTCTGCATTAAAAACTAAGGTGAACCGTGGCAGATGGAGAGGTGGTTCAATAGGTAAGAACATTTTTTTTTGGTTTGTCAAGAAGTGGTGTTCAAGTCCCAGCACCCACATGGCTGCTCACAACTGTCTTTAAATCCAGTTCTCAGAGATCTGATGCCATCTTCTGGCATCGGAGGGTACCAGACACACATGTGGTACACAAACATACATGCAGGAAAAACACATACACATAAAAATTTTTTGAAAAGGTTGAAACTGGCTGAAGAAGACTCTCAATATGGATCTGTGGCCTCTGTACACTAGCGTATATATGTGAACAGACATCTCTGTGCATATATGACATATTCACATAAACATGCACACATATATACACATATACTCACACATGAACAACTAATAATCTGGAAAGTCAAATGAGGAAGACACTGATGTAAACCTCTGGCCTCCACATACATGCACACATACAAACATGTACATGTACACACACACACACAAACCATTAGAAATATTTGCACAAATGGTAAGTTAGTTTTCTCTTAAATATATAAAATATGATAACTAAAATAAAAAGTAATGCTAAACATTCAAATGAAAAGTTAACTAAGAATAGCACTTTAATTAGATTTATTTTATTAAGAAATTCCTACAGTTTTAGAGTTTAATATCCATGTTGTTGCCGACATAAAAATTCTTTTTGCACACATTGTCCTAGCTAGCATCAATTCTCAACTTGACACAACCTAAAATCACCTAAGAGAGGAGTCATTTAAGAAACCTTTTGAGAATTTCATACATGCATATGACATCTTTTGATCAAATCCATTCCATTTCCTCCCCTTCATTCCTTTCCCTCCACCATTATAGCAGCAGTGGTGCTATAATGCCTGGCAAATACTGTCTTGCCCCAGATAGTCACTTCCTCTGGATCTTGTAAAATTTTTCAGGCCCCTCTACAGAGATGATCCATGAGCCTAGGGCAGAGCAGTGATAATGGAGTTTTAATTGAGTAATTGTCTTTATTAGATTGATCTGAGGACATATCTGTAAAGGATTGTCTTGATGGATAATGTATCAGCTTTCTACAATGGGCAACACCATCCACAGGCACTACCTTCAGGAAGGGGTTTGTGAGCCATATAAGGAAGCTAGCTAACATGTGACTGAAAGAGCCAAAAAGTAAGTCTGCAAGCAGAATTCCTTCTAGATCTTACCTTGAGCTCCCGCCCTGGCTTTCCTTAGTGATGAACTGTCACTGAACCAGATAAGCTCTTCCCTCCTCCAACTGCTTTGCCGCTTTGGCCATGGTGTTTATCACAGCAAGAGAAGATACACACATGTTATTTTTAGACCCGATATGGACACACATAAACTATGTATGAACTGTTCAGTTACTTAATATGAATTATAAATTGTTACTCAGCAGCTAAAAATGTGCTTCAGAAGCACAAGCTAGCACACAAAAAATAGAGAGAATCAACATTTGACTAACAAGAAACAATCCTTCACTGCTCACAGTATCTGACGCTTAGCTGGGGAACCGAAGGCTGTAATTGTTTGTAGTAACAATAACAAAGGTTATTAGTGGATGTAGAAGTATTAGTTCTCATTTTATTTTGTGGTTTTATGGTTTTCCTTTGTTATTTGTTGCAGACTTATTTTAGAACTAATTTAAATAAATACCATCAATTCAATTTCTCCTATCAATTTACCTCATTATGTCCTTATTCTAATCCAATTGAAAGACTAAAAGTTTGCCAGTTGTCCCAATTACTATCTTAGCTTTATGTAGAGAGAAGGGATTTTTTTCCTTTATTTTTATTTCTTCAAGTTACATCTCAATTGCAGTCCCCTCCCTATTCCCCCCTCCAGTCCCACCCTCCCACCCTCAACCCCCCATCCTCTTCCCTTTTTTTTTTCTTTTAAGTTTAAGGTATATCTTATTTCCCCCTACAGTTTTCCCTTTCAGTCCAACAAATGGCTCTTTCTCTTATAATAATAAATACAATACAAAACAACAGAGGTAATTAGGCCACAGTTATGAGGGTTACATGGCTTAGCATACATTCCCAATGTCCAGTCCATATGTATTTGGTACCTGACTTTAACATTCTACTATCTAACCATCTCCATGAGTTTAAAGTGAGAGAAGGGATTTTTATATATAAAATAATTATTTTGTTGCATAGATCGATGATAGAAGATCGAGACAGAGAGATAAAGTGATAGAGATGGGACAGAGACAAAGACTGGAAGGCAGTCTCATGCAGCTCAAGCTGGTATGATTCAACATTGAAACTTGGCTCCTGATTTCAAAGAGAGAGGAATGTTAACTACACTGAAATATTTATTTCAAACACTGACACTTAATCTTTCCACAGTATCATTAATAAAATCTTAGTTTATCATCTTTCCTGGGCATGAAGGTACAAGCCTACAATTATAGCATGAAGGAGGTTCAGCAGGATCATTCAGTCCAAGGAGTTCAAGGCTATGCTGGGTAACATAGAAACCCTATAAATAGTCTTTATATTCAGTTGTCTTATGTCAGTTTTCATTTCATCATTTGCCTTTTTTAACTATTGTATTTTGTTGTCCTTCCAAAACCCACTTTCAGCAACAGTAACAAAAAGAAACTTATTCTAAAACTGCCAGAAATATCTCTCACTTGCTTCTTATAGAAACACCTTCTATGAGACAAAATGGAACAATTTATAGATACAATGAGGGGCATAAAATTGTTGGGATAGTGTCCTGCTGATTCTTTATTCTCCTAGAGAGAGAAAGAGGAGGATAAAGACTATGAGCCCTTTTCTTACCATGGAATGATCATCAGGAATTCCTAAAAATCCCAATACATTCTGTCTGATCTAACAGAGGAAGCACTTAAGGCAGGTGGAAAGACATCATAGTCCATCCCCACTGAACACAGATGTTCAAGGCTTCCCAGAGTTTGCAGTGGATGTTTCTAAACACCCAGACACATGAACAAGCCCCTGAAAACTGAGACAATAGTGTATGTGTGAATGATGCAGTCCTGCTAGTCACATTGTTTATGAGTATTGCTTATATAATGCCCAGAACTTAAAGTCCTCTAATGCAAACAAAAATAAAGTAAAACAGAATTAAATGAGGCAAAATAAAGATAGCCAGTATACCTGGTAGAAAGAGCTGATGGCTTGCATAATGCCACAACATTAGACCTGCTGGCATGAGAAATCAGAGTGTAATAGGAAGGTCAGAGGTTATGTAGAGAGGTATAAGTCTACGTAACTCCGAGGTAACTCTGCCATTCCAAGAGCGAATAACAACAGAAATAAGACCATTCTCATGCCCTCACTTTTAAGCCCAAACCATCACATCTGTTTATAGGTTAAATAAAATAGTATACACAATGCCTGCCACATAGATATATTGTAAACATAGGTTAGTGTTTTTTTTTCTTTTACCAATCAAACATTCTGTGAACTACAGATCTTTACATGGAGACCCATTTAGGGAACTAAAAAGGGAAAATGTATAGTAATATTTTTAAAATTTTATTTTGACCTAGAAAACTCTCATAGCCTTGGGTGGTAATGACTCACTACTCTGGTACTCAAAAGGCAAAAATGGTGCAGTGGTGGGAGGTCCCTATCAAAGCAAAGCAGAGTACAGATGAATAAAAATGCACACACATATGTAAATGCATACATCCTACAGAATCTACATAGTGCAGCTACAGGGTTCAGCCACAACTGGCTCTGCTCTTTTCTGACTCATAAACAGCATTAAGTGACTTCCTGCACTCTACTGAAATGAGTTCTCTCTCTGCCCACCCACTACCCTGAAGCCTGAGAACCTACTTCGACTTCAGAAGTTGACTCACTGCCTTCCTTTCTACCAACAGATTTCTTCATTCAAATTCAGAGGAAAAGGTAATTGAGAGCATTGGTAGTAGCCTATAATATTTGGGGGGCCAATGAGACCTCACTGGCCAGCAATTCCAAAAGAAGTAATTTTATTGGCATTGGACTTTTTGTGATATTAGCCTGTGGTATCTAATAGGGACATTGTCACCCTGTTATGGAGTAACTCCATTTTAACTCTTTCTCTTGTTTCAGCCTCTCTGTCTCTGTCTATTATTCTCTGTGTCTCTATCTCTTCATCTATGTCTGTTTCTCTTTGTCTCTGTCTGTCTGTCTCTGTCTCTGTCTGTCTCTGTCTCTCTCTCTCTCTCTCTCTCTCTCTCTCTCTCTCTCTCTGTGTGTGTGTGTGTGTGTGTGTGTGTGTGTGTGTGTGTGTGTGCTTTAAGAAGCTTGTACATTAGTAGGTTACCCTCCAGAACTTACCATCTCAGTATCCCAAGAAGTGCTGGAGTCTGGACATCCAGATAATAGGGAATAGTCTCACAAGTCTCAGTAAGAGACTTGATGAAGTTTCATTAAGAGTATTGATGAAGGCCCCTGAATCATAGTACATGGAGAAATCAAGGTGGTACTAACTCAGAACATTCATACCCACAGAATAGTTTTCATGGTGCTAGAAAGTGCACTTGTACACTACCAGAGAAGACAAGTAATCATCAGTCTTACTCAGCTATGATGCTTTGTGAGCTACAATAATGACTGTCTTTGTAAGACATGCTCATTTATGCAATAGTGACATCAACATCATGGGTGTAAGCCATTACTTCCTTACTGGGTTAAGTCTGTTTCCATAGAGTGAAATCCATACCTGTTACCATTATTGGGCCAAGAATCTGTGGCTAGACAGATAAGTCCTAGGTGAGAACCTACTACCATTAAACTTACTCCTAATACCTTATCACTATTTCCATAGGAGATCAGAAGCCCATCTTTAGTCCTCATCATAGAAGCTTCTGTTTGCATTAGATAGTGATTAACACAGAGATCCACAATTGGTCAAGGTGCAGAGGATAAGAGACTTCAGAAAGTTCAGCTTTAAATGAATCATGCATACACCATACCTCTTCCTCCCAGGGCTCTCAGATTATTGTGGAAAGGAGGCTAGAAAAAGTCTCAGAGCCAGGCGAACTAGATGACTACTACAAAGAAATGTTGCATTACTGACACAGCAGGGAAGTTGCACATATAGATTCTATTGTTTCTGATAAGATGGAAAAGACTTTCACAAGCTCAAGCCAGACCAAATCCCAGTACTGTAAGGGGAGTTGGGATGAACTTAGGCACATACCACCTGCATGGAGGAACCTATGGATGTCAGAAGAGGACCTCTCATCTCCTATAATTGTAGTTACAGTTGGTTGAGGGCCACATGAGGAGCTACTGGTGATTGATAACTACAGGGAGAAGAAAAGTCAGTTTTCCCCAGTGGTGTGTCCCCTGGTAGGTTGACCATGCTCTGGTGTAAGGCCACATGTCCAAAAATAGTTGATCATCACCACTTAGATTTGAAGGACTTAAACAAATAAAAATTTAAAGTGATGCAAAGTTGGGCAGGTAGGTAATGTGATCAAAACATGTCTAAATTTCTCAAAGGAATAATGTATGTATTTTAAAAGTTACATGAAGTCTAGATGTCCCATTTGAGAAGTATTTTAGTTTCTCCTGTATAGGTACAATGTTATCATGTATTCAAAGGTAGTGTTGAAGACATAGAAAGTAATTTTTAAATGTCACACAATCAAAGAGCATTAATTTAAACACCAAACTTTAAAAAAAAAATCAATATTTCTACTTCTTTCACAGTTAAATTAAGCTATAATTTCTGGTTTGCAGAAGAAGTATTACTTCATCTAAGCTCATTAACTATCTCATAAAGCCTGGATTTTTCTTGCTTTACTTAATTGCAGACTCTAAGAAAGCATAAAGATATTGTTTAACACTGTGGAAATAGGCTTTATTTCTCTGGGTTATATCAACTACAATACATAATCTTTTACTGATTAAGTATATTTCAAATTAAAAAGATAATTTTCTTAATTAAAATTATAAATTGATATAAAGCTAACCACAGAAACACTGATACAATTTAATACATATAAAGTCAAAAGTCAATTCTGAAGACTGAAGAGATGGCTTAGCAGTTAAGAGTGCTTATTGTGTTCTTGCAGAGCAGTAAGGGTTTGATTTCCAGCACCCACATGGGCAACTGAAACTGCAGTCCCAGGAGATCAGAAGCCCTTTTCTGGTCTTCACAGGTTCTTCCATGTATGTGATACACACATATATACACATAAAATCAAATTGAATCAATTAATTGATTAAAGTCCATTTTTTTTCTGGATTGTTCAATTTTATTAGAACTCCAAAATGAAATCAGTACCTTGAGAATTAAGATTATAATTATAGATCTAAGGAGAGGCATAAGATATACACTTTGGTGCAAGTTGTCATATCTGATACATCCTATCTAGGAGTTTAGCTCTGGTTTGAAGCAGGCTGTACTCATGTCTTCACAGGTACAGTCTGACAGCTATGCTTACGGCATGTCTTGGACCTTATGGTTTGGCATGGGAAGCCCACAGGAACCACCTGGTACTCACAGGTGTGCAAGCTGTGACCCGTTCTTGGCTGATGAAAGATGGGATCAATGCATTGGCATTTTGGCATTACATGGCCTACTGTTTATTTATTGATTTGTTGCAGCAGGATAGCCTCTAACACACTACATAGTCAAGAATGACTTTGAACTCCTGACCCTTCTGCCTTTACATTAATGTGGGGATTATAGAGATGTGCCACCAATATTGGTTGCTATGGTCTTTTATCACCTAGTTTTGATATAGAGTGGGAGGATACGTAAGGCACTTTCACATTTGATGTTGTGAGGGGACTTTTACATTCTATATTGTAAAAAGGTATCAATATGTATGGGTTATTACTAGGAAGCACATATACACTGTTAATATCTTATTCTAGGTTGACCCTTCAGCACAGAGGGTTCTGGAGAAATATGGAGTTGATACCAGTAGACACTCAGTAGACTCTGTATCCCAATAAGTGCTTGAGTCCAGATATTCAGAGAATAGGGAAGAGTTTAATAGTGTAAATAAGAGAGACACAGACATCACACATTTCAGAATATGGCTAACTGCTTGAGAGTGTAGAGGGAAGATGAAGCCTTTGTCTCCAGTCCCTATGTCAAGCATGATGTCTGCATGAAATGGGAAGAAGTTTCCAAAAGTCAGCTTACCCACTGTCTCCTAGGCCATTAATTCTCAGAATGAAACATGACTTAAACTCAATTGTTGTCTCTGCTCATTGGTGTTTGTGGTAACCCAGTTATCATTACACAGAGAAGGTAGCTAGCTGAGGGTTTCTAGGAGTATGGATGCCAGGAAGTGGGGACTGTAGGACCATTTTGGAGATTATTCACTATGCTTCTATAGTACTTCGTTCTGAATCCCTGGGCTCACTTCTGAAAAACTGCTTTGTGGTGGATGGAAGGGTTTTGGTTCCCCTTGTAAACTCATACAGAGACTTTCCAACCAAAGGGATGGCATTTGTCAGTGGAACTCTTAATAAATCATAATGCTAAAACTTCATGACCTGTTAGTGTCCTGGTGAGAAGAGACTTCCTCTCTCCACACAGCAAGAAGGCAACCTCCCTGAGAGCAAGAAGAGGTCTCTCAATCTCCCTCTTGAACGTCCAGCCTCCATACCATGAGAAACTGAATTCCATTAGGCCACAAAGTCTCTTCTTCTGCCACAGTAGGCTAGGCTGGTTCTGAATGGTCTTTCATTACAGGAACCTTCCTTAACTTTAAACTGTGCTGGGCAAGTTGAATAATTCTCTTTATAATATTTTCAATGAGGTAAATGGATGTATGTAGGTCCTGATAAGTCACGAGTTCCAAAATATATTACTAAGTGCAAAACATTTATATTTTAGCATGTCATAAAGCTGAGAGCCTGAAAAGGTAACTTAATGATATCTATTATAACAATTTCAGGAAAATGAGCTTATATTTATGATTTTCATCTTATTCCCAGCACTATTTGAATTTTTGAAACACATGCTTGTGTTTCTTTTGAAACTAATTTGATTTTAGAGGTAGCAATATTGTGAGCAATTTTTATTTTTGCTATAATTTTCTGCCTGAAAAGTCTCATAGTACTTAAAAAAATAAGCTGCACCACCCAAAATCACTATCTCTCCTCGGTAAGGACTGGAGACATTAAAAACAAAACAAAACCATAATAAAATCAATCCTGAATCAAGACAGTATGATACTCTGTCTTTCTGTCTCTCCAGGTGGAAGTTGCAAAATAAAGCAATTACTTCACAAAAAAGGAGACATGAAAAGCGATTGTGAACAATAGGCACTGAGCTCAAGGATGCAGCATACTTGTTGTGAATCATGGTTCTGGCTGTGAGTCCATTCTCTAAACAGCACAGTAAAGCTGGGATGCACAGCCTGGAACCGTGCCTCCGAGACAATCTGAATTCTGACATACAGCGATTGGGAATTGGTTTCTATATTCTTCCTGACATAGTAAAGAAAACAAAACAAAACAAAAAAACCCTCTTGTCTTTAAAAGGTAAAAATCTTGTCTTGTAAAGGTTAAAAAAATCTTCTTGTCTTGATTATGAGAAGTGATATTGGCGAACCAGGTGATGAGTGAAGAGAAGATTTTCACATAAGCCCCCGCATAAGAGTCACATAACTCAGAAGATGCTGTGTAGCTAGTTAAGCTGTTGGAGACAGTAGCCACCAGGTGGCACCAGACTGCAGCTGGGAATCAGGATAGATTCAGTTGTAGGCACAGGTCCCAGACATGGATAGGATCCGAAGGACAGCCCACTAACCTGGAAGGAAACCACTTCATCTTCACCTTGACTTCCAAACCCAGACCAGTGTGCTGATGTCAAAATGTTGCTGTCATAGTTGTCAGGTAACTCTTATAGATGAGTGATTTGTCTCTAACACATTAATACGAGATCAGAATTTATATTTCTACTCAAGGATTTGACTTGTCAACTCCATTAAACTACGGGTATAAGGAAGAGAGGAGTTGGATGTTAAATGTATTCTTAAAAAAATCATTTTTGGGAGAAAAAAAGGTAAAAATTTGGAAAGTCAACATTTCCCCCCACTTTTCTTATCACATGATCTATCTTGTCAGCAAGGAAATGGGTAGGGTGTACCTGAGCCATGGCACCCTTAGAATGCTCTGGGCTCTGAGTGTGCAAACCAGCCATTCTGACATGTCACAATGCATCCATTCTGATATGTAGGGACGTTAGCAAACCTCCCCAACACAATCAGCACTGGTGGTTGAATGTGTGTAATAGTGATATTAAGTCAGTAAATTGATGCCTACTCTATAGCAACACACTCCCTTCACCACAGTATAATCCACACTCCTGGTTTACTTTCAGTTATAGCATATATAAACATGAAATTAGATCAAAATCTTGTTAACATAAGGAAAATGGCCAAGGCATAACAAATAGTGGTGAAAATGTAAAATTGTAATAATAATAATAATAGTAATGATAATAGTAATAATAGTAATAATAATAGTAATAGTAATAATAATAATAGTAATAATAATAATAGTAGTAATAATAGTAATAATAGTAATAATAGTACTAAGCCTCACTTGTTTAAAAGGTCGCAGGCCCTCTGAGGGAAGCCGTGCTTTCTCGGGTCTGGTATCTACCACTGGGCGTTTCATTTGTGCTTTCGAGTGAGTATACAGTATGTGACTTTACAAACAGAATTCATTGGATACAGCAACCATAGAGCTGAATATGTTTAAAAACACCGTTGCCAACCACAGAAGAGCATAATCCACAGCGTTAAATTCTGTGCAAACCACTTCATTTTACTCATGCACTCTCAACTTTTTTCCATAAAATTGGACTTACAAGTAAATGATTAAAACCCGCCAGTCTGTACATGTTTTCTCCCTTTCTCTTGTGAAAAGTCTTTTGCTTGTTCTGTCCCTTGCCACTCTTTTGGATAAGTGTGGTTCTGCGCTTAAAAAAAACTAAAATATTAAAAATATGTTTTAAAATATCCATCTTCTGACTCAATTAACTATTTTTACATTCATCATAAAATAAAATTACAAAACAATTTTCTACCTTTCATGCTTTTTTTTTGGTTGTTATTTCTGAAGTAAAAGTAGAAAATTCTCTCATGGCTCTTGATTCAGAGGTTCTTTTTTTTTTTTTTTTAATCTTACTTATGTGTGTGTATTCTGCACATGTACCTGAAGAGGCCAGAAAAGGTCTCTGTATTCTTTTAAAGCTAGAGCTACAGCAGTGAGAAGGGTGCTATGAACAGAGGCACAAATCAGAAGTATGAGATGCCACACGCTGCTTTCTCTCAGTCCTACCCCCCAAGAGTAAAAAATCTGCCTCTGATACAAAAGGCATCTCTCTCTCTCCAAGAGTCTCTTGAATCAGCCTCCCTTCAGCTAGTCCAGCTGTTCTCTCAAAAGGCATCTCTCTCTCCAAGAGTCTCTTGAATCAGCCTCCCTTCAGCTGGTCCAGCTGTTCTCTCAAAAGGCATCTCTCTCTCCAAGAGTCTCTTGAATCAGCCTCCCTTCAGCTAGTCCAGCTGTTCTCTCAAAGCAGCTCCTCATCTATACCTTTGCTCTCCCTAGCAGAACTCACAACATTCCCTCTGCCGTGATTTACCAGGGCACCAACTTAGTCTATTGGGATCTTTGATACCATTTACCATCACCATGAGAGCGGCATACGAAGATTTACTGTAGTAAGAGCTGAGCACTGCAATTGAGAAGAAGTCTAATGACAACAGGAAGGCTCATCATGCAGGAGTGTGGGGACCATCTTTACTAATTAATGCTCTGTCTGTTCTTCTGTCTATGTAAACCTTCTGTTGTGCCTTCTTTCATCTCCTGAGATGGTCTTGGCTCACCTGTGGGTCAGAGAACTGACAGGCTGGCTTAAAATCCTGGGACTTTGAATGAGTGCATGAAGACTTCAGTTTTCTGTCCAGCAAACTGCCAGATTGATACTTACCCTGTATTGATGCCTCAATTGTCTTTCTTTACTAGCTCCCTCCAACGTGGCCTTCATCTTTGACCTCCAACAACACAACTTTTATTGAGATCCCAGATGAAGCTCACATCTCAGGGACCAGAGGGTAATTTTCAGGTCACTTACACTGGTGGAATAGTTACACAGATCTTCCCTCTTTCTTTTTGTATGATTTATGGGGTACCAATTTTGGTGTTCCCCCAACTAAGTCCATGCTCTTTTATTTATTGATTGATTGTTTCCTGACTGAAACCCAGAGTTCTCTTTGGAGCTTCTTCTCTTCCTGGATGATGAGCTCCACTCAGACCTCAGGCCTTTTAGATCATCAACTTCTGGCCAATTTGTATTCAACCTTCTTTCTGTTGCTCTTTTTTGTCACAAACAAACTTAGCTATAAGGGATTGCAAACTGACCTTAAGATATTTAACCCTATATAGGAGAGAAAGGGGGATACAGAAAAGCAAAAGAGAGAAGTCCCTGAGTCTAAACTCCAAAACCCATTTAACAAGACCATTTAACAGCTTGTAGTCTTTTCCCCTAAATAACAAAATTTTCTATTATCTATCAAATAACCAAAGGGGGAGAACACCCTCCCCACCTTCTGGGGATGGGACGTTGTTCTCTTAAAATGACTTCCTGCTGATTTGGGACGTAGTAAACCTGTTTGGGGCCCAAATAAGAAAGGAAAAATGGTTAAAAATGTTAATAGAATCATTTGATGTTCAGTCCCTTTGTGCTCAGCTATTTAGATGTCCTACGAAGTTCATAGACAGAAGCTGATCTTCAAAACTTTACTGAAGATCTGGCTGGAGTAGTCTGTGGAGCTGAACGATCTTAGCGATTTTGAGTTGTTGTGGTTATAGACTTTTGAGGAAACTGCTATTGAAGAAGTCTGCAAGGCTGGATCATCTGGGCCACTCGTCTTCTTTGGTGTCTGATCTGTTTTCTGCTGAGGTTTCCGTTGTCCAGTTGTCCCTGGATTCCTTGAATGGATGCTTTAAATCTCCTGGAAAGATAAGAACAGAGCCCTGCCCTAATCCTAACTCTGGGACAATTACCTTTTTGCAGGGGGTCAGGTAATATTTTTCCTGGAGCAAATTTGGTTTTTTTGATAATATATAAAGTATTACCTTTCAATTCGGATTAAAGAAGAAATTATTTTGATATTTTGGAGCTAAACTAAGATTGATGCTGTAATGTATGGAGAGAAAATGGGAACTGTCCAGGCAGCCACTGGTATGTCATTTTTTAGTTTTGGAAGCTGCAGGCCCTGCACTTCCTATATAATCAGATATATTTATCCCTCTCAGGTCTCTGAGGTGGTTGAAGAATAGATAGCTAGAGTCTCATAGTTAAATTTTGAGTTGTTTAGGAATCAAGAGGGTGTTCTGGATCTAAGAAGATATTTTTAAAATTATGAGGCAAGTTAGTATGAAAGCTGAGTTAGATATAGAATTTTAAACTCATGGAGATGGTTAGATAGTAGAATGTTAAAGTCAGGTGCCAAATACATATGGACTGGACATTGGGAATGTATGCTAAGCCATATAACTCTTATAATCGTGGCCTATGTATTTCTGTTGTTTTGTATTGTATTTATAGTTATAAGAAAAAGAACCATTATTTGGACTGAAAGGGAGAGCTGTTGGGGGGAAAAATAAATACCTTAAACTAAAAAAAAAAAAAAAAAAGAAGGGAAGAGGATGGTGGGGCTGAGGGGGAGGAGGGTGGAAGGGTGGGACTGGAGGGGGGAGTAGGGAGGGGATTGTGATTGAGATGTAACTTGAAGAAATAAAAACTAGTTCACTTAAAAAAAAGATATTTAACCCTTCCGTGCCTCCCAGTGAGGGTTCCTCATCAGTGAGGGGCA
>CAJQZJ010000594.1:7392816-7426091 GCA_907164525.1 Lophiomys imhausi
TAACCCTTCCGTGCCTCCCAGTGAGGGTTCCTCATCAGTGAGGGGCAGCCCAGTCACTCCTTTCCACAAGCAAAGCCTTGCTGCTGCTTATCCTTCAGTCCAATTCTCATATTGTTCTGACCTCAGACAACTCTCCTGCATCATCTCCCCATCGAACCCATGACTCTGAAGTAGCCTAGGCCCTTGTTTGTATCCTTGACCCTCTATAGGATGTTCTCAACACAGAATCTAGACGTATCCTTCTGAAAATCAAATGATATTGCAACATTATCCCACACAAATCCTTTGTGGCCCAAGGTCTGCAGGAAAGAGATGCACAAAGGCTCCTGGGTTCTGTGTAATCCACTCTTTCTTAGTCCTTGTTCTATGGCCATACATTTCCTGGGGAGATGCAACATACACAGAACCACACACACACAGAATATGCACAGATTCCACACACAGAACCCAAGACAGACACACACATGTACAGATACGACCTGGTCCAACTTGGTGAACCAATGAGTTGTATTGTGATTTCTTTACACGAATATGGCTGGGGCATTACTCACAGGAGGAGAAATGACTCAAAGACAGCGAGATCACCAAAGCCTGCCCTGGCATGAGTGACAGCTCACAAAGGCTGGGAACACTGCACAGTCTGCAGGCACCTCAACAGGTTGGTGGGTGTCCTTTCCAAGAGACTCAGTTGGTCTAAGCCTCTTTCAGGCAGCTCACCTGGATTCTGCTTCTCCCAAGATGCTGGTCTGGTCTCAGACTCTTCTTTGAAACTTAGCTTATCTAAGAGTGACCTTCAGTCATCTTCGTTTAGTCTGGGAGAGGGGAATCTGGTGAATATGACCAGTTTTGGAGCCTTCCTGATCTATTTTGAATTGTTTACTTTTTTGCGTTAAAGACCTTCCTTGGGAGATGGAAGGTTTCAATCTCAAAGGAAAACTGCTAAGTAATATTGCTCTAACTGCCTCTTCTCAGTACAGTCCTTCTCCAGGGTTTTTAACATTCCCTCTGCTCACAGACACCCAGGTGCCCATTGCTTTCCTGCCTTACCTTCACAGCAGATACCATTCAGTTTCATGTTTCTGCATCTCATTTGTTATCACATGACATGATCTGTGTTTCACTGGCTCTTGATGCTCTTGTCTCTTCCAGATCATCTTATATTTTACCATGGCATGGCATAGAGGTTTGTTACTTTTGGTCCCACCAAGAACAACTCGTGGCACATAGGAGACATCCAGTAGGTATCAGTTGAGAAAATTAATAACAGAAAAAGTAAATATTTCTACCTAACTACAGAGTCACCCCACACTCCCAAAGAGACAATGTTAGTTAGTAATACCACTTTCTGCAACTGATTTTTTAAACTTTTTTAATTTAATTTTTTATTTCTTCAATTTACCTCTCAATCGCAATCCCCTCCCTACTCTCCCCTCCAGTTCCACCCTCCCACCCTCTTCCCCCTCAAGCCCCCATCCTCTTCCTTTTTTTTAAAGTTTAAGGTATCTTCCCCCCAACAGCTCCCCCATTCAGTCCAACAAATGGCTCTTTCTCTTATAACAACAAATACTTTACAAAATAACAGAAATAAATAGGCCACATTTATAAGAATTATATGGCTTAGCATACATTCCCAATGTCCAATCCATATGTATTTGGCACCTGACTTTAACATTCTACTATCTAACCATCTTCATGAGTTTAAAGTTTTATATCTAACTCAGCTTTCATACTAACTTGCATCACAATTTTAAAAACATCTTCTTAGATCCGGAACACCCTGTTGATTGCTAAACAACTCAAAATTTAACTATGAGACTCTAGCTATCTATTCTTCAACCACCTCAGAGACCTGAGAGGGATAAATTTATCTGACTATATAGGAAGTGCAGGGCCCGCCACTTCCAAAACTAAGAAATGACATACCAGTGGCTGCCTGGACAGTTCCCATTTTCTCTCCATACATTACAGCATCAATCTTCAGCCGTTTGGCCCCGTTTCTTTGACAGACATTGATTGTAGAGCAGGAATTATGAAGGATTTGCCTATCCTGTCTTGGCAGAGCTAGACTGTCGACTTACCTGCTTCCAAGTTTTGTCCTTTTTGGACAGCATTCTGTTTACAGTTGAAGCAAGGGGTTTTTCTTGCCAAGAGATAGGCTCTGCAACTGATTTTTAAAGATAGTTTTTTCTCACCCATTTGTTTTAATGTGTATGTTTCAAATATTAAAACAAAAGCTAATGTATGAGGAAAAAAATCCTACCAAAGGCTTAATTCTTCAGAAAATTAAATGTGCATAAAAGTTCAAAACCATATAATATTTGTAAAGGATTTGGAGAGAGGTCACATTTGAAGATTTTAAAAGTCAGAGTGAATTTAAAAAAATATGAACAGGTAAGTACAAACTTACTTTTAAAAGTTGAAGCCAGAGAATAGGTTCTCCTTCTTGCTACTTACCTGCTGTGAAACGTATAGATTTGAAAAGAAGATATTGACCTTGAGTTAAGAATGGCTTTACTTCTCATGAGCTCTTTTCCATATAATGATGATTAGGAAGTTCTGAGAAAAATCAAAGGGCCATTCAGCACTCTCTTATTAACCTTAAAAATGTATAAGGATGTGTTTGGCCCTGCCATTGCTCTGTCAAAACATTCACATATACATTTTTTACACATTATCTTTTACATACACACACACACACACACACACACAGTGGAAGAGAGAGTGAGAGAGTTCAGTGTTAAAAGTCGAGTAAAATATTATTTCCATCGTAGGAGACAGGATATATGCCTATACACACACACACACAGACACACACACATGTATCAGAGATGCTGATGCTAAACCGGAACATCTAGGGAGGCTGCCAAAAAACCAGGAGGGGGAACATCCTCAGGTAGCCCTTAGCACTACATCTGATGCATCACATCCCTGACTGCCAAGGCCACGGCCTCTAGGTCAACATAGCCCGAGAGTACTTGAAACTGCAAGCATTGTACACCCCTTTTACTTTTGTGTGCCAACATTGACTTATTCTCCTTTCATCTTCCCTCTCTGAAAAATCTTGCCAGAAGCCCTGAAATAGACATAAGTATTTTGTGCATATACTATTCCTTCACATACACATAAATGTAAATGTGCACATATTCATATCCTGACAGATTCTTATGTACCACATTTTAAACTTCATTTACATATGGTGTTTTTATGAGGAGAAATACCAGTACACCTGTTTGTAACCATTAACTATGAACTAAATAATAAAATATTAAGCCAACATAGTATTTTAAAATTTTACCTAACTTTCTAGTACCTTGAATCATTGAAGTAATATGATTATACTGACAAAATAAATGATAGATTATAAATTGTTTTAGAATGTTATGTGAATAGAGTTTTATATTATTTTTCTGTGATTTTTTTTAACTTCCCTTATCTTACAAATTTTGTTGATATTATCACCCCTACTTTTCCTTTGGCTATGCCCTAGTTTAAGGAAACTGTAGAAACTGATGTTTTACTAAGTCTATCTTGAAGTACACTAGAAGTCTTGCTTACACAACGTATGAAAGGGGTGGGGGTGTCTGGGTAAAGGGCCTCAAGGCTGTCTGCTTATAGTCGGCTCAGAACTCAGGAGGTGCTACTGTGCTGTGCCACTGGTTCCCACAAAGGGAACCACACCTGGAATAAGCATTTTTGACCTTCAAGCAAATATAGACAGATGTTTTCATTTCCAACTACTGGGCCCATTTTGTTTACCAGACTTTTCTAAAATCACCTTCATTTTAGCTGCCCCAACTAAAATGTCCTTTAAAAAACTCACAAAATTTGCATCTTCTCCCCTTCTTCTGATGAGCAAGAATGGGAGCACCAGAGCTTTGTTAAACCTCCATTTTTAGGGCTGACCTGAGGAGAAACACTGGTTTGCATGTAACCAAAGTGGATCATGTCTTCGTGTGGTAGTTTCCATTGTCCAAACACCAGATTCTTAAAGGGTACCACCTTGGGGCTAGAAAGATGGCTCAACAGTTAAGAGCACTTGCTGCTCTTGAAGAGAACCCTAGTTTGACTCTTAGCACCCATATCAGGCTGTTGAAAACTACCTGTAACTCAGCTAAAGGGGGATCCAATACCCTCTTTTGGTCTATGCTGGCACCCACAAGAATGCATACACACACACACACACACACACACACACACACACACACACGCACACACACACCCCACAAACAAGAAACCCTTAAGAAAGAAAACAGACCCTCAACCTTATAGTGGGCCTGACCAGATGGCTCAGTGGATAAAGCCTTAGAACCCGAGCTTCAGCTCAGGTTCTCAGATGCTGGAGTCCTATGAGCTGTGCTCTGACTTTGTAGGCCATATTAATCTTTTACATAAATAAATATAAATAAACAAATATCTTCCTAATAGTACCCTCTTAAACTGTGGGCCATGAATTTTAATGTGGGGATTATGAAAATTTGGTAACAGTAAAAAGTTCCGAATGTGCAACAGCAAAATATTAACTCATATCAAATACTCCGTGATCTGAGGTATTTCTTGCTGTACATGCCTGTGATCTATCGCACAGCCTGCACTAATGCTTTCATTCTGATATACGATATGCCACACACTGCCAACTATCAGTGTCTGTACCAGCTCAGCTCATACTAGTGGAGGCCTGTGTGAATTACGAATTGGCATCTTCTCTGCTCACACAGTCTTTGGTTCCTACACAAGCACAGTGTTTACTGTTAGACACAAAGCCATATCATTTTCCCCCTGACATTCCTCAACGTGTACCTATCACATGAGAGTGCCTCTGCATTGTACTCTGTTATAATGTTTGCTTTTAAAAGATGCTTTTTGAGTTGTGGACTTCGGTTCCAGTAAAAAAAAAACAAAAACAAAAACAAAAAATGTGTTAAGCAAATTTGACCTTGGAACAAGACAGGATTTCTGGTTTCTGAAGTGGCTGTAAACACACTTCTGCTGCTTGTACGCGAAGCAGCGTGCTCGGCACTGGTGACTATAAAATCACCTCTGAGAGTGTCAAAGATGCTGTCTGACAGTTTCAAATACTCAGCAAAGGCTGCATCTTTTATGAAAAACAAATATGCCATCTGTCCTATTAATGGTAGGTTTGGTTTAACCTTTGACAGATGCTGGTGTATAATACGCATGCCTTAAATTAAATTTCGTGATTTATTATAAATAAGCCTTCGATTTGTATATGTATTTTAAGAATCTATACACCTAGGTTCACATAAAACTTTCTCTGACAAGAAGAGATTGCAAGTAGACTAAGTTTAAGGGGAAATTGCTCACAGGGTATCTCGTCACTTTGAAACATTTTGAAATTCTTTGAAGTGTTTTGTATAGCTGCCAGTTTGGGGACTATTAAGGAACAAACTATTAAGGAAAATTTAATAAAATAACCATCAAAATTCTGTTTCTCTTGGAAGAGTGGAACCCAGAGGTTAAGTGAAAGCACCTTTTCTGGAAAGTACCGCTGCGAAGTGGAGGAAAAGACCTGAAAGCAATCTGCACAATGGGAACAGTTCGCCCTGGAGAACTCTTACAGATGCTTACTAGCGAAGTCTTTAAACTATGAGTCATGGGTCATGAGCAGTCAAGTATGGCTCTTCAGCTTTCAGTAACCATGAAAGTAGTTTTTACCCTACCCGTGATGATAGCTACAAAAGATAAACTCCTACACAGAGAGGCCGTGGGAGTGCCGGCGAGGCGAGGTGGTTACCAACTGTGGGCAGCTGTAGGCTGCTGGGACACTTCATAGTCCCAGGGTGCACTCTTACTCACCTAACTGTGGACTTACCTCTTGGGATATTAATATGCAATATGCTTACTCACTGTACTCTTCCCTCACTTAACTTTGTCCCATACTTTCAAAATCCAGTTTTGCTTTTAAAATGAAAAATTTGGGGGTCATATCTACTTGTACCAGTACAGGAGATAAATTACAAACCATTCTCATATACTTTTCAGTATTCAGAATGCAATGTCTATGTCTAAACATATTAGTGGGTTGTTCCATTTAAAATAAAGGCGCTGTGCCTTCTATATATTAAATTCAGCATTTCACTGGAAACTCCCTAAGGTTTTGGGTCACAGTGTCCACAGCCATTGCCAAGGAAATATGACCTACATCTCATTGTTAGTTGAAGACTGTGTGTCAGAAGTATCTTTCCACATGTTAAATATATTTTATATGTATTCATATGTGTATGTATGCCTTTATATTTTTCTCTGTGCGTATAATACATACACTCATGTAGAAAGGTAAAAGAAAAGAAATAAACTAAAGCCCCAGCCCTCCCCACTTATGCTCATGGACACCCGAAGAGGCCTCTGATACACAAGCTTGGCAGCAAATCTGACTCCAAGTACTTTGAGATGACGTTTGAGATGATGGGAGTCCACAGCATCATCTGTCTTTTCTGTTTTGTTGCTGTTCCTCATTTGTACAGGGTAATTATAAGAAGGGCCACAACTTTTTCCAAGCTCAATAATTCATCAGCACAATGTGAGGAGAGACTTCTTATTTACCCACAGTTATGGCACAGGCCTCTTTGGCCTTCATTTCTAGAACTTAGATTTTAAAACATCACTAAAGTTGTTTCCGCGGGCGTGGAGGAATTGTACCACATGTCTCCACCTCCCTCTAGACACAGGCTTTGGGCCTTCAGAGGCTGACAGGCTTTTCGAGTGGCAGAGGCAGAGAAGGATTTCACAAAGCTGTGGTCTGGGAACATCAAGCCTCCAGAACAACTCCTTTCATTGTGTCAAAAGCAAGGTAGTCTTTCTACAGCAAAACTAGAAGCAGGCTGTACTTTTCCTGAAGAGTTTCCTGAAGGGTTAGAATTCACAGAAACTTAGAATGCAGCATACAGATGCTTCTCAAACTTCAGAGTAAGTGGTTATAGCTGTGAATGGTCTGTTCTACAGGACAGCTCAAAGCCCACACGCCCTACGATTCAATATCCGTCTGTTTGTGCATGTTGACAGAAAAGCTGATGGACTGGTGATATTTTGCATGTGTTTTTCATAGTTGGCACAATTACCCCACAAGAACAGCAATAACCTTGGTACAGGAGGAAAATAAAGCTCCTAAATCTCCAAAGAGCTAAAAAGCTCCTTTGGCTGAAGTCTCAAAGACAAGGTGAAATGCAAGGCTCTCTGTCTCATACCATGCATTAGGAATCTAGTGCAATGAGTCTGACACTGCTCAGAGTCCCACCCTGGTAACATAACAGTTAAATGCTTGTCGCTCAGAGTGCTAACCCGGGAAACGTAACAGTGAAATTCCTATTGGTTCTTGAGGTAGACATCAGGGGCAGCGAGAAAGGAGCTAGGCAAGGGGTAGCAGACACCCATGCCCTGTTTTGAGGTTTTTATTTGTTTTGTTTTCTTTTTTTTTTTTTGGTTTCTGAGAAGTTTGTTGTTTTGAGAAAAGTCTCATTCTCTATGCCATGCTGACCTTGAACTTGCAAGGATCCTTCTATCTTGAAACTATAGACATAAACCACAATGAGCCTCTACAATCCATGTTCTGGACAGGTTGGATGAAATTCCAGCTCTGAGTAGGCACCCCTGGGCAGCCTGGAAGATCTGCTATATTGGTCTTCAGGCTTCTAGCAGAGTAAAACCCATGTACTCTGATTCTTCTGGGATCAGATGGATGTTCTCTGATCTGCTTCTCCTTGCAGCAAGAATTCCAGTAGGTTTTCATACTGTTCTTCCAGAACCTGTGTGGATGATAAAGGAGAGAATGTTATCCCTGGACCATGGGAGGTGTTTCTGGTACTCAATTACCTGTTACACTCGTTAAGTAACAGACCATGCCTAAGCTGAAAGCAGCTACTGTGCAAAGGAATAGAAGATGCCTCAAAGTTTCTGAACTGGTTGCTATACTTAAAAATAGAAAAGACAGTATTTTTCCATTTCTTTTTCTATGTTCTATGGTTTTGAACTGTTTAATTTTATATTGCTTGTATGATTTACATTTATAATTTAAAAGATAAATAAAGAATATTATTTTAGGTCTTTGACTACTCCCGATTCTCTGGAACCCTAGCATATTTTTAAAAAAGTTTTTAATTGAATGCTTCATAAATATCAGATATTATTATAGCATAGTAAAGTATTCAAACTCAGTTTTACCTTAGACCTATTTGCTGTATTATTCAAGTGTGCAACTTTTTAATTGTGCTGGACATCCAACACTAGGTCTTTGATAATCTAGCTTCATATTTGTAAAAGTTTGCATTACATGAATAAAATTACATCAGAGCAAAACCAAGGCAAATATGTAAGTCATATTTGGAGTCTCTTTCCTTCAGTTATACAAGGACATTAAAATAGACTATTGGGGTTCTAGAGAGATAACTCAGTAGGTAAGAGAGCTCACTGCTGTTCTGGAGGACCCTGGCTTAATTCCCAGTTGAACTCCGAATGCGAGTTTACAACCATCTGTAAACCCAGTTCCAGGTCTGCCTCCCTTTTCTGGCCTCTATGGTACAGCATGCATCTGGAGCACATATACTTACATGAAGACAAACATTTATACATGTAAAATTAAAAAAAATCTTTAAAACATACCACTCAACTTAAAAAAAAACCAGACTACTGATTTTGGGTCATAACACTAAGCATTACAATAATGTGTTGTGTGATATTTGCAATACAAAATGGTATATAGAGGGGATCCAAGATGGTGGCAGCTGGCGCGGACGTATTTTGATTTCGGGGTCAGCAGTCACAAGGCGGCAAGTGTTGCAGGACGCTGTGCAAAGCGCACGACCCCTTCTAAATCTCACCCAGCTACACAGGGACCAGGGAAGATCCCTGGGCAGGACGCCCCTTCCCACTCTCAGACACACTAGGAAGCCTCCGGACCCGGGAATAGGGATAAACCATCCCCCAACAGGAGAGACCCCAGGTAAGTTCCAACCTAATACCCAGCCGGCAGATTCAGAACTCACACAGAGATAATCCCCACCCTGCTGGGAACTCCCAGGTCTCACACAGACGATCCAATTATCTGGCAAAAGGTTGCGACCCTTGGAAGTGAGTGGAGCTCCGCTGCAAAGTGCCTTCAGACTGCAGATCATAGTCTGTGACATCACTGGCCAGTTTCCAAGCCACTGGAGCAGCAAGGCTACTGGAGCTGAACTGCAGATTTACCCGCTACAGGAACCAACCCCGGGCAAACTGCGAGATATTTGAAACTGCCGTATATCAGACTTTTGTACTAGTACAGGCCCTTCTGGTGGGGAACCAGAGCTTACCTGTACACAGCTCCGCCACCTGGATTACTTAGGTCTCCACCTGGGAGGTGGGGCTGAATGACTCACCTTATAGGGGTGGAGTAAGGCAACGCTACTCCTACACCAAAGCGCCCCCTTTGGACCCAAGTCCAGAAGAAAGCAAAAAAAGTTCCACATGGCCAGAGGCCCCAGACCAAAAAAAAAAAAAAAACAGAGCGAAATATCTCCAACAAAAGAAAGCAACGCTATTCAGTCCAGCCCGAACCACCTCACCACAACTGAAACACATGAAAACGATGACAATTCTACATTATGGAAAGTGATAGAGTCCCTTCAAGAAGAACTTAAAACTATGAAGGAATTCAAAGAAGCCACAATTTTACAAGTCAAAACAATGAATAACACCATTAAAGAGCTCCAAGCCAAGGTGACCCAGCTTGAACAGGAAAAGGATAAAGCAATGAAAGATCTCCAGGCAAAAACAAGCAAACTGGAGAAGGAAATGTACAAAGCGAACAATGCCATTCAAGACATGAAAATAGAAATGGAAACAATAAAGAAAACACAGTCAGAGTTAAAAGAGGACATGGAGAATCAAGAGAAGAGAACAGGAACTACGGATGTGAGTATGAAAAATAGCATGCAAGAGATGGAAGACAGGATCACAGGCATGGAAGATTCGATGGAAGAAATCAGTACAACATCCAAAGAAAATGAGAAAGCTAAAAAATCTCTCACCCACAACATCCAAGAAATCAAGGACTCAATGAAAAGATGGAACCTAAGAATTATAGGCATAGAGGAAAGAGAAGACTCCTGACTCCATGGTCCAGGAAATATCTTCAACAAAATCATAGAAGAAAACTTCCCAAACCTAAAGAAAGAGATGCCAGTAAAAATCCAAGAGGCTTATAGAACACCAAACAGATTAGATCAGAAAAGAAACTCCTCTCGCCACATAATAATAGAAACTCCAAATGTAGAGAACAAAGAAAGGATATTAAAAGCTGTAAGAGAAAAAGGCCAAGTCACATACAATGGCAGACCCATCAGAATCACACCTGACTTCTCCTCAGAAACTTTAAAAGCTAGAAGGGCCTGAACGGATGTCCTACAAGCCCTGAGAGAACATAGGTGCCCAGCCAGATTACTATACCCAGCAAAACTCTCTATCAACACAGAAGGAGAAAACAAGATATTCTATGACAAAATCAAATTCAAACAATATCTCCTCACAAACCCAGCCCTAAAGAAGATCCTAGAAGGAAAATTCCAACCCAGAGAAGATAACTACACCCAAGAAAACAGAGGAAATAGAAACCTCCACAGCAATTAAACAAAAAAGAAACACAAGACATCCAGCTATACCAAAATAATGGGAAATAACAACCCCTGGTCACTAATATCCATCAACATCAATGGACTCAACTCACCAATAAAAAGACACAGACATACAGACTGTATCTGTAAACAAGACCCATCTTTTTGCTGTATACAAGAAACACACCTCACTATTGAAGATAAACACTATCTCAGAGTAAAGGGCTGGGAAAAGGTTTTCCAAGCAAATGGACCCAGAAAACAAGCTGGAGTAGCCACCCTAATATCAAACAAAATAGACTTCCAATTGAAGTTAATAAAAAAAGACAGAGAAGGGCATTACATACTCATTAAAGGAAATATCCACCAAGAGGACATCTCAATATTGAACATCAATGCCCGAAATACAAATGCACCTACATTTATAAAAGAAACGCTTCTAAAATTTAAATCACACGTTGATCCAAACACTTTAATAGTGGGAGACTTCAACACCCCACTCACATCTATGGACAGATCATCAAGACAGAAGCCAAACAGAGAAATAATGAGTCTAACAGAGATCATGAACCAAATGGACCTAACAGATATCTACAGAACTTTTCACCCAAACACAAAAGAATACACCTTCTTCTCAGCACCTCACAGAACCTTCTCCTAAATCGACCATATAGTTGGACACAAAGATAGCCTCAACAGATACAAGAATATTGAAATAACCCCTTGTATCTTTCAGACCACCATGGAATAAAGCTGGACTTCAATAGCAAAAGAATCAACAGAAAGTCTACACTCACATGGAAATTGAACAGCTCTTTACTAGAGGACCACTGGGTCAGGGAAGAAATAAAGAAGGAAATCAAAGACTTCCTAAAATCCAATGAAAATGAAGACACAACATACCCAAACCTATGGGACACAATGAAAGCTGTGCTACGAGGAAAGATCATAGCACTAAGTGCCTTCAAAAAGAAAATTGTGACAGCTCATATTAGCAAATTAACAGCTAAAGTGGGTGAATTGGAGAAAAAAAGAAGCAAACACTCCCAAGAGGAGCAGAAGGCAGGAGATCATCAAACTTAGGGCTGAAATCAACAACTTAGAAACAAAAAGAACTATACAAAGAATCAATGAAACCAAGAGTTGGTTCTTCGAGAAAATCAACAAAATAGACAGACCCTTAGCCAAATTAACTAAACGACAGAGGGAGAAAACACAAATCAACAAAATCAGAAATGAAAAGGGAGAAATAACAACAGACATTGAGGAAATCCAGAGAATATTTGGATCCTACTTTAAAAATCTATACTCCACCAAATTTGAAAACTTAAGTGAAATGGACAATTTTCTTGATAGATTCCACCTACCGAAGCTAAATCAAGATCAGATAAACAGATTAAACAGCCCTGTAACCCCTAAGGAAATAGAAACAGTCATTAAAAATCTCTCAACCAAAAAAAGCCCAGGGCCAGAGGGCTTTAGCATGTAATTCTACCAGACCTTCAAAGAGGAGCCAACACCAATACTTTTCAAACTCTTTCAAACAAAATAGAATTTGAAAGAACATTGCCAAACTCATTCTACGAGGCCACAGTCACCCTGATTCCTAAACCACACAAAGACCCAACAAAGAAAGAGAACCTCAGACCAATCTCCCTCATGAACATAGATGCAAAAATACTTAATAAAATACTAGCAAACCAAATTCAAGAACATATCAAAAGTATCATACACCATGATCAAGTAGGCTTCATTTCAGGAATCAGGGATGGTTCAACATATGAAAATCTATCAATGTCATTCACCATATAAACAAGATGAAAGAAAAAAACCACTTGATAATCTCTCTAGATGCAGAAAAAGTATTTGACAAAATCCAACACCCCTTCATGCTAAAAGTTCTGGAGAGAACGGGCACACAAGGGCCGTACCTAGAAATAATAAAGGCAATATACAGCAGGCCAGTGGCCAACATCAAAATAAATGGAGAGAAACTTGAAGCATATCCTCTAAACTCAGGGACAAGACAAGGATGTCCACTTTCACCATATCTCTTCAATATAGTACTTGAAGTTCTTGCTAGAGCAATAAGACAACTAAAGGACATCAAGGGGATAAACATCGGAAATGAAGAAGTCAAATTATCCCTATTTGCAGATGATATGATAGTATACATAAGAGACCCCAAAAATTCCACCAGAGAACTCTTACAGCTGATAAACACCTTCAGCAAAGTGGCTGGATACAAAATTAATTCAAAAAAAAAAAAAAAACCAGAAGCCCTTCTTTATACAACAAACAAATGGGCTGAGAAAGAAATAAGGGCAACAACCCCCTTCACAATAGCCACAAACAACATAAAATACCTGGCGGTAACTCTAACCAAGCAGGTAAAGGACCTGTACAACAAGAACTTCAAGCCCTTGAAGAAAGAAATGGAAGAGGCCTTTAGAAGATGGAAAGATCTCCCATGCTCATGGATAGGTAAGATCAACATAATAAAAATGGCCATCCTACCAAAAGCAATATATAGATTCAATGCAGTTCCTATCAAAATACCAACACAATTTTTATAGACTTGGAAAGAGCTAGTCTCAGTTTCATATAGAACAACAAAAAGCCCAGAATAGCTAAATCAATCCTGTAAAATAAAAAAACATCTGGAGGTATCACCATCCCAGATTTCAAGCTGTACTACAGAGCAATAGTTGTAAAAACAGCATGGTACTGGTATAGAAACAGACCAGTAGATCAATGGAATCGAATTGAAGATCCAGAAATAGACCTACACACTTATGGCCACCTAATTTTTGACAAAGAAGCCAAAACGGCACAATGGAAGAAGGACAGCATCTTCAACAAATGGTGCTGGTCCAACTGGATGTCCATTTGTAAAAGAATGAAATTAGACACATACTTATCACCTTGTACAAAACTTAAGTCCAAGTGGATCAAAGACCTTAACATAAGGCCGGTCACACTAAATCTACTAGAAGAAAAAGTGGGAGAAGCCCTCGAACTAATTGGCACAGGCGACAACTTACTGAACAGAACATCAACAGCTCAGGACTTGAGATCAACAATCAATAAATGGGACCTCATGAAACTGAAAAGCTTCTGTAAGGCAAAAGACACTGTCATTCGAACATAACGGCAGCCTACAGACTGGGAGAAAATCTTCACCAACCCCACATCTGACAGAGGGCTAATATCCAAAATCTACAAAGAACTCAAGAAATTAAATGCCAAGAAACCAAATAATCCAATCAAAAAATGGGGGACAGAGCTAAATAGAGAATTCACAAAGGAGGAATCCCTCATGGCTGAGAGACACTTGAAGAAATGCTCAACATCCTTAATCATCAGAGAAATGCAACTCAAGACGACTCTGAGATTCCATCTCACACCTGTCAGAATGGCTAAGATCAAAAACTCAAATGACAGCACATGCTGGCAAGGGTGTGGAGAAAGGGGTACCCTACTCCATTGCTGGTGGGAATGCAGGCTTGTGCAACCACTATGGAGGTCAGTCTGGCAATATCTTAGAAAACTTGGAATAGCTCTGCCTCAGGACCCAGCCATACCACTTCTGGGTATACACACAAATGCCTCTTCATGGAATCATAAGGAAGTTTCCTCATCTATGTTCATAGAAGACTTATTTTTAATAGCTAGAAACTGGAAACAATCCAGATGTCCCTCAACCGAAGAATGGGTTAAAAAACTGTGGTACATCTACACAATGGAATATTATTCAGCTATCAGGAACAATGAAATTATGCAATTTGCAGCCAAATGGATGGAACTAGAAAAGCTCATCCTGAGTGAACTAACCCAGACTCAGAAGGACGCATATGGCATCTATTCACTTATAGTAGGATTTTAGCTATATAGTAGAAGTTATCGATACTACAACTAACACACCAAAGGGAACTTGGACATAGACCATAGACTTCTTATTTTTAATTTTTATTTTTTATTTATTTTTATATATTAGTTATATTTTTTCTATTTTTTAGTCTTTTTTATCTATTGTCTGCTTATTGGCTTTTTTGTTTAGTAGTTCTCTCTCCCAGGCAATGAGACACTTTTCACTGATGGTACTGCTTCGTAGACCCCCAATGAATGAAGAGGCTCTTGGCCCTCATACGACCTCTCAACTGAGATGAGGGACTGTTATATAAGGACACCCCACCCCAGAGAAATGGGATGGAAGGGTTAGGAGGTAAAGAAAAAAAATGAAATGTGATGTTTCGGCCTTTTACTACTAATTGTCAAAAACTGTTTAGGATAATTAAGAAATGCAAACTAATGGTTATGCAAGCCGGTCATTCTGTTAGGTACTATGACAGCCTATTATAGTTACTTGCTAAGCTAATCAGAAATAAACCTGCTAAGAGACAAGCAACATCTGCTTACCATAATATAAGAGATAGATAGGGCCTCTTCAAAAACCTCAAGAGATCTGCAGAATATGGCATTCAAAGATGTTTTCGTAACTTTAGATTTTTTTTTATATCAAGACATATCAACTCCTGACAGCACCCCCTATTCTCCTCCAAGTAGAAGATGAGCATCGAAAAATCTCCAGTGGGAGATGATTGAATTAGTCACAAGCCTATCTCTTGGTAGGAAAAGCCCCTTGCTCCAACTGTAGACAGAATGCTGTCCAAAAAAGACAAAACCTGGAAGCAGGTAAGTCGACAACCTAACTCTGCCAAGACAGGGTTGGAAAGTTCTTCATAACCCCTGCTGTACAATCAATGTCTGTCAGAGAAACGGGGCCAAATGACTGAAGATCGATGCTGTAATGTATGGAGAGAAAATGGGAACTGTCCAGGCAGTCACTGGTATGTCATTTCTTAGTTTTGGAAGCTGCAGGCCCTGTACTTCCTATAAAATCAGATATATTTATCCCTCTCAGGTCTCTGAGGTGGCTAAAGAACAGATAGCTAGAGTCTCATAATTAAATTTTGAGTTGTTTAGGAGTCAAGAGCGTGTTATAGATCTAAGAAGATACTTTTAAAATTGTGTTGCAAGTTAGTATGAATGTTGAGTCAGATACAGAACTTTAAACTCATGGAGATGGTTAGATAGTAGAATGTTAAAGTCAGGTACCAAATACATATGGACTGGACACTGGGAATGTGCGTTAAGCCATATAACCCTCATAACTGTGGCCTAATTACCTGTGTTGTACTGTATTGTATTTATTATTATAAGAAAAAAAGCCATTTGTTGGACTGAAAGGCGAAACTGTAGGGGGAAATAAGATATACCTTAAACTTAAAAGAAAAAAAAAGCGAAGAGGATGGGGGGTTGAGGGTGGGAGGGTGGGACTGGAGGGGGAATAGGGAGGGGACTGCGATTGAGATGTAACTTGAAGAAATAAAAAATAAAGGAAAAAAAAGTTTGCCTATGCATAAGCCTATTAAAAAAATGAACGGATGGAAAAAATATTTGATGAGATTTGAGACCTACTACTCAGAGCTAATTATGCTAATAATTCTTTCATTAAAAACTATTTTCTATTAAGTTTTCTCAACTTAATTAAAAATGTGACAATCAACAACAACAACAAAAAAAACCCAAAATGGTATATAGAGAGATATCCAGGCATTGTCTGTGCCAATGTCATTTTCAGAAAAAGCAAGTGAGACAAGCCGTGTTTAGAAAGAACAACTATATAGTGATACTGTTAGATTGTATTCCACTGGAGAGTAATGCATTTGTTTAAATTAAACTCCTATACGTAAACTTTTCTCTTTGGTGTATACAATAACTTCCAACATAAGCCTTAATATTATTTTATGAGTTTCAAAGTGTTGGAGGGAAATTTTTGCGTTCACAATATAACTTTCTGATTCCTTTGGGATGAAACATTGAGGCCCTCATCTAATTTCTGCTTTGTAAATAGCTTTGCTTTAAAATGTCCATAAACTTACCTGTAAGCCATCTGTATACTTCTAAGGTTCCTGTCTATTCCCTGGTGCACAGCCTCCACAATAGTTTGGAATTAAGATGTGAAGATCATAGGAATGAGGGTCAGTCAGTAGGTGGGACCCACAGCTTAACATCAGGAATTATTTTTCTCCTTTTCTTTTTCAACTGAAAACAGAACTTGTTATAAGAAAAATATTTCTTCAAATGGCATATATAAAGTTTCTAATACCTACTATATGTTCCATGAATAGAAGCTGTAGACTTCATTCAATGGTTGAATTTAATGGATTTGGCTCAAATCCGTGATCTCTAAGTGTATACTCTCTGGGTGGTAAGAAAGGAATGATCAAAGGCAAAATTGATGCTGAAAACAGACTAGGGTCCTGAAATTGGATGAGAGAATACATCCCTGAGCACTGGAAACAGCACAGGATATGACGCTGGGGGTAAAAGTCACAGGTGCTGAGTGCCAGAGCTCTCCAGGGGCTGATCTGCACCATCAACACTTAGGATGGCTTCTAAGAGCTACAGTGCCTTTTGGTTTGGCTTGCAGTGACAACTGGACTTCCATCCCAGACAGCTGCAATTCTGATTTATCCGCATCTCTAAATCATCTCCATAATGTCTGCCTTTTTAGTAAGGTAATGTATGCCTATCTCCTGCCCCACATCTTTGTATGATGTATCCTCCTTTGGAGCAGAATTTTGCAGACCAAAGCAAAAGAATATGATGTTTTTTAGAGATTCAACTCACGTTTTCTTAAATTTCATGTGATCTACCCTGAATCGGCTTTTAAAATCACTTTCTCAGGGCAATGGGTAGTGTGGCCTGGAGCAGTAGCAAAAATAAATTAAACTGCTTTTTTCTTTGAAATGATAGTCATCAAATTTTAGTTAGGCCCCCTTCTCACTCCAGGTCCCTGAATAAGATGGAAATGATATTTCTTTTATGAATCTGGAGGCTTCAACCTAACACAAAAATTGCTGATAGAATTTTGGCTTAGGAGACAGTGGAATACAAGGCTGCAATATGACCTTTTCAGTTTGATGCTCAGTTCAGCCAGGGCTCCTTGCACAGCTATTTCTGTCCTTAAGTGGTATCACAGGTGACATCCTGAGGTTGTGAGAAAAATGTAATCAATCTCTGGTTTGAATCTCTCATGGAAATCTCAAGAACCAAAATGGGGAAAGAGTTGTGGCTTCCCTCAGGGAAGATGCTGGAGGGTTCTCTAGTATCCCAGTTCTCTGAAAAGTATCACCTAACAAATAGAATGCACTAGAGCAATTGGGAAGACTGAGCTTGTACTAGACAAGTGCTCCCAAATTGGCCCTACTACCTTTTAGAGAAACTTAATGGTGCTGAAATCTTTGAAAGTAGAATCTGTGACTGTATCCACTGTCTTCTCAACTTCTGAAGCTACTCAGCTTCAATTCCCTATATGTGATTTAGACTCTGGATGCTGTAAGGTCAAGAGGGAAGAAGGCCGGGTCCATAGCACACACAGAGAGAAGGGAGCACGTGGAATTGCTTCAGAAGCCACAAGCAAGTATGGTGGCACATCCAAACAGGACACCTGTGCGCAGCCTGCACTTGAGACACGAGCATCTGTAGGAGGTCACTGATGGTTGGCACAGGCAGACAGGCAAGGCTGACTTCTCTCAAGCCTACAGCTTGGAGACTGCTCACCTGAGACATTTTACTACTCTTTGTGTTTGGAAGAAGATGCATCGAGGCTGAAGCTTTTGTTTCTCTAGTGCCAACACGAACATGTCTTGTCTTACCTCATCAGTCTCAGTCTCTCCTTTTTCTCACCCTTGTCCTGACACTTTTGTGCCCTCATGGCGTGTAAACTCCATTTTCACCAGTCACTTTAGACATAAGTCTTTACGTTTTATTAAAAATTTTTAACTCATTTCCTTGTTTTTCCCTGAAGACAAGTCACTGGACATAGTGATCTTTTGTGAGTAGCCCTGGTCCCTTAGCTGCCAGATGGCCAGTCTGTGCTGAAGTTGTTGCTCAGTGGCTTGGCTGCACTGAGATGACTTGGGGCTTCAAGGATGTGTCCTGTCCTAACATTGCTCTACCCCGGCAATCTGTGGTGAGGCCAGGGTCTTTTACAGATAGAACAGTGAGGAAAGTGATAACAAAATCTGCCTGTCCATCTCACAGACACTCTTCTTCCCCCAACAGCATTTCCATGAAGGTTACTTGTCCATTTTCTACTTTTTAATGGAAATAACCTACTCACTTGGACTGACAGATTTGAAATTATGCACCTATGTTTTTCTAATGTAATTTAATTTATGACATTGATCATCCAGTAAAGAGCTGCTCGACGTGAGACAAGGTTATTCTTCCATAAACTCTGGGAACTCTCCTGAGTTTTAATAATAATGTCCATGTCATACATCGGTGTGGCCTTCTGTGATGTTAGCAATGCTCACAGCAAGGGAAGACCTTGGATATATGTAAAGGCTACACTCTACAAGGACAACTTAACACCAAATCTTGAAGTTAGATGATGCATTTCTTCTTGCTCTTTTGACATTACACTAACGTGACATATTCTTGTGAAACAGTACGTACTTATTTTTTCACCTGTGGAGAAACGAAAAGGGTAAATGTCATTTTGTGTTAGTTGAAAGGCTTTTCAAAGGACATCCAAACTACTCTATATCTTGAAAATGCATTTAATAACTCAGATTAAGGGCAGTTTATCCTGTTTTCTATTTTATTTTGGGAGAGGGGTTACTTGACTGTCTGTGCTAACTACATGAACTGTTTTTCTTTTGAATATTTTAAAAAATAAAGTTTTGGAAGCTGCAGGCCCTGCACTTCCTATATAATCAGATATATTTATCTCTCTCAGGTCTCTGAGGTGGTTGGAGAATAGATAGCTAGAGTCTCATAGTTAAATAGTTAAATTTTGAGTTGTTTAGGAATCAAGAGGATGTTCTGGATCTAAGAAGATATTTTTAAAATTATGAGGCAGGTTAGTATGAAAGCTGAGTTAGATATAGAACTTTAAACTCATGGAGATGGTTAGATAGTAGAATGTTAAAGTCAGGTGCCAAATACATATGGACTGGACATTGGGAATGTATGCTAAGCCATATAACTCTTATAATTGTGGCCTATTTATTTCTGTTGTTTTATATTGTATTTATAGTTATAAGAAAAAGAACCATTTTTTGGACTGAAAGGGAGAGCTGTTGGGGGGAAAAAGAAATACCTTAAATAAAAAAAAAAGAAGGGAAGAGGGTAGGGGGGTTGAGGGGGAGGAGGGTGGAAGGGTGGGACTGGAGGGGGGAGTAGGGAGGGGATTGTGATTGAGATGTAACTTGAAGAAATAAAAAATAAATTATTAAAAAAATAAAGAAAAACACAAAATTCTAAAAACTGCCATGACTTCACCTCCATAGAATTGATATTTAAAAGACACTTTGCTTTTTTTTAATTTTTATTTTTTTATGTATACAGTGTTTTGTTTGCAGGTATGCCTGCAGGCCAGAAGAGGGCACCAAATTTTATTATAGATGGTTGTAAGCCACCATGTGGTTGCTGGGAATTGAACTCAGGACCTCTGGAAGAACAGTCAGTGTTCTTAACCTCTGAGCCATCTCTCCAGCCCAACACTTTACTTTTAAATATGCAATTTTTTTTTTTTTTGGTTTTTGGTTTTGGTTTTTGGGTTTTCAAGACAAGTTTTCTCTGTGAAACAGCCCTGGCTGTCCTGAAACTCACTTTGTAGACCAGGCTGGCCTTAAACACACAGAGATCCACCTGCCTCTGCCTCTGGAGTGCTGGGAGTAAAGGCATGCACCACCATGCCCAGCTACAAATCCTTTAAGATTAGTAAACTCTCCAAAAAGTGCTCATGGGAGTGGAGCGACAGACGTGACATCTTGTGAACTAGTCTTAATTGGCGTCTGGATGTGACATGCCTACTGTGCTGAGGTTGGTGCAGTCAGGCCCACGCAGCAATATTTGCCATTATTTACTCACCCTTACTTCACCTACGTGAATGGAGAATTTGATATACATAAACGGTATTGATAGCCAATACAGATTACATTAGGTATTTCATCAAATATGTTTCATTCCTCAGCTGGTGGAAATATTTATATTTTGTCTTACTGTGGAGATGCATGTCATTGCTGATGGTGACTGTTTTCTAGGCTGATAATACATATAGTTCTGAACCCTATAGCACTATAGGCAACATGGGGGATAAATGTAATGTCTTAGAGCCTGAACTGTTGGTGTTTTGTTCAGGAAGTTGTCACCTGTGCTGATGATTTTGAGGCTTTTCTCCACTTTCTCTTCTAACAGATTTAGTGTGTTGGGCTTTATCCACTTTGATCTACTTGGACTTCAGTTTTGTGCAAGATGATAAGTATGGGATAATTTCATTCTTTACATGTCAAAATCCAGTTAGACCAGCACCATTAGTTGAAGATGTTGCCCTTATTCCATTGTACGGATGGTTTTGGCTTCTTTGACAAAAATTAAGTGTCCATAGGTGTGTGGGTTCATTTCTGGGTCTTCAATTCGATTCCATTGATCCACTGGTCTGTTTCTATACCAGTACCATGCTATTTTTATTATTATTGCTCTGTAGTATAGCTTGAAATCTGGGATGGCGATACCTCTGGATGTTTTTTATTGTACAGGATTGATTTAGCTATTCTGGATTTTTTTTTGTTATTCCATATGAAGTTGAGAATTCTTTTTCCAGGTCTGTAAAGAATTGTGTTGGTATTTTCATAGGAATTGCATTGAATCTGTATACAGCTTTTGGTAGGATGGCCATTTTTATTATGTTGATCCTACCTATCCACGAGCATGGGAGATCTTTCCATCTTCTGATGTTCTCTTCCATTGCTTTCTTCAAGGACTTGAAGTTCTTGTCATATAGGTCTTTCACTTGCTTGGTTAGAGTTACCCCCAGGTATTTTATGTTGTTGTGACTATTGTGAAGGGTGTTGTTTCCCTAATTTTTTTCTCAGCCCATTTATCTTTTGTATTAAGAAGGGCTTCTAAGACCAACAATCAATAAATGAGACCTCAAGAAACTGAAAGCTTCTGTAAGGCAAAGGATACTGTCATTCAAACAAAACGGCAGCCTACAGATTGGGAAAAGATCTTTACCAACCCCACATCCAACAGAGGACTAATATCCATAATTTACAAAGAACTCAAGAAATTAAATGCCAGGAAACCAAATAATCCAATCAAAATATGGGAAACAAAGCTAAACAGAGAATCCCTAATGGCTGAGAGACACTTGCAGAGGCATCCTTAATCATCAGAGAAATGCAACTCAAGATAACTCTGAGATTCCATCTCATACCTGTCAGAATGGCTAAGATCAAAAACTCAAATGACAGCACATGCTGGAGAGGTTGTGGAGAAAGGGGAACACTCCTCCATTGCTGGTGGGAGTGCAAACTTGTACAACCACTATGGAAATCAATCTGGCAATATCTTAGAAAACTTGGAATAGCTCTACCTTAAGACCCAGCCATACCACTTCTGGGTATACATCCAAATGATTCCTCACCAAACCACAAGGACATCTCCTCATCTATGTTTATAGCAGCCTTATTTGTGATAGCTAGAAACTGGAAACAACCCAAATGTCCCTCAACCGACAAATGGATAAAAAACTGTGGTACATTTACACAATGGAATACTACTCATCTATCACAAACAAGGAAATCATGAAATTTGCAGCCAAATGGATGGAACTAGAAAAGCATATCCTGAGTGAGCTAACCCAGACTCAGAAAGAAGCACATGGCATCTATTCACTTATAATTGGATTTTAGCCATGTAGTACAGGATAATTATACTACAACCAGTGCACCAAAGGGAACAGGAACATAGACTTTTTTTCTTGTCAATGAGACACTTTGCCCTAGTGGTGCTGCCATGTAGGCCCCCAGTACATGAGGAAGCTCTTAGTCCTCATATGACTGCTGAACTGGGGTGGGAGACTGATATGTAGGGACACCCCACTCCCCATTCTAGAGGTGTAGGATAGGAAGGAGAGGGGATAGAGGAGGGTGGTGATGGTGGGGTGGTGGGACCGGGAGGGGTGGAAAGAGGGCACTGTGATGGAGATATAACTTGAAGTAATAAATAAATGCAATTTCCCCTCAATAGAAGAAAACATTCAGTCACTGTTTTTTTTTTTTTAAGGTAGTAGACTTATTTCTGAATGACTTTAAAGACTATTTAGGTATTAACCTAGGTGCTGGTTATCTCAGGGAAAGAAATGGTGAGATGAAAGAGAGGAACATTCCTAGAAATGAGCATTTGACCTATGTGGTCCTTACAGTAAATTATACTAATTCTAAACTTCTGTTTATGTGTGGCCCTTTAAAGTTGATAGAACTTTTCCATTCAGTGGGCAGGTGGATTTCCTGTAGGACCCCAGTTGCCTGAAGAAGTATGTTGTTTTCTTGTGTTTCCATTTCAACATTAGAGACTAAGAGGGAATCCTCTGTGGTATTTCACATAGGACATGGATCTTTTATCTATAGGTTGTATTTGTACCGAGAGGTGGATATTAATAGCTACTGGTAGCAGAGTGACAAGGGGGGAGTTCCCTGTGCATGGGCGGATTAACCTTTCAAAATACATCTTTCTATTTAAACCACTTAGTTACTGTTTGATTGGAGCTCTGAAGACAAGAGCTCCATGTTACACCCCACTGTGCCCTACTCAGATCTGAGAGGAACTTTCATATAGAGCATGGTGAGTAACATACAACGTGTGCCTTTGCTTTCATTTTGCTTGAGCATACTCTAACTTTTCTTCTAATATGCTTAAACTTTTCCTCTTGAAGTAGTGTGCATGTGTGATTATGAGCTTGGCACCATTAGTAACCAGCACACGAATCTTTGTGTTCCAGGTGGGAAATGGCAAGAGACTTGTCATAAGTGTAATAATGTGTGATGTTTTCCTTTAAAATATTCATTTTAGAGCTTTTGCCATTTAGGGATTTCATCCACATCACATAAAGTTATTGAAATGAACTCCTTACTGCATGAGTGCAATTTAGGTCAGTTCTATTAATGATACTTAATTTGAGTAAGCATATGAATAATGTTACTCCAGTCATTTTCTTAGGCTATTACAGAGTTTAGCAATAAGGATTAAATAGGGGTCAATGAAAGCTATAGCTGGGAACTTCTCCATTACATTTCTCATGCTACTGTGTAATCACGTTAATAGGGACTTCTAAAATAATGTACTTTTAAAGAATAAAGTTATTAGGTTTACTTATTTAGCTTTTTCAAAGGGGATTAGAAAACAAATTTTCTAGGAATAGTTTATATATGTTTTCAGAGAAAAGTTATTTAGTAGTGGACAGGAGTAGGCTAGTTGTCTTGTGGACATTGTGAGACTGTTTCATTAAGCTGCAAGGACAACCAAGGAATTTCTTGCTAAGAAATGCAGAGAGTCATCATCCTTCTTGAGTTGTTTCAAAGTCCTGAGTGCATTCTGATACTTGGTGTGGCTTCCACAAACTCATTCCTTTAGTAAATGACCTCCATGAGTTCAGACAAAGGCAAGAAAGAAGTATTGAAGTATTTGTGAAGTGGATAAACTTTCACAAACTATTTTTCAAATACGCTGTCCTCAGTATTTTGAGACATTAAAAATTACAAACTGCAATGCATTTTATAGATAAAAAAAATCCTCCTAATGTCCTCTTTTCCTTTTTGTCACATATGTGTCTGCATGTCTAGCTTTATCTTATCTCTCCCAGACTGTTTCTGTTCTCTGTCTCCATGAAGTACACATTTAATTAAGATATCATAGGCTATAGTATGATTTCCCCATAAGATTTGCAGCCATTGTCCCAATTTTCATGGCATAAGGAAGTGAGGCACAAGGAAGAAATAATTTTTAATCATGAGAAGCAGAGTGTTAGGTTCAATTACTTCTATTGAAGAGATCTAATCCCCATATTAGGCAAGGAGATGATTAGACCATTTTAGAGAAAAGCCTATCACACTGACTCTATTCCTGGGAAAGACGCTGGGTCTCTTCATCCAGGAATGTAGTAAAAGAGAACTACTTGGGGTTCTGTCACCTGAACACTTCCTGTTAATGATAGCTTGAGCCTCACTTTAACTATTTTAGAATATTTTTGTTTAATACTCTTCCTTTTGCTCTTTAATTTATATAGTTAATTTATAACTAACTTATTTATTGTATGTTTGGAGTTGTGATAGTTCTGATTTTTTTAAAAATATTTATTTCATGAAGGATGAGTTCTTATAATGGAAGAAACTCACTTTCTACACATATGTCTTTAGCTTTAAATAAAGAGGCAAAAATAAAAAAATCTTTCCTTGAAATTGCATAGAACATGATAAAAATATCAATTTTATTTCAGTTAAAATAGGGCCAAAATAAAATATCTCCATAATTTTAAGGTGAAAACATCATGAGGACATGGCTGCAGAGGATGGGACGCACGGTCCAAACCAATGAATGAATTCTGTAGGGATTTGAGACCTCAGGTGACAGAGGAACCATCACAGGCGGAGTCAGTCCAAAATTAATAGCTTCTCCTAGTAAGCGCTCAAGGCGAAGCGTTCTTTGCCTTTGCTGATCAACAGGAAAAGATTTCGCCTCTAATGCAGACTGGAGCAGAGTAGTTAAAAGGATGCATCTGAAGGAAACTTGCCCCTTCCATCCTCTTAAATTTCACCTCAAACTGAAAAAAGGCAGAAAGTTGTCCTTCAGATGGAAATAAAAATAGAGAAATACCATAGGCTATGTCCAGGCGACTCTCAGAGCGATGACGCCCTTGCTACTGTACCCAATATCATCTTTGTGGCATAGCCATAGACTTTTTTTTTTTTTTCTAGTTTTAGAGAGTACTTTGTCATTTTCCACAAATTCTCACTTGGAAAGTTGTTCAGTTTTTGTTTTCTTTTTTTTTCTGAATTTACTTAATGCCTTATTTTTTATTTTAAATATTTATTTATTACTTCAGGTTATATCTCCACCATAGTGCCCTCTTTCCACCCCTCCCATTCCCGCCCTCCCACCATCTACCCCCTATCCCTTCCATTACACTCCTCCGGAGTGAAGTGTCCCTACATATCAGTCCCCCGCCCCAGTTCAGCAGTCATATGAGGGCCAAGAGCCTCCTCATACACTGAGGGCCTACAAGGCAGCACCACTAGGGCAAAGTGTCTCATTGACAGCAAACAAAGTCTATGTTCCTGTTCCCTTTGGTGCATTGGTTGTAGTATAGTTATCCTGCCAAACCCAATTTACTTGTTTTGTTTGGAAATTCAATAATGACAGTTATTAAAATGGTAAGTTTTTATTTTCTTTTGAGCAAATAAGTTTCATCATTGAATTTCCAAGCAATACAAGTAAATTGGGCTTGGCAGCCCACAGGTAAAAATTCCAGCAATCGCAAAGTAGAGGCAGAAGGGTGAAAAATGGATCCTTCGCTGTGTAGCTAATTCAAAGTTAGCCTGGAATACATGAGACCTTGTCAGAAAAAAAAAAAAAAAACTAGATTGTCCCACACCCACACACATACAGGGAGCACTAAATGTATTCAGTGGTTTGTTGCTATTGTTGTTTGTTTGTTTTGAGGTTGTAATTTAATTACATTTTCTCCTTCCCTTTTCTCCCACCTTCCCTTACCATATAATATTCCCCACTCTCTTTCAAACTCATAGCTTCTCTTTTCACAAATTGCTATTGTATGCATATATATGTATATATGCATGTACATGTGTATATGTGTATGCATATACATATATTCCTACAAACCTGCTTAGTTTGTACACATACTGTTTGTATGTATACTGTTACTGGTATGTATGTTTTCAGGGCTGATTGGCACTGGACAACTAAATGGCATACTCCTCCCTAGGGAGGACCACCTCTCCCAGCTCCAGCTTTCCTCAGTTACCTGTTGTTCTTTGTGTAGGGCTAAGCCCTCATGGGCTTTTCCCATCCATTTTGCCATATCTGCTGGTGTCAACCTTGTTCAGCTCACATTTGGGGGGTCATGTTGGTGCAGCATTATGGGTGTAGCTTCTGTTAGTACTAGGAGATACAATCTTACATCAAACTCTCTATCCTGTGGCTCTTACAACCTTTAACCCGGCCTCTTCAGCAATGCTCCCTGAACCTCAACTGTGGCAGTGTTTTCTAGATGTATCTATTGTGACTGGACTCCACAATTCTGCATTTTGATTGGTTGTGTTTTTCTGTAGTGGTCTCTCTCTGTTGCAAAGAAAAATTTCCTTAATGAGGGGTGAAGACTTACATGTGGCGTAGGAACAAATGTTTACTAGATTGTTGTTGGGGATTATGCTGGTTTAGTAAAGTAGTGTTTGTAGATTCTGTGCCAACAGTTTCATGACTTCACTAGCCCTGAGCAGTTAGGTAGGTTTTCAGTACCAGGCATGATTTCAGTCTTGTTGAGTGGGTCTTAAGTTCAATTAGAAAGCTGTTGGTTACCACCAATCTATGTGTGCCATTACTGTCCCTGTAAGGTTTTTGTGTTATGTTGGGTATTGATGTATTTCTTAGGTATCATAGTTTGGTAGGATTGTTAATTTCTTCCCTCTTGTAGATGCTTGAATGGCACCTCCTGGTACCACAAAAGCTAATCTTTAGAGAGGGAACATTCAGGTCAGTTCCAGATCAGGGCCTCTGGACTCTGTTTCTGAAGCACGTTATATCTTCAGCAATAGAGGCTTACCATCCATCTATGGGGGTAACCAAGGGCAACAGAAATAGGCTGTATGCTGTGGGAGACTTTTAGAAAGGCCTGGCCAACAATTCAAAAGAGAGCTTTTCATATCTGGTATTGGTGTTTTTGTTAGATGATCTATTGGGAGAGTGTACATAAACTCAGATTATATTTAAAAACTGTATATGTATATTTATACACTTACTTACATTCATTATAGGTTTTTTTGTAGGCAAATAGTTAAAAGTATAATTCCTTGTATTTTTTCTCACTCTTTCCTTCAGCTGTATTTATTTCCACCACCATTTCCCTAAGAATATCCCTTTTTCTCATTTGCCCTATCAGATACCTTGTATCCTACTTCCCTTTACCATCCTCTGACATTCTTCTGTATTTACCCTCGTCCTCATTCCTAAAGTGCCACCGTTTCCCCATTTCCCTATTTGGATTAATTAGACTCTACTATGTCCTTTCTGTTGCTCCCCAATCCCCCATCATAGCAATGGTCTTGTTTTACCTTCATAATTTTCTGTAGTTGAATAGTATTCCATAATGTATATGTACCAGATTTTCATTATCCATTTATCAGTTGAAATGAATTTAGGTTGTTTTCATTTCCTAACTATTGTGAGTAGAGCATCAAAAAACATGTCAACTAGCTGTGGAGTAGGATATTAATTTCCTTGGTATATATCAAAGAATGGTGTATCCAGGTCATATGGTAGATTTATTTTTAGCTTTTTGAGAATTCTCCACTCTGATTTTCATCATGGTTGCACCACTTTGCAATCCTACCAAAAGAGAATGAGGGCTTCCTTTCTCCTTGCGCTTCTTCCGGCATTTGTTGTGAGTTGTTTTCTTGATTTTTGCTATTCTGATTGGAGTAAGATGAAATCTCAAAGTCATTTTGATTTGTATTTCCACAATTACTGAGGACAACGAACTTTTTTTTTTAACTTCCTTTGAAAACTCTCTATTTAGGTTCCAGTCCCATTTTTGAATGGGTCATTTGGTTTGTTTTGACTCTTTGATTTTCAAGTTATTTGTATAGTCTAGATATTAATCCTCTGTTAGATATATAGCTGGCAAAGATTATTTCCCATTCTGTGGGCTTTCTCTTTAGAAGGTTGATGGTTTCTTTAGCTGTGAACCTTTTTAGCTTCAGGAAGGAAGTCCACTTGTCAATTCTTGGCATTAATTCTTAGGCAAATTGAGTCCAATTCAGGAAGCCCTTTCCTCAGTCTGTCTATGTTATGTAGAGTACTGCCTATGGAATACATGAGACCCTGATTGAAAAAAATCAAAAAAGAAGATTGTCCTACACCTACACACATTCTAATAGTAGTACATGTACCCAGTGGGCTTTGAGAAATAACACATGAAGTTGAGGAGGAATAATGGGAGAGGTAAAACAGGAGAAATGCCAGGGGCCAGAAAGGGGCTGGATTTGATCAATAAACAGCACACGTGTATATGAAATTCTCAGACAGTAAAAGGTACTGTAATATACTAAAATTAAAGAAAGATTGTTCAGGTGCAATAGGAAATGTGCATATTTTGAATATTTCTTATAGAACGAAATATAAAACATATAAATGGTATCAAAACAAATTGACATGATAAAAGAAACATAATACATTAAGTGTATATGGATTAAAATTTGCCTAAATATGGATTAATACAGGAAAATATTTGATTAGAATATCTGTTGCTTGTTGAAAGACGTGAAATGATATTTGAAAATAATAATAAATATTAAGATATAATTATTCTGAGACGATTCAGCCTATAAAAGCTGAAGAATGGATTCTAAACCTGGCATCCATCCTGGCCCTCACCACCAAGATGGCTTTTATCAACGCAGCATGAGCTCAGTCATCATTTCTGATGGCTGTAACTGACTTGTGTTTCACTTATTGTCATTTGGAACTGAAAGACACAGCCTCTCCTCCTTTGTTGCTGTGCATAGAACTCAGACTTTGTGCTCCCAGCTTCAGTTCTTTGTGTTTATTTTGTCAATCTGGGGATGAACATCTGAGTATTGATCTGCAAGGCACTTTCTGTGTAGCTCTGGTAATTACTCTGAGTACAGTTGATTGACTTTTTAAGGATGACAATTAAAACCACGTGCTTCTCTTCATTACTAAAAATTTAGTGCAGGTTAGAATATTTAGGCTACACAGTGAATCCTTTTCTTAGAGAAACAGAAGCTGAAGAAACAAACTGAGGTGAGGTTGTGGCAGAGTGGTGGACTGCTTACATAGCATAAAAGAATACATAGCTAAATCCCCAGGCTCGTAAACAAACAAACATTGGCACAGCCTGGCTTTTACCAACTTCCCTTTCAAGTGGATAGGAATGTATCTGGAGACTGGTACTGTTAGCAAGAGGCCAAGGCAGGAGGTGGGGCTGGCTTACCTGTCATGGATATGAAAACTATCCTTGACAGGTTTCACCTGGGGCATACATCCATAAATAAGACCCATCTTTAGTCCTCCATTCCTGACCTTCCTCACAATAGTCTACATTCATCACTAAGTACATATAAGATAACATTTGTGTCTCTTAAAACTCACTTTCTCTACAGGCTTCTTAGTGAGCTTTGACACCAAATACGATTTAAGTCCAACGACATCTAGAACTTTCAGTTCGCCAGCAAACACTCACCAAACCATCTGGTAGTCAGGGGCTGAAGACTGTTTTAAGATGGACTGTCATACTTTGGTATCAGGCTCCTCCTTTTGAAAAAGGCAAGCATTATATCTGCTCCACAAATGGAGCTCAGTGTAAAAGCAGCTAGTTTGTTGAATGTAGGAGATAGGGTAAGATCCAGATCTTCTGATTTGAAATCCAATTACCCTTCCAATTAAATGCTAAAAGGGATGAATTTGTAGTTTGAGGAACTTTTAGTTAAAATTGCTCAATAAAAGTCTACAATGCAGGAGTATCTCCCAGGAGAGGGCAAAATAAAGCCTAAGAATAAGGAGACGGGTATCTTGCTCCAGATGAGGGATCATTCTACAAACAAGACCTACGCCACAGTGTAGAAGTTGGCCGTTGATTTTTTTTCCACTGAGCCCTTGTGCCCAACAGCAGGATTTCAATAACCCTGGTTTCACCAATTTTCATGACTCATAGTATTGGAACGAGTTTTCAATACTGTGTACAAATAGTAGTTTCTAGTCACCAGGATGGAGAGACTCTGGGCTTTCTGTTTCCCTGGTCCCTGGTTCCTGGGCTTAGGAACATTTGGAACTGTAGTCCTCCAAGTGTCATTTTTTTTCAGGTGAAAGAAATGCAGATACCCTGATGTGACTAAACCATGGAGAATGCATGTTAGGAAAACTTAACTGCTATAAAGCAAAAAGATTTCTTAGAAGGAAACAGGTGTTAAAAGTCCCCTGATTTAACACCTTTCTCAGAAATATGAAATGGAAAAAATACCTCAAACTATAGCTCTTTGGTTATTTCTTCTGATTTATCCAAATGATGTGTAGCCAAAAGCCTCTCATTCTTAATTTCCCTTGAACCATTACTGTAAATGAAACAGTTGTATAAATTTCCTTCCTTCCAATTTCTTCCACACTGCAAGCAACTTCAGTGCTAGCTAAGTATGAGAATACTGTTGACTAGAGACAGTGATTGAATGAAAATATAGAAGATATACTCTTTTATTGCTGTTGTTGACCAACACTGTCATATTTTTAAAACCCCTAACAAAGTAGGGTGGTATCCACCTGCAATCCTAGTACTCAGGAGACTAACACAGGGAGTGCCAAGAGTTCTGGGGCAATTGAGCTACATAGTGAGCCTGAGGCTCCCCTGGGCTATTCAGGGAGACACTGTTCGCAAACAAGCAAAGACGAGCACCTGCTATTGCTCTCACAGAAATTATCTAAGATATCCTAAAATATTGTACTGGTGCCTCACCTATGCGCTTGTAAATTTTAGTAAGCTTCATAGTTAATTGATATGTTTTATTTTTCTGTGCAAATGTACTCTTCTGTGCAAGTGTACAAGTGTGTCTGTGTCTGTGTGTTTGTCTGTGTGTGTGTGTGTCTATGTCTGTTTGTGTCTGCGTGTGTTGCACACACACACTACTGTGGGGCTTCTAGATATAAGGCTTCTTGAACATACAAACAGGGTATTTTATGTATGAAGAATGATTTAGACTAAACATAGTACTTAAGGTATTATTAGGGAAATGGTGTCTAAATTCTGCACTAGAAGTGGTACAGTTCTCTACATAACTATCTGCTGCCATACTCATTCATTCCTTATTTCTGAGACACCCATGTATCCCAAACACTGGACTGTGTACTGGGCATTCAGTTGTGACAGAATGACCAGCTCATAGAATTTACAGTCTGATGCAGAAGAATGATCTAGAATGAGCAATCTTATGCTCTAAAATAGTAAAATCACAGTTAGTGCTGCTAAGAGGATTGAAGAAGTCATAAAATTGCTGATTAATGGATTTACAGTGACCCAGGAAAGATCGTTTTTTCATGGGAAGGATGAGTCTGGAAGGAGTAGGCAGGCCAATGGGCACAGTGGAAGTGAGTACTGTACTTTGGAGGGACTTGTCACCATCGTGACCGGGGAGCAGAAATGGTAAGTGTCTGGGACTAGCAGAGAGAATCCTATGACTCCTCTTCTGAGCCTGTGTTAACAACTCTGTCATTGTGAAGCAAGACCACAAAGGTTTTTATTATGTGTGTAGGAGGAAGGGTGATGACAAGATCAAATGTGTTTTGAGAAGATGTCAGACAGGGGACAAGAAGCAGGCAGGGTGTCCTCATAGTGGCAAATGTGGATGGTATTGTCAGTAGTTTGTACACACTGGAGAGACATTGTTCCTTATCAGCCAACTTGATAAAGTATTAAATGTAAATAAAAGTTTGACATATTAGATTGCAGTTCTGAGATGGTGCAAGTTCCCCCCTTCTGCTTTGAAAGGCAGAAAACATGGAGACCAGCAGCATCAGTGCTATGCAGTGAGGACCCTAACCAAGCTCCCAGGTTCTGACCATCCATTCTTGGGAGTGATAGTCATTGAGTCTTACACTTCTAGGGACATTAAAGATGATTCAATTAGGTTCTGACTTTCCTGAACATTGATACCCAGCGAGTAAGAGGCTTAAGATTTTACATTTAATTAATTTAACTATTAGGTCAGAAATGCACATGGAAAAAAAAGCCTATAATTTCTAATCTATTATGTGTTTTTGCCCTGTCACCTTACTTTTTATTTTTTTTTTCTGATAATAGCAGCAGGATCTAGTGTTGATTTTTATCATCAATATATTGGTATCAAATATTTTATGCTTTGAAATGTGTAAAAAGCCACCCACAGAAGTTACTAGGCATAATGAGAGGTAACTAAAGTTATGAATATTATACCTTCTTCTCACAGCTTTATTTCTAAATGAATTTAATGAATTGAGAAGAGATTCATTTACTCACTCACCACAGCCGTTTCACCACTTACTGATGTTGAGCTTCCTGACTCTGCAGGTGTGTGCCCACTCCTGGCTGAATCTGCTCTGCTTTCCCTGTCTCCACCCAACCAGCTCTCACCATGGACTCACCACACTCTTTGTTCCCTCTCCACAGCATAGTAAAGGCGTGAAGAGCAGGCCTCATGCTCCTGGTTGAGATGGTTCACTCATGTGTGTGTGTGTGTGTGTGTGTGTGTGTGTGTGTGTGTGTGTGTGTGGTGTATGTATATGTGTATGTGTAAATATGTGCTTGTGTGTGTACATGTAGTATGTGTATGTACTGCAGGTTTGTGTGTATGTGAGTGTGCCTGTTCATGTGTCTCCGAAGGGGAAAGGAGGCAATGATGTCATGTGCCCTTGTCTCTCATGCTCCACAATACTCCTCTGTCTGTCACTGAACCTGGAGCTAAGATATTAGCCAGCAAGCCCCATAACCCTCCTTGTCTCTGCACCCCACAGCCCTGGAGTTACAGATGTGCATGG
>CAJQZJ010000594.1:7426706-7497489 GCA_907164525.1 Lophiomys imhausi
TGTGTGTGTGTGTGTGTGTGTGTGTGTGTGTGTGTGTGTGTGTGTGTGTGCCATGCATGTGCCTGATGTCTTCCAGAGGTCAGAAATGAATACAGATCCCATGGAACTGGAGTTCCAGGCAACCGTGAGTTACCATGTGGGTGCTAAGAATCCAACATGGGTCCTCTGAGAGAGTAGCCAGTGCTCTTAAGTACTGCCAAAATGGTATAAAAAAATCCAGTGACTGTCCTTATATATAAAAGTATGTGAATGAACAAATATGTATTTTCAATACAGTATCTTTTAGAATTTTTAGTAGTTACAAATATAAATGAGGATAACAATTTTGGTGATGGTTTAGTGCATACTAAGGATGTACCACAAAAGTGTACTGAACTCTATTAACATTTAATTTTAAATTTAGAAAAGGCAATTCTGAAATGAAACAGGCTTGGTTAACAAGTATAATGAGCAACAAATGGAATGCCCCAGAGAGAGGCACATGCTGTCAAGATAAAAATCACTTGTCAGCATCAAGTACCTCCTACCGTAAGAGAAGGTGCCATGCCTTTTATGATATTTATATTCTGACACATTCCCACAATATAACATAGACTTGATTGGCACAGTGTATTTCCAACAATGGATCTATCCTCTAGGTTTGAATTATCTTGGAACTGGATTGTGTAAATTTCTGCTTAAATAATCAAAGAACTTATGATCTTCACTGGTGTACTGAACTCCATCCAAGAATCCAGGCAAGTTTTGATTAAGTTAAGCACAAAGAGCCATCTGCTTCTTTAGCAATGTAGAGATTCCTTGTGGAAAGGAGGAAGTGTGTGGGGTGAGGAAGAGAAAGAAGAAATTAATCAAGTGACGGAAAGGAAGAAACGTATCTGCTTTTAGTTTGAGTGGATGTCATCAGCTACCTGAGGTCCTAAAAATTATGTATGACATAATTTATTTCACCATGGAAACTAAATTTTGAAGCAATCTTAAAGTCTTAATCTATTTGATTTCCTGTTTCATTGATGAAAATAATGCAAAAACAAAATATTGTAAATACTCTACTAAAAACCTGAGCAAACCACTGTTGGTAACAATGAAGTGTAGCCCCCTACTCTTAACTGACAACAGCGTTTATTTTCATTTCATCTTATACAGTTAGCATGTGATTATTTTTCTATTGTTAAGTTAGGAAGTCCTCACTAAAAGCTGTACTAGGATATGAAAACAAGAAACCGCTGATCTGGGACCTTTAAGGCTTATCACTATTTTTCTCAACAAGATGGTGAGTTCTCTGAGGCAATCTCCTGTAGCCTTACCTGAAACCATTTCTCAAAAAGAACCTTAGAAATAATAATTCTTATATAGTTATACACATCAAGCTGGGTCAAGCAGACTCAATGATTATGAGTCAAGATAGCGAACTGGTCCACCTCCTCAGAAGGGACCAAAACAGCATTATTGCTGCACAAACTTCATCCTCATCTATTGTATTGCTTAGGGGAATATTATACCATGACCCAATTTTTAAAATTATACACTACTAGCTTCCCACCAGGCAGGTACTTCAGGTAATGGCAGTTCTGTGAAGACTACACTTATCATCCCCACTTACAGAAGAAGAAACAAAGAAGTGTGAGAAAATTAGAGTCTTTCCAGCAAGCTACTCACAATCACCCTGCTGCTCTTGCTCTGTGGCTTAAAAAGTAGCTCCTAACCAAAAGGTGGGGAACAGCTTCAGAGTTTTCATCCTTGATCCTTTCTAAAGCATCTGGCATTGTGCAGCTTGATGTTCTTCACCTCATTCATTAAACTCTAATGTAGAACTTTCCAAAGTGTTTTCAAGAGAATGTATCATAATTCTAGAGATTGTTTCAGAAAATTGTAGTAGTTAACAACAACCTTGTTGGAGAGGAATCAGATGTATCATGGCATGACTTCTGTTAGACCACGTTATTCATAAAAGACACAAATGATTCTAGGCACAATAGTGACTTCTTAGATGATCATGCACAAAGGTTAAGAGAATGGCTACACAATCCTACTTTTATTTTCACAGTATTTATTTAGCATTCACGTGCAATTTTTAATTTTTACTTATTTTTTTTAATTGGCATACAAATAAAAGGTTTCTTTATGGCATTTTCATGCATAGTTTTTTGATTGACCCTCCCCTAACTTCAACACCATTGCTCTGGCAAAAAAACAAAAAAAAAAACAAAATCATCATCTTCTGTGTCCAGCTTGGCTGTTTCATTTAAGGTCTGGTCCAAGTACTTAAAATGTTTAATAAAGTTAAAATGTTTAGAATTACATTGCACAATAAATGGAGGAGCCATAATCAAAGGTAGTTGCAGTGTCTTCCTACCACCAGATGGGCCTCTGATCCAGAACCTCTTGCCTGGTGATTTCTTTGCCTATCCACTAGTCTTCATGCTACCCCAGAGGAATCCAGTAAGTTCATGATCACCCACTGTAGGGATTGGTAAAATTTTGAGTGAATGTGTATTTTTTGACATGGGTATGACTATGTCAAAGATCCCAAAGCCTCAGACCCATGGGAGTGGCAAAGCCTTCTCATGGTAAGTCTCAGGCAAAGCTTTCCTCTGTTCCAAGTGGAAATGTTAACAGTGTGCAGATAATATCTATGGTAGCGTTCTCTCAGCTCTCTCCCCAGATGTTTACATCCTGAAGATTGCTCTCCTATAGAGACTTCTCCTGCCAAGATTAGCCAAACCTACCTTCTTGCTCAGTTGAATAAAATAGCCCTGCCCCTCTGTTTATCTGTGTGCAATAACCCTGCCTCCCTATTCAGCTGTATAAAATAAACACACTGAGCTTCCCAAGTGCTGCAATTGCTCAGTCAGAGAGCCTGGTCCATCTGATCCCAGCTCTTCTGTGTTTGTGTGTCTATACTTTGCCATTCCCTCATGACCTCTAGTCAGCACTCCAGGACCAAGCCATGCAAGGATATGACAACCCAGATAGATGGAATCTGTGCTTTGTTTGCTTAGTGAAAATTTATTGAGGAGAGTATTTTAGTACAATTGTTTGTTTTGCGACTTGAGGTTAACCTACTCAGGGATTTGGTGGAAATGAGGTCTTGAGTTTTGCCTTTCCATGTACCATTTTCAAGATTTCCCAGAATCCAAATAATACGATATCATTTGGTGAGGTTTCATTTATAATGTAAAAATTAGTGTTAAAAGAAGTATGCTTTTGTTTAGGAATTAAAAGGATGGTCTAGGTCTAAGAAGATGTTTTTAAGTTGGTAATGCAAGTTAGAATGGAAACTGAGTTAGGTATAGAACTTTAAACTCATTGATATAGGTAAATAGAAAATAGAATATTAATATCAGTTGACAAATGCGTATGGGCTGGACAATGGGAATATATTTTATACCTTATAATTTTCATAATTGTGGCCCAATTGTTCTTATTGTTTTGTATTGTATTTCTTGTTATAAGAAAAAGAGCCTTTTATTGGACTAAAGAGGGGAGCCCTTGGGGGGAAAGATACACCTTAAATTTTAAAAAAGCAGATAGGAGGGTGAAGGGGAAGAGGGTAGGAGGGTGAGACTGGGAGGAGAAGCAGGGAGGGGACTGTGATTGAGATGTAACGTGAAGAAATAAATAAGTGTTGAAAAAAAAAGAAACAAGTATATTTTTATTTCAGTCTTAAAATATCACCTGTACATTGTGCAATTATGGAGAGATAAGACAAAAACCTAGGAGTCCAGTTCTCAAAAAGCAGCTAGCTGATTGTTTACCTCTCTAGGCTTCTATTGCTTCCTTTGGAATCGGGTGGGGGAGTAGGTGGTAGAGTTCTTGATGTCTTCTTTAAACTAATAGCATCTTTAAGAGCTTTGCTGCAAACTTATTTATTAATTTATATATATTCAATATACTAATTCATATATATATAATTCAAATATATATCTATTTGCCCCTTTTTGTCAGGTATCTCTGGTTTTTCTCTTCATTGAGTGTGGGGAATTGTGCAATGTCTCTGGAGCATCATACAAAGACGAGAGGCAGTTGTGCAATTTTGTGTAATTAGATGGAAAAAAAGCTATACTAGTTGGTGGTCCAGTTCCTTCAACAGTTCCCAGAGGCATCTGCTTTCATCTAGTAACTGACTGCCATGGTGGTAACAGATGACTTTTAAACAGCTGTCACAAACTGAAAACAAAATGAAACAAAAGCCACCCTCCCACGCTGTGTCTAGGTAACTTGCCAATAGGTAAAGGGAGTCCTTCTCAGAGATCTGAGATGAACAGACTTTGAGGCTTGTTTTTATAATTCGTCAGAAACTCAAAAAAACTCAGACAATCTGCCCTTGTGTTTCCCATAGACCCCACTCCCTACATTTTTTAAAGGGATCATGGCAATTACTAGTTTCCAGGGGCATTTTAAATGTGTTAATTGCCTATAGGAACTGGCTTTCCAAGTATACACAAGTCATCTAACTTTTCAAGTTCCAAGTGTCTTTCAAAGCACCCTCTGAGGCCTGTGTAATGTTTAACAGTTTGGGTGACTAAGTTGCAATTAATAGTTAATAGAAAAAAATGGAAATAAAAATTATTTCCTTTAGTTGTAGCATCACTAACTTTCCTGTTATTCTGAAAATCATGGAAATAATTACTAACTCTCATTGAACAAAATCTGGAGTAAATGGCATTCTGGGGAAGAAGACCTTGGTGGTACTGGGTGGTTGGATGCTCCTGGACAGTCCCTGCAGTGTGGCTAATTGAATTGCAAACATGTCAGTCTGACAGCTTTAACAGTTTATGCCATGAATGTTGGAATGTCCAGTCTTCTTCTCCTCGTTACTGAAAAATTTCTCTCTGTCATCAAAATCTTCCTTAACTGAAAGGCTGAGCCTTTGTTTATACTCGCTGCTTTACCCTTTTGCTGAAGCATGCAGAAGGCACACTTGTGGTCTGCCTTCTCGTGACTGACAGCGCTGGAAAATAAGTTATGAGAATAAAAACATGGCTTTTGATGGAAAATGCATCTAACAGGTGGTTTTCTTTCTGAGACTGATAGATTTTTTTCTTCCCACATCTGAGCCTTGCATCCTTTGTGTTTATATATTTTTGTCTTTTAGATTCCGAGTCGATACTTCACCAATGAGGAACATGATGAGAGGCTGGTAGCAATCGCCCACCAATGCGAAGATTATGAAAGGTAACAGCTGCATTTTGCTTATAGGTTGCATTCCTCTGACGAAAATGTTCTGCTCACAAACTTTTTGCTTTCAACAATGATGAGTATGTTAAGAACTCTGGGAACAGAGTCTGCTGGAGAGAAATGTGTGGAGCAGATAAAAAAAACTTGGTGGGTACAAGCATGGGCCATTTAAGTTTTTTTGCTTTAATTTCATTATCTTCCTCTTCATCATCATTGTCATTGTTATGAAAGATGGAGAGGGACACACCACACACACACACACACACACACACACCCCAATGTGGTGGGGAGAGAAAGAGAAAGAGAGACGGAGAGGGAGAGGGAGAGGGAGAATATGCTGCAAATTACAAGTATGGGAAGGTCAAGAGACAAGAATAGTGGTGGGCCATGGAATTTATTTGATTTTTCAAAGTATTTGGTGAAGTTCCATAGAGACATTTTTGTGCTGGGGATGACTTCTCAGTTGTACAAACTTTGCCTAAAGAAACAACCCTTTCACCAATAAGGTGAAGAAGTTCTATTTCCATTGCCTGATTTGCTTAATCCTTAGCCCAGGTTCAGAGTGAGAAATGTGTTGCCTCCCTTTCCCAACCGCACCCTTCATACTGTCAATCATTAAAGGGTTATCTCCTGGCTCATTCTATTCACTGACACAATGAAAAACTCTCAGTTCTCACTTGGCACCTTTTATGTGCAAGATGCTATGCCAGCTTCTTTCAGAAGTCAGATACACACCTTTGCCACCAGCTGATTACAAGTAAACATTGAAAATCTATGTGTATAATTAATATTAATATATGATTATCTTACCTCATAAGAAATGGCGCAAAGCAGATTCTTAACATTAGTTTTCAACTAGAACATCATTTTGGGTCCTGACATATTTTCAGGTCCTGAGTTTGTGACCAATCTGCTCCCAATGATCATGTATGTGGCCAAGGGGCTCTGTTAAGCTTGGCAGAGTCAGTCATCAAGGACTACAATTGATTAGCGAGAAAAGGAGTAGGATTAATAAACAGCAGACAGTGTCCCACAAGTACATAGTCTCTGGCCCATTTGTGCTCTCCTGTCTTCAGGAGAATACACACTTGCTGATATCTTACCATTAAACATTCATTTTTATATAAATTTAATTGAAACAATTACTGTTATATGACTCAAGCAGATGAGGTAATTCTAAAAGGAAAAGCTTGCAATCAAATGAAGCTTGCACAACCTTATTAACTTCCTTCTTTTAGAGAGGTACTCATAGTCTGTATGGACATTTGTTTCTCATCTATTTTTGATGCTCCTGGCGTGTGTGTGTGTGTGTGTGTGTGTGTGTGTGTGTGTGTGTGTGTGTGTGTTTATAAATAGTGTATCTCAGTTATATAGAAGTAAAATGTATAAGAATTGTGTGCTTGTTTTTAGTTTTAAAACTCTTATCACAATGTTGATTTCTCCCATTCCTCTAAACTATTTAAATTCAGTGTCTCTCATAAGTATATTAACCTCAATTGTAGAAAATTTAGTATTTTGTTATGTACTATTCTTTGTCATTTTATAGTAGTAGTGTGTGTCTTGCCTCCTTGGTAAGATTTTATCTACTTCAAGGGAAAGATTCCCCATACAACAATGGACCTACAATAAGTTTTAATAAAGCACAGCAGGATGTGTATTTGCATTACAGGAGTAGTCTGAGGATTAGCCATATTACCACCTCTGACATTTACAAAGAAAGAAAGTGGAATGGGAAAAGGGAGGGGGAGGGCACACCTCCTCCTAGCACTCCCCAAGCAGAAGGGTCCAGAGTTACAGGGCAGCAGAGCAAGACTGAGATCAGCCGAGGCAAGATAGGGCTTTGTTTCCAAAAAACACAAACAAAATGAAAGAATTAACAGGGATGAGAGAGGCAGGGAGGGAAAATTGAGAAACCCAGAGTTTGTACAAAATGTAGAAGATATTCCTGCCCTGCTGCTTTGTCTCGGACATGTACTGAAGGTGGTTCCTCCCTTGTGGGGAATTCTAAGGGCTTTATGTCATCTTCATAGCCCGATCCTATGACTTTAAGAATAAAATAAATCCAAGTTTTCAGACTGTACCCCTTTTAATGTGGTGTTAAATTGACTTATTATAGCCATTCTTCAACCTACTGTTAACATGCAGCATATTAATATTTAGGTTCTCCGTGTTTACCTTGCCTGAAAATCACACAGACCATCAACAGTTCATATTTTTTTTATAATTTATTTTTTATTTCTTCAAGTTACATCTCAATCACAATCCCCTCCCTCCCTACTCCCCCCTCCTGTCCCACCCTTCCACCCTCTTCCCCCTCAAACCCCCATCCTCTACCCTTTTTTTTAAGTTTAAGGTATATCTTTTTCCCCCAACAGCTCTCCCTTTCAGTCCAACAAATGGTTCTTTCTCTTATAACTATAAATACAATACAAAACAACAGAAATAATTAGGCCACAATTATGAGAGTTATATGGCTTAGCATACATTCCCAATGTCCAGTCCATATGTATTTGGCACCTGACTTTAACATTCTACTATCTATCTCCATGAGTTTAAAGTTCTATATCTAACTCAGCTTTCATACTAACTTGCATCACAATTTTAAAAACATCTTCTTAGATCCAGAACGCCCTCTTGATTCCTAAACAACTCAAAATTTAACTATGAGACTCTAGCTATCTACTCTTCAACCACCTAAGAGACCTGAGAGGGATAAATATATCATATTGTTTTTATACAGAGTTGAAAGTTTGTCCTTCAGAGAAAAAGAGAGAAGGGTAGGCCTGTTTTAGATTACTTCTAAAATGTGTAAATAACTGACAGGTTAACCTGTGTGGTTAGGGGTCCAGAAAGAGATGAGAGGGTATGAGGCAAATGCTGTAATTCTGTCATTGACCTGGGGGAAACAGGAAACTGAAAGAAAGACATGAAGTGAGAGCAAACAAGGTAGGAAATAGCACATAGAGTGCCTGGGTTAGTCATCTCTCACAGCTTTGGAACTAAGTCTTTTTAATGGAAGCATTTCCTATCTATCTGTAAGAACTAAACTCAATGCCCTTGAAGTTTTAGGGTTTGTATAACAAGCTATCTTTCAAAGAAAAAGCAAAGAAGAGGTGGAAGCATCCTCCACTCTCAGTGTGAGGCATTACTGAAGTCAACACTGATTTTTGGCTTGCATGGTCCACAGTGTTTTATAATAACCTTACTCAGCATTCTGGGATCATGGAGTCAGTGCTTCACTTAAATTTTTGTAGAGCAGATGTTTCCCTGTTTTTTGCTATAACATTTATTTTTAGTATTTTTAAATGGATTATGCATTTAGAAAATTACAGTTACATCCTAGCTAGGAAACCATAATGATTCATCTTAGTCTAAAGCAGAGATCATCTCAGAAGGAGGTGAATGTCAGTTCTTGTGAGCTGCCTGGCGTTGAGCTCATGCACGACAGCAGTCTTTGGCTCTGTATTATGCACAGTCTAATACCAGTTATTCACCAGTCTTCTGTCTTCTGGCAGAAATATACTGATTTTCAGAAACATCTAAGGACCTCTTCTCTCCACATATCTGAAGTAGTCAAGTATCTTTTTTGCAAAACATTCATGTACCTTAAGAAAATTAGACAATAGGTTGTTTTTTCTTTCTCCATGTGAATAGCATACTTCCTTCCAGATGCAGCGTTCAGCAGCCAAACAGCTGCTATCTATTAAAAAGTCTCTTAAACCCCCACTTATTTGTTCATAAAGAGAAAAGAAGTGTAAGTATGTTTATGGGTTGACCAGCAGATGTTTGGGTTGGAACAGGACACTGGTGCTGGTAATCAAAAACTAAAATGACCTGCTTTATGGCATTAGAAGTAAGCATTTTGGCCTCTTTGTTTTTAACCCTCTTTTTCCTTGGTTAAGTATTTAGCCATTATGGACAGGCAGAGTAAAGGGGCTTCTAGATGGATACCCCCTCTGCTGCAGAGAAATGAATCATCTTAAGTAAAGGAGAAATCCCTTTTGAGGAGCTGAGTAAATACTTTCATGATACACAGAACATACTAGATCATAATTGTTTTTTACAAATTGTACTAATTTGTAATAGAAATGTGTCAGTTATTCAGAAATTATATTTCTCCAAACCAAAAAACAAACATCAGTCCTAATTGATTTCTGGAGATCAGTTGAATTAATTTCCTTTTCTTTCCAAACTGTGAAAGACATGTGTCAAACATGTGCTTATGTGTAAAATAGCAAATGAAATTAACCTTTAGTTGGTGTAGACATTCACAGAGAATTGAAACATGGGGCTGGGGGAGCCATGTGGTTTTAGTAGGACTCGATAAACCTCACTCCAAAAATGCCTTCTGTGCAGATCATCCATCTGAGGCCCTACTTGTATGGAAAGTCTGAGCAGCTATCAGTGATGTATCTTTGTGCAGATTTTAATAAATTTGCTTTCTTAAACCTTTGTACCCAGAGGAGCATGGTGAAGCTATTATCATTATCCAGGAAGTACACTGGGAAGTATAGAAGATTAGACCTTTCCCAGTGATTAGCTCACTATTTACCTAGAAAAGAGTCCCCCTCCTACATAGAGAATTTTGTTTGTCTGGAGACTGGAGACTCCATAGGTTTTCAGTGGAATATTTTTGATGAAGCTGTGAAAACTTGGTGCTGATGTGGAGGTCTGCACTTGGTCTGGACAGGCACACACAACACACACCCAGGGAATGAGGTCTAGCCTCTCCTCTCCTCTCTCTGTCTCTGTCTCCCTGTCTGTCTCTTTCTCCTTGTAAAGTAATTCCTTTTTTGTGTAAGGCTTCAGAATTTGTGTTGAATTGTCTCCTCCAACCTGAAAAATATACAGACCCTCTAGGGTCTAGAGTCTAGAGCAATAGCACTCCCTTTTCATGGCTTGAATTTGAGGCAGTTCAAAGTAGAGGAACATTATGAAAGACACTCAATTACCAAAATTACAATTCTCAGGGCAAGCAGAAACAGGAAATTCAGAATGGTTTCCAATTTTCTGACAGGAAGTTGTGTGAATACACTGAAGAAAAGGTGTAATGAAGAAACAGATTTTGGGAAATTCAGAATGCCTTTGGTTTGGGCAGGTTCCCTTAGTGAAAATTTAGTGTACTGAAGAGACCAGGTTTTCTTCCCTGGAGGCTTCTCTCAATAAACTCACTGTGAGCCTCTGCTCAAAGTCAGCTTTACTCTGGAGGTCAGGGACAAAACTGAGAAATTGTTTGAAATACATTTTTATTCTTTCCTTTCATAAATTTTTATCTTGCTAGATTTCTATTGACATAAATTCTATGTGACACTTTATATTCCAATGTCGTTTTACATTAGACAGATGTGTAATGACTTAAATTGTACATCAACTCCTTTCCAAGCTAACAGAATTGGAAACATCTTTCTCATTCACATCTAGGAAATTTTTTTAACATTTATTTATTTCAAGTTACATCTCAATCACAGTCCCCACCCTCCTCCCCTTCTGGTCTCACTCTCCTACACTTTCCCCTTATCCCTCCTATCCTCTTTTTCTTTTTTAATTTAAGGTGTATCTTTTACCCCGTAACATCTCCCCCTTTTAGTCCAATAAAAGCATTTTTTCTTATAACAAAAAATGCAATACAAACAATAAGAATAATTAAGAAACAATTATGAAAACTATAAGGTATGACATACATTCCCAATGTCCAGTCCATATGTATTTGCAACTAATTATAATATTCTATTATCTATCCATCTTGATGAATTTCAAGTTCTACACCTATCTCGGTTTCCATCCTATCTTCTATTACCAACTTAAAAACATCTTCTTAGCAGAGCTAGGCTGTTGACTTACCTGCTTCTAAGTTTTGTCGTATTTGGACAGCATTCTGTCTGCAGTTGAAGCAAGGGATTTTTCCTGCCCAGCGACAAGCTTGCCACTAATGCAGCCATCTGCAAATAGAGATTCTTTGATGCTCATTCTCTACTTGGAGTAGAATAGATGGTGCTGTCAGGAGCTGACATGTCTCAATATCAAAAAATCAGAGCAATAGTAATAAAAACAGAATGGTACTGGTATAGAAACAGACCAGTTGAACAATGGATTGAATTGAAGACCCAGACATGAACCCACACACCTATGGTCACTTAATTTTTGACAAAGAAGCCAAAACTGTACAATGGAAAAAGGACAGTATCTTCAACAAATGGTGCTGGTCTAACTGGATGTCGACATGTAAAAGAATGCAAATAGACCCATACTTATCACCCTGCACAAAACTTAAGTCCAAGTGGATCAAAGACCTTAACATAAAGCCCAACACACTAAATCTAATAGAAGAGAAAGTGAGGAAAAGCCTCGAACTCATCAGAACAGATGACAACTTCCTGAACAGAAAACCAATAGCTCAGGCTCTAAGACCAACAATCAATAAATGGAACCTCATGAAACTGAAAAGCTTCTGTAAGGCAAAAGATACTGCCATTCAAACAAAATGGCAAGGCAAGCTAAGATTGGGAAAAGATCTTTACCAACCCCACATCTGATAGAGGGTTAATATCCATAAATTACAAAGAACTCAAGAAATTAAATGCCAAGAAACCAAATACTCCAATGAAAAAATGGGGAACAGAGCTAAACAGAGAATTTACACAGAAGGAATCCCTAATGGCTGAGAGACACTTGAAGAAATGCTCAGCATCCTTAATAATCAGAGAAATGCAACTCAAGATGACTCTGAGATGCCATCTCACACCTGTCAGAATGGCTAAGATTAAAAGCTCATATGACAGCACATGCTGGAGAGGGTGTGAAGAAAGGGGAACTCTCCTCCATTGCTGGTGGGAGTGAAAGCTTGAGCAACCACTATGGAAATCAGTCTGGTGATATCTTAGAAATCTATGTTCATAGCAGCCTTATTTGTAATAGCTAGAAACTGAAAACAACCCAGATGTCCCTCAGCCGAGGAATGGATTAAAAAAAACTTTGGTACATCTACACAATGGAATACTATTCAGCTATAAGAAACAACGAAATCATGCAAATTGCAGCCAAATGGATGGAACTAGAGCAGCTCATCCTGAGTGAGCTAATCCAGACTCAGAAGGAAGCACATGGCATCTATTCACTTATAATCGGATTTTAGCCATATAGAACAGGAAAACTATACTACAACCAATGCACCAAGGGAAACAGGAACATAGACGTTGTTTCCTATCGATGAGGTACTTTTCCCGTGCTGCCTTGTAGGCCTCCAGTGTATGAGGAGGCTCTTGGCCCTCATATGACTGCTGAACTGGGCCAGGGGACTGTTATGTAGGGACACTCCACTCCAGAGGAGTGGGATGGAAGGGATAGGGGCTAGAGTTTGGGAGGGAAGAACTGGGAGGGGTGGAAAGAGGACACTGAGATGGATATGTAACCTGAAGTAATAAATAAATATTAAAAAATAAATAAAAGATACAGTTATTAAAAAACTCAAATGACAGCACATGCTGGCGAGGTTGTGGAGAAAGGGGAACACTCCTCCATTGCTGGTGGGAGTGCAAACTTGTACAACACTATGGAAATCAATCTAGCAATATCTTAGAAAACTTGGAAGAGCTCTACCCCAAGACCTAGCCATACCACTTCTGGGTATCCAAATGATTCCTCACCCAACCACAAGGACATTTCCTCATCTATGTTCATAGAAGACTTATTTTTAATAGCTAGAAAGTGGAAACAACGCAGATGTCCCTCAACCCAGGAATGGATTAAAAAACTGTGGTACATCTACACAATGGAATACTACTCAGCCACCATCAACAACGGAATCATGCAATTTGCAGCCAAATGGATGGAACTAGAGAAGCTCATCCTGAGTGAGCTAACCCAGACTCAGAAAGATGCACATGACATCTATGCACTTGTAATCAGATTTTAGCCATATAGTACAGGATAACTATACTAGCCAATGCACCAAAGGGAACATGAACACAGACTGTGTTAGCTGTTAATGAGACACTTTGCCCTAGTGGTGCTGCCATTTAGGCCCCCAGTATATGAGGCTCTTAGCCCTCATATGACTGCTGAACTGGGGCAGGGGACTGATATGTAGGGACACTCTGGAGAAGTAGGATAGAAGGAATGGGTGTAGAGGGTGGGAGGCTGGGATTGGGAGGAGTGGAAAGAGGGAACTGTTTTGGAGATGTAACTTGAAGTAATAAATAAACATTAAAAAACAATTGGCAAACTGTTAATAACATCTTTGAATGTCATATTCTACAGCTCTCTTGAGGTTTTTGAAGATCACCTATCTTTCTCCATATATTTGGATAAGTTAATGCTGCTTGACTCTTAGCAACTTGATTTCTAAGACAGGGTAGGCAAGTCTTTCATAATTTCTGCTTTATAATTAATGTCTGTCAGAGATACTGGGCCAAGAGGCTGAAGACAGATGCTCTAATGGGAGGAATTATAAACGGTTTGCCCTGTCTTGGTAAGAATATTTTTGCTTTCAAAACTCAATTATTCTCATTGTTCTTATTATTAAAATTTATCTAATCTCATTATATTTACAGTCCATGTTTTTAATTATCACAGAAAGTATTATCATGTCAAAAACAAAATTTATCTTGATATAGAAATTGTTGATTTGTCCTTTCGCATCATTTTTCTCTCTACTGTAATTACTATTTTAAAATATAGTAGTAGGCTGAACACTCACACATAAACCAGAAATCCAAATATAAATCCATAAACCAAATATAAACATCTCCAAAAAACTCAGAGATGTTCCACACCCCATAGCATCATTATTAATTATAATCGAATGCCGTTGAATGCTATTATTCATAATCAGACCTTAGGTTTGTATAATGTTCGGTAGGGTATGGAGATTTACATTGTGTCAGATTTTAAAGTAGTTACATAGAAAGGGGCTCTTCCTCATTACCAGCTGCATCCATGTTGTACCTGTTGCTTGGTTACCTGCTAACAGAAAAATACCTAGCAGTGAGTAAGTGACAAGTGGCAATTGTCCTGCATGCATGATTTCTCTAAGCAGCTCATGTCTCTGAATGTACAAATTAACCTGGCATTACCATCTCATTATTTTCACTGTCTTCTAGTTTTTGAAGTAGTTTTTATTTTTCTAGTAATAAGATAAGAATGGTTTATGTCTGTTATTTCTGTTCGTGCTAATTCTAAGAGGTACAGTATATTTGCAGAAGGATTAAGTGCTTTTGAAACATAAACAAGAAGAAAGGGGAAAAAAAAACAAATACAGCTCATGTTTATTTGGTCATCCAAGGTAACTAGTAACAGAATACTTTGGGTGTTTTGTTTGTTTGTTTGTTTACAGTGAGATCACTGGAGATGGTATTTGCTCTGCTTATCTTATTTTTGGCAGAGTTTGCCAGGACACTCTCCTAAAACCATTCTCCTGCTGGACCCCAGCTCTGTGAAGTCACTGCTTACTCTTATTTTCTACTCAGCCATTTTTGTCCTTGAAAGCAAGCATTATACTAGTTCCTTTCCCATTATTCCAAACGTTCAAAATTAAAATCACGGTCCAAATTAAAAGAAAATTATGAGTTAGCTATTATAATTGAGGCCTCACAATTTCAGAACAAACAATTCTAGTAAAGATTAAAAGAAAGATTTAGAGTGTATGAGCCACAGAGCAGGCTCAGTAGGTAAAGGTGATTGCCACCAAGCCTGACAACTTGAATTTGATCCCCAGGACCCACACTGTGGAGTGAGAGAGCCATCTCCTCCAAGTTGTCCTCTGACCTCTACATTTTCACTGTAGCACATGCATAAGAATCACACATACACTATACACACAAGCATGAACACTATAAATACATGTAATAAAGTTAGGGGAAGGTTTGAGGAAGCTGCTGGGATCAAGAACACCACAAGAAGACACACAGAGCCAATTAACTTGGACAGAAGGGGGCTCAAAGAGACTGAACCACCAAGCAAAGAGCTTGCAAAGACTGGTCCTAGGCCCATTACATATATGATGTTAATGGGCTGCTTGGTCCTCAAGTTGATCCCCTAACAATTGGAATGGGGTCTATCCCAGACTTAGATGCTGTTCTCTCCCTCTGGAGCTCATTTTGCTAGCATAACTGCCTTATCTTGCCTCAGTGGAAGAGGAGACACTTAGTCCTGATGCAGTGTGATGTGTCAGAGTGGGTTGGGACTGGGGGGGGCAGGGGAGGGTATGGTGGACAGGAAAGGGTGGGACTGGGAGGAGGGAGGTGGGGCTTGGAATGTAAAATAAACAAAAAAATTCTTAAATAAATTTTTTTAAAAATTATTTTTAAAAAATGGGTATATGATAAAATGAGTCCACTTGAAATTTCCTTTAAAATATTTTTAAAGATCTATTTTTATTTAATATGTATGAGTGTTTGGTCTGCATTCATGTGTGTGCACCACATAAATGCCTGATGCCCACCAAGGTCTGAAGAAGACATAGATCCTCTGTAATTGAAGCTACAGATGGTTATAAGCTATAATGTGGGTGCCAGGAATTGAATACAGGTCTTCTACAAGAGCAGTCAGTGTTCTTAGCCACTGAACTATCTCTTCAACCCCAACTTCCCTTTTAAAAAAGAAGGCATATTATGAAAACTTATCAATTAAGTATTTATTTGGAGAGTATCCAGTCATATGACTCTGGATATTTGTTTAACCACCAATCTGTTTTGAGATATTTAGCCTGAATTCAGTCATTTAGCATTAGAAACGGTGATGTAAAAAACATGTTTAAATCTTTGGGTACATTCTTGTTTGTTTTCTTAGAGTGAATTCCTAACAGCAGAATTGTTGAGGGAAAACATTATGAAACTTAAGGCATTTGATATGCAGTTCCTGGTATTTCTGAGCAAAATGTAACACATCAAACCGTGTTTTCAGAAAGAATATGTTTCCTACACTGTTATTGCTAGACACATTGTTCACTATTGAACCAAGTAATTCCACCATCAATTTTTTTCTATCAATTTTCACACTAAAGTTAAAAATCACCTTTTTTGTACTCATTTTCCTTTTTAAAAATATTTATTACTTCAGATTACCTCTCCATCACAGTGTCCTCTTTCCACCCCTCCCAGTCCCGCCCTCCCAACCTCTACCCCCTATCCCTTCCATCCCACTCCTCTTGAGTGGAGTGTCCCTACATAACAGTCCCCCGCCCCAGTTCAGCAGTCATATAAGGGCCAAGAGCCTCCTCATACACCGGGGGCCTACAAGGCAGCACCACTAGGGCAAAATGTCTCATTGACAGGAAGCAAAGTCTATGTTCCTGTTCCCTTTGTAAAAAACACCTTTTACAGAAGTTGGTTGGTATGATGGCCTGTTTTGGTTCTAACCCTACCGAATCAAAATGGATCCGGTATTAGTAAAGGACCCTTCTGGGTCGCACAAAGGGTGGACCTGGCATGCATGTGGTTGACGCCACCTAATGCATCACTGGCTGCTGGCATGGACCCTGTCTTCCTTTTCCTCTCCCTGTCCTCCTTTTTTCTTTGTCTTGTCTCATTCCTGCCAGCTATACCAGTACTCTGCACTACAGTCTCTCTTTACCAAAACAGACTAAAGCTTCTGAGACTAGGAAGAAAACTAAATCCTCCCTCTTGTCCATTGTTTTTGTCAGATTTGTTACACTAACGAGAAGGTGTGACTAACACTGCTCTCTCTGTCCCCCTCACCAAGTAAAAATAATGTCTGCTGGATTTCTTCTTGGCCCATCTTATTGATCACCATCTACCTGTCCCTGTTCAACACCCCCATTTCTTGAGATCTATTTTCTCCAGTCTGGACAGATACTCTTTGGCCTGGAATGTAGCCTTTTTGCCCAAAGTCTTCTACACTATCTCAGAATTCCTGATATTTGTCTCTCTCCTGGCTGTTCGATTTTGTAGTTTCTTCTGCTGAAGATGCATAGCTATCTAGTGTGAGGGAAGAAAAGTCAGACCATGGTAGTTGGCAGTGTAGACATTGTGATTCCTCACTCCCATCCCAATCCTCTTTGGAGTCTCTTTTCTCTGACTCAAAGACTGTGACATCTATTTCTCTGGCCTATCCAATCTCAGGTTCTTGACCATCCAAGCAGCTTGGGTATGGGACTCTATCTTATGAAGTGGGCCTTAACTCAAATCAGATATTGGTTGGTAACTCCCACAATCTTTGTGCCACTATTGCACAAGCACATCTTACAGGCAGATCACTCTTATAGATGGAATGGTTTGTAGTTGGGTTAGTGTTTACCTTTTTCTTTTGGTAGCATGAAGAGTAACTTCCAGTACTGTGAATACTACTGTGAATATTGCTATTAATAATACTATGGGGGTTAAGGTTTTAGGTAGGGACCAGCTTGACTTCTCTGCTTAATTAGTTGTGTAAATGCCATCTTCAGCAATAGGGTCTTGCCATCAGTGTGTGGAGAGCCACCATTAACCTTGGAAATAGCCTGGGTTTTTGATGGTTCCCATAGGACTCATTTAACCAAGATCTCAATTAGATATAATCCATTTCTGGTATGGAAACTTCATTAGATGATGAGAGATGTCCAGTTGGGGTTCTGTTTCTTCTGTTATTTGGTGATTTTATTTAGACTGCCTTCATATATATATATATATATATATATATATATATATATATGTTTCATGAAGCTTCTACTGTAGTAGTTTTTCATATGTCCCTCAAATGGTCCTTAGTTTTAGCTGTCCCTCCCCATATTCTCTCTCTTGTTCCCCTCCTCTACTTCTCCCTGTTTGATTTTTCCTTTTCAGTGCCCTACCTTGTCCATCTATAACTTTCTACTTTATTTACCCTTCCTAGAGAGATTCATCCCCTTCCCTAGGCCCTTACTTTCTTCCTAACTTCTGTGGTTATCTGTATTATAAGCTTATCAATTACTTAAGATCTAGCATTCATATATATATATATATATATATATATATATATATATAAACCACATTTGTCTAAACCACATTTGTCTTTCTGGGTCTGAGTTATCTCTGTCTGGATGATTTTTTTTCTAGTACAGTCCATTTACTTGCAAATTTTATGATTTCATTTTTAATGACTGAGTAATATTCCATTGTATAAATGTACCACTTTTTTTTTTTTATCTAGTCAACCATTGACATACACCTAGGGTTTTTTTTCCCAACTTTTGGCTATTATGAACAGATCAGCAAAGACCATGGTTGAACTAATGTCTCTGTAGTAGGATGAATGATCCTTTGATTTTACACCCAAGAATAGTATAGCTGGATCTTGAGGTAGATCGATTCCCATCTTTCTGAGGAACAGTCACACTGATTTCCATAGGGGCTGTACAAGTTTGCACTCCCACATTCAATGGATGAGTGTTGCTCTTACTCGATATCCTCACCAGCATGAGTTATCTTTTGTTTTACTGATCTTGGCTATTCTGATTGGCATAAGAAGAAATATCAAGTAGTTTTGATTTGCATTTCTCTGATGATTAAGAACATTGAGTATTTATTTAAGTGTTTCACAAACATTTGAGTTTCCTCTTTTGAGAATTCTGTTTAGATCTGTACCCCATGTTTTAACTGGGATATTTTTTATTAATATCCAATTTTAAAAAGTTCTTTATATATTTTAGATAATAGTCTTCTATCTGATGTGCAGCTGATTGAAAATATTTTCCCATTCTGTAAGCTGCCACTTTGAATGGTGATGTTCTTTGCCATACATCAGCTTTTCAGTTTCGTGAGATCCCATTTATTTATTTTTTATTTAAATTTATTTATTTATTGCTTCAGGTTACATCTCTGTCATAGTGTCCTCTTTCCACCCCTCCCAGTCCCACCCTCCCACCCTGTACCTCCTAACCCTTCCATCCCACTCCTCTGGAGTGGAGTGTCTCTACATAACAGTTCTCTGCCCCAGTTCAACAGTCATATGAGGGTCAAGAGCCTCCTCATACACTGGGGGCCTACAAGGCAGCACCACTAGGGAAAAGTGTCTCATTGACAGGAAAAAAAAAGTCTATGTCCATGTTCCCTTTGATGCATTGGTTGTAGTATAGATATCCTGTACTGTATGGTTAAAAATCCAACTATAAGTGAATAGATGCCATGTGCATCCTTCTGAGTCTGGGTTAGGTCACTCAGGATGAGCTTCTCTAGTTCCATCCATTTGGCTACAAATTGCATAATTTCATTGTTTCTGATTGCTGAGTAGTATTCCATTATGTAGATGTACCACAGTTTTTTAATCCATTCTTCAGTTGAGGGACATCTGGGTTGCTTCCAGTTTCTAGCTATTACAAATAAGGCTGCAATGAACATAGATAAGGAAATTTCCTTGTGATTTGGTGAGGAATCATTTGGAAGTATACCCAGAAGTGGTATGGCTGGGTCCCAAGGCAGAGCTATTCCAAGTTTTCTAAGATATTTCCAGACTGACCTCCATAGTGGTTGTAGAAGCCTATACTCCCACCAGCAATGGAGGAGGGTTCCCCTTTCTCCACACCCTCTCCAGGAGGTCCCATTTATTAATTGTTGACCATAGTTACTGTGCTATCAGTGTTCTGTTCAGAAAGTCTTTTCCTGTGTCCATGAGTTCAAGGCTATTCCCTACTTTTTGTTCTGTCAGATTCAATGTATCTGGTCATATGTTGAGTTCTAAGTATAGATTGATTTGGATTCTTCTACATATAACAATCAAATTTCATTGACACCATTTGTTGAAGATGCTGCCCCCGCCCAGTGTGTATTTCTGGCTACTTTATCAAAATTCAGATGTCCATAGGTATGTAGAGGTGTGTGTATTTCTGGATCTTCAATTCTATTTCATTGGTCAGCATGCCTGTTTTTGTGCCAATACTATGCTGTTTTTAACACTACAGCTCTGTAGTACAATTTGAGATCAGAGGTAGGGACACCCCCAACAGGGACACCCCAACAGGGAAATCTCCAAAAGTGCCACCTCCAACAGCTCGGATCTCTCCAAAAGTGCCACCTCCAACAGCTCGGATCTCTCCAAAAGTGCCACCTCCAACAGCTCGGATCTCTCCAAAAGTGCCACCTCCAACAGCTCCTTTTTCATTCAGGATTGTTTTAGCTCTCCTGGGACTTTGGTGCTTCCACATGAAGCTGAAAATTGTCCTTTCAACTTCTAGGAAGAATTGTGCTGGAATTGTGCTGGAGATCGCATCCTACCAAACACAGTTTTTACTATATTCATTCTCTCAATCTGTGAGAATAGGAGATCTTTCCATCTTCTCATATCTTCTTCAATTTATCAATGTCTCAGCCAAGATGATTTATTAAGGAAGGATAAATAGCTAATACTTGAATGTCCCTGTTTTCACCATGCTGGGACCTTTCTTCCTGCAGGCCATTATATCATTACGCCTGACCACAGAAACCCCAGTGAGTTGCTCCTTTTTCAATCCAGAATTGAGCAGAACCTTCCATGACATGATTTCTAAGCCTAGATTTTTTTTTGGGGAGGGGGTGGAATTGAAATTTAAAGTATGGTGCTTCTTCACTCAGCCCTAAAATCTATGTCTCCACCAAATTCCTCACCTCAGAGCTCAGAGAATGAAGCAAAAGAGGCAGAAAGAGTGTAATATCCAGAACAGATGGAGGACACCAAGGGATTAAGGCCTTCTAGACACAACAGGGCTGGTGTGCATATGAACTCACAGAGATTGAGGCAGCATGTACAGAGCCTGCACAGGTCTGCACTACATGGGATCCTACAGCTGAAAGAAGTGGACACAGAAGTCATCTCCAATATATAATCTCTTGCAAATGAAAAAAAAAATTAGGTTTCTCCAACGCAGTCCCACTGGGCAAACTACTCTAGAGGGTAGGTCCCATGCTTGGCAGTAGATGACCAACACAAAATGGACTCAATGGTAGAAGTTTTCAGAAGTTTTATAATTTCCCATAATTTTAAATCCCAAAAGTTTTATTTTGTTTTGTTCTGTTTGTTTTCTAACTTACATATCATGTGCATATATATAATGGCTGCTGCTTTGGGGTTTTAATGGGATTCCTATGTGAGCAAACATATGTGTCACTGTATCAATATATGCTTTCCTGTGGTTTTTCTTTGGCTCTTTTTCTTGCATGACCCTTTTTGTTATATTCTGATTTTTAAATTTTATTTTATTGTTATTCCTTAGATGCCAGTTTTGTTTTTTTTTTCAGATTTATTTTTATGTGCATTGGTTATTTGCTTGTATGTATGTCTTTGTGAGGATGCCATATGCCCTAGAACTGGAGATAGAGACAGTTGTTAGATGCTACATGGGTGCTGGGAATGGGTACAGAAACCCGGGTCATCGGGAAGAGCAGTCAGTGCTCTTAAGTTCTGCAACTTCTCTCCAGCCCTGGCTGTGTGTTCTCTAATGAGAGACAGAAAGGATATGGATCCAGATGGGAGAAAAAATGGAGAACTGAGAGGATTAGTGGGAGGGGAAACCATCATCAGAATATATTGTCTGAAAAAATAATCCATTTTCAATAAAAAAGACCAATTCATCACATAATATAAATGAACACATCCATCTCACAAGTATGCTGATTTGGGTTTATATTTAGTAAATGAAAGAATTGTTGCGAATGCAATAAATAAAAGTATTCTTCTATTTCTAAGGCCAGACACATGTTGCCCTAACTCCTTTTGATAGTATTTGCAGATAGGGTCCACTTTGGAATGCGTGTCCTTATAAGAAGACTTGATGGATATAGCTCTGTGCTCCATCTTCCCAGCACTGCTGAGAGAGCCGCCCTCCTCAAGCCTAGAGCGGAGGCATTCAGATTAAAAGGCTGCAGAACACAAAGCTCTGTTCAATTTTCATGTAATGACAAGGTTTCTCTCATTTACTAATGGTGTAATTTATTAGAGATGGTAAAATCTCACCAGTGCTCTATTAGCAAAGCTGACGCTATGGCTCCTTTTTATTTACAAGTGATGAGCACTTGCTATCTCTATGACACCACTTAGAAACAGTATTGTGGTTTAAGAGTGTGGTTTATTGAGTCACAATGTCTGAGTTCAAATCACATTTTTTAGGTAAGTCACTTAATCTCTCTACAAAATCTTCACTTTTTTCATTTTCCCAATAGATCTAGTAACAGTTGTTAGGATTAAGTAAGACAGTACACCTACAGGCCCTGATCTGTAGTAAGGATCAGTCATCATCCTGGTGCCCTTAAGACAGCTGGCCTAGGTTACTATGTAGAACATAGCTTACTGAAAAATATTTTGAATTTCAACCATTTCCTTTTAGAAGCAATCATGTAGCGGTAGATACAACTGGATATATTAGAAAGTAGGGCACTAACTTGCTTTTTATTATAAGAATATATTGTTAAAAAGCACCTAAGGAGTTTCTGGCTCATGGTAAATTTCATAAACATTTTTCTGGGCAGGTGAATATAGCATTCATTCCCCAGAGCCTCAGAGGGACCCTCTGTGATACTCCCATCCTTCATTATCTTGGTGTACAGAACTCACCGATAGCACCCATCATGGCCACCTCTCTGGGCTCATGATTTCTTCTCTGGATAATGCTGCTTGCTGGATTTGTGTAGGTCACTTACATATTACTGTCAAATCTCCCCCAAACCCCCTTTTTTGTTAAATGTGAGCTTTTGTTTCTTACCAATTCTCTAGTGTGAACAAGTGATTCAACAATTCAATTCATCATCAGCTGACAGTGTAAGTGGGGCTCCCTCAGATTTGACCATTTCCTAGAACAACATAATTAACTAGGAAAGAACATATGTTTTCAGATTTATTATAAAAGATAGAGCCCAGGAGTACACAGGTGACCATGGAGGGCTTTCCTGAACTACCCAAATCAATCTGTGTGCCATCCGCAGGGAAGCTCTGCTGGGCTCTTATCCCTAGAGATTGTGGGTTAGGAGGACATTTCCATTCTCTAGGTGGAGGAGTGATCTTACTGGTAACCAGACTCCATCCTGAAATTTTGGGTGGACCCCGCAGAGTCACCTCATTACCACAAACATAAAACACATGTGTTTCAGAGGTACTAGCTACAAACAACAAAGGAAACTTTTATACATTGGGAAATGTCACTACTATAGGGTGCTTTGTGCTGTATCTGAGACAAAAAAACAATCAAATCTTTATCATATTAAGTTTTGGTGTCTTTTTCTAAGTTGTCCTGTATCTTGTCCCCTAAATCTTCAGGTTTACTGTTACTTTTATTCCTAATACATTAACTTAATGTTAGAACAGTCACTTAAAGATCACCAAAATGATGAAGCAATACAGCATATTTTTTTAAATGACTTAAATTAAAATTTAAATTAACTTTAAATTATGTGCAGGCACATATGTCATAGGCATTTGTGGAGGTCAGGGGACAGTTTCGTGGAGTTAGTTCTTTCATTGACCTTATGTATATTCCATGAATCAAATTCAGGTCACTGCTCTTGCATTATATATATATACGTATATATATACATATATATATACGTATATATACATATATATATAATTAAATATATTTTATTAATATATATTACATAGTGTATGTGTGTCTTGCCATTTCCTCCATTAATATTTAGCTATCATACTTCATTTTATGATACAGACTGATATATAACAAACTTAATAGAATACATTTAAAAAGGACTTGTTAATTTTCCCTTTGATTGAAGGATTTCTCTAAGCAAAGCTTAGTGAGCTCTTTATGAGTTAAAACACATCATTAATCCATTTCTTACATGCTTTATGCTTTGCTGTGTTTGAAAAATTCTTTATACTTCTAATTCTCTGAACATTCAAGATCCCTTTATCTTCTCCAGTCTCCAGTGTTAACATCAGCAACAAATACAAACAAAACAAAAAGCAATCCAAATATGTCCCAGTTTTCACAAACATTGCATGAGGGCACCATTTCAGACACTCGAGCACTTCTTTTTCTTGATTTTTAGCTCTTTGCCCTTTTCAGTTGATGCTGTAGTTTATTTTTCAATATAAAGGTCAAGTGGGAACACAAAGTCAGAGAGCTCTGCACCCTAAGGAATTTTCTACAAGAAGTCTTGAATTGTGTCCATATTTAACATTTCAACAATTTTAAATAAATTTGTACATAACAAAGAACTAATATATGTGATATATTTATGATAAAATACCCGTGGTAGGACACATATGATTTAAGACTAGTATTCTGAAGACTAAGACAGGATGATCAATATTTTGAAGAAAAAAAAGAAAAAAAAAGGAAATAAATATATCATGTATTGTGCAAACATCTGTATGGACACATATTCGAGTAAATATTTATTTGTATGAACACAGAGAACAATCTGTCAATAAGCTCATAACACTGAACCATGATAGTCCATTGGAACTGCAGGAAGAACAAACACAATTTTTTTGTATTTTCTAATGTTTGTTAAAATGAATGTGTTTGTATGATGTAAAAATACAATGAAAGTAATGAAAGAGCAAGGGTCTAAGAATGTATGTAGCTCAATGACAGAGCCTAGCATGCATAAGGCCTTGAATTGGGGCCACTAGAAAATTTTTATATAGATCAAGTAAAAATAAAACAGGCTACCATATAAAAGTGTGTGAAACAGTAAGTAAATAAATGAGCCAATATAGCACAGTGAATTACCTAGATTTTTATCTCAACATCAATAAAACATGGTATTTAAGATAAAAAAGTCATGATTTCAACACTGTAGTTGATATGAGATAGTTCCTTTAATTTACATATGAGCAAAATGAGATCTTCATGCACACAGTGAGTTTTTGCAGTATGACTATTGAATAAAAGAGGGTATGTGTTAAGATACCATGTATTGAAGAGCTAAAAGTCTTGCCAAATCACAGCTGGCTGGTGGCAGAGGTATGCCTGGAGTCCAGCTCTTCAGTTGCATTCTAGGGCTCTCTCTACCTTGGCACATACTCTCCATGAAACATAGATGGGCACCCGAACACTCTGTTCTCATTAGCCTGAGCTAAGGATGACGTATGATCATGTCTTCATTTTAGAAATGCTATTTTCATTTAAAGATTTTAGGATTTTTTTTTTCTGTACAAACATGTAGAATAAGACTTAGAAACAGCATGCAAACACTTGAGACACAGAATGCTGAGCACTGGTGGGATATTCCAGTGTGGAACCAGCAACTGCAGGAAGCCCCCTCGAGGGAGGCAGCCTCTGGGTCTGGGTGGCATCTCTCCAGCATCAGCTTCAGTATGGTCATCAAAGTTGCTCCTTGGTAGAACATCTTATTAGCAGGGCTTTCTGGACTTTCCTCACACCTCAGAACTTTCTTTCCTGCCCCCTACTCATCCACACTCATCATTAGAGTCCATCCACAAGTCAGCCACAGTTACTAAAGCCACCAAAATTCCCCTTGACCTTCAACTCCTACTCTCTTCCCCAACACCAAGTTCCACTTTTACTTGCAATCAAGTCTCGTTTCACAAAGTGACCTTTGCTGTGACTCTCACCTAGCAGATCAAAGAGTCACTTTCCCTTTGTGGCACTTCCCTCCAGGCTTAGTCACTTTAGGGTTTGCTCTCATAACAGGGACGAGAAGAGAAGTTGAAATAGTCAGTGAGGCCAAGGAACCAGAAATCTGCTGGGGCAAAAGAAACTATGCTCTTCATCGATGTTAAAACAAATAAACAAAGATTCTGTGGAAAAACAGATGGCCAAGGTAGTGACTGGCAAATGATTCCCGGTTCCTTAAACCACAACTAGCATTCACTCACAGTTCTTTGAACTGAATTGTTCCACCAAAACAAAAGGACATATTCTAATCAGTTGGCTGTGGGTGGTTACCTAATCCTCAGAGGAAACCTTCTGGCCTGGGCACACGCTCAGGGTCCCTTTATACAATCAGATTCTGGAGACTCACCAGCTGCCAACTGCCACAGCTCTGTGTAAAGATGAGAAACGCTGCTCAGAAGTGTGGAAAACCCCCACAGCCTGGCAAGTTCTAACTAGGTACAGTTTTGAGAAACTCGGTCTAAATAAAGAGTACAGAGAGCCCTCCTATAAAGTTTTTGAGAAATGTTAGGTTGTTAGTATTACAATAGTGGAAAGGAGATTTTGTGATTCCTGTAGTGGCTTCTTTGCAAGAAGGCTCTCCCAGTTGGTAAAGCCATTGTTCAGCATCCTCTGGGGTGGTTGGTGTTAACAAAGGCAGAAGAAGTTCACGAGGATATTGCTGTCCTTGTGAAGGCAGGGAAGGAACCAAGCAAAAGCAGTCACGTCGTCCTAGCACGCAAAGAGAATAAATACTAAATGTCATTCCAATGTTGACACTGCTTATTAGAGTGGACACATACAGGACCCTGGGGACCCATTGCCTGCACAGGTACTCTTTTTCCTTGGGCAGGAACACCCTTCCAAGGTTGTCTTGACAAGCAAAGGAAGAATCAAATCTCTGCCGTTACCCTTCAAGCCACATGTGAGTCAGGGCTTAACCATGTTCAGGGCAGATGAGTCACCTGACACATCGCTTATTCTGTGTCACATCATAGACAGCTTACTGAACCTCAACTTTTCCTTAGGGCACCACAAGGATGCTCTTGCCTCGCACATTGTGATTTGAGGTGTATGTGACCAGCTTTCTTTGGAGTGCTCTTCTCTGGCTGCTGCAGCTTGACACCAACATCAGTTCCAGTTGACTGCAGGGGAATTTAAGTAGATAAGAATCAGTTTAGTGATCAATTTCATCTCTCATCTTGTCAGGGGCTCAAATCTGTAACTGGCGGTTACCACTTGCCGTTTCCTCTTCCAGCTCTTGAGCCATGCTTGCACCCAGGGCCTGTGGGCTGTTGGTTTCTCCTTTGTGTCCACTGAGTCAGCCAGAGATACTTCTAGGCTACTCTGGGGGAGGGGGGTGTATTTCCAAGCCAGAGGAGCAGCAAGATTCTTTTCTTACAGGCCCCATACTGACTCCTTTTACTCTTTTTCTGGAATAGGCTGCCCTCCCATTTCTCTCTGACTCCCCAGTACTGGGGTTGTGGTGCCATGCCGCCTGGCTCCCTTTTCGTTTGAACTATGTTATCCTCACGGAGGCCAGTTATAGCCTCCAGGTTTTCTCCACAATTTCACTCTCTCTTTAGATGCTTTGCAACTTGCATCTCTGGCCTTCAACAAGGATTCAGAAAATCTCCTTGCAAGATTTTCACATTAGACACAAATCGCTTTTGTTATTCCTGTCAAATCCTCTATGTCTTTTTTCTTTTCTTTTTCTTTTTTAAATTTTAAACATCTGAAGATCATGTGAATTCTTTGAGGTGCAATTCAGTGGATGTTCCTGTGGCCTGTTGTCACTTGAAATATTCTGTTTTCATGATTTTCTCAATACCAGCCACCATTGAAACTACTTAAGTTGAAAAGTAGCATGGTGGGGTTTTGTTTGTTTGTTTGTTTGTTTTAAAGCCTTAGGACAATTTCACCAGAGATTAGATTTTAAAAGAATAACCTTGGGGCAGTCAAACTGTAAATCCCAGCTTCCCTCCAGAGGTAGAGGATGAAGGGAGGGAAGAAAGGCATGCCTTTTGAGTTGAGCTAGCAGTGTCTGAGGTTTTTGCAAGCAGTCACATAGCAGACAGGAGCTGTCTGTATTGTCAGAGGGGAGTGGAATGAGTTTTTGACAGAGTCAGGAAGCCTAACATGTTTGGAAAAGCATGCTTAGAAAAAGAGATATAAGGAAGAAATGCAGAAGTTGAGCAGAAAAGTAAACAGATTTACAAAGCTTCGTGTCTATGGCCTCAGAAGCAGCTGCATGGAAGGTGGGGTTTCTAAGAAGAAAAGTATATCATCTCATTAAACACCTGCTGATTCTTTCTATTGTTTTAGGACTTAATACATTTTAAAGGACTGTATTTATTTTTTGTGTGCCTGTGTGTGTGTGTGTGTGTGTGTGTGTGTGTGTGTGTGTACACATTCAGCTGTACAACATCTCATAGGACAACTTTGAGGAGTTCATTCTTTCTCTGATTTGGGTGGAATCCAGGTAATTTTTGCCAGCTGAGTTGTCTTCCTGGTCCTATATATGCCCATTTTTAACTCAAGTCACTCAGTCTTCTTGATCATTGTCCTTCAACTTGATTAGAACTTCCAAGCCATGTTCATTACAGAACTCAAATGTAGATTCACTCACTATAGGACAGTTTGGAGACAGGATAGAGCTGTAGGTTTTGTTGATCTTAGAAGAAACTTCAGAACGTGAGTTCTATGGTCCTGGGTTTTTCTTTTGTTTGGGTTGATTTATTAATATATTATCCTAACCACCGAGAAGTCTCTAGCCTGTAATCAGTGCTGAGTAACTCTTTGCATGATGATGATAAAATACAATCCTAATTTAGATTTTTTAAAAATCTCTCCAGTGTTATGATTGGTCACTTTAGATGTCTTATAAATCCTTTGTAACTGAGAGTCTAGCCCCATGAGTTCCAAGTAATTTTTTACAATGAAAGTCATGTGCTACTTTTTAGCCAATTCTTATATTTATTCATTTTCTTACAGTTTATTCTTTTTGCTTTAGCATTTGATTTGAAATTGTTAAAAATGCCTCTGTGCCTCTTATCTCTCTTATAACTGAGAAAAAACTGAATGAAACTTGTCCTATCCCAGATCCTCGCCACATGGTTACACTTACTCAGAAACTTGGTGATTACCCAGTACTCTTCACTTCCTTCTAGAATCTATTTTTAAAAATGGACAAAATACTTTTTTTTTTCTTTTTTTTTTTTTGGTTTTTCGAGACAGGGTTTCTCTGAATATCTCTGGCTGTCCTGGACTCGCTTTGTAGACCAGGCTGGCCTCGAACTCACAAAGATCCGCCTGCCTCTGCCTCCCAAGTGCTGGGATTAAAGGCGTGCGCCACCACCGCCCGGCTGACAAAATACTTTTATACTCAGTTTTTAGTGTTTATTTTTCCTTTTCACTTTCCTCCTTTCTTTCCCTCTTCTTTCTTTTTTGTGGTGTGTGTGTGTGTAAGAGAGAAGGGGTAAAGGAAGAAGAGAGAAAGAGAGAGAGAGAGAGAGAGAGAGAGAGAGAGAGAGATCTAGGTATGAAATCCAACGCTTTGTGCATGGGAACGAAGCACCTACACCTGGGATCCCAGCTCATGAAATTTGTTTAAATTGTCTTTGCTTGGAGTGGAAACCTCAGTGAGAGTGAGACATAAGTGTCATCAAACAAGATTTTCCTTACAGCAGCTGTAGTAGAATATTACGCTGCCCTGGTCTTTGTATTCTTTGATTCTTACATAGGTCTTTGATTCTTACATAGGCCTCCTTATTCACCAGAACAACATAGGCAAGCTTTCTTTCTCTCTCATGGTAGCCCACATATTTTGGATAAAGACTCCTAAACATAGTCTCAAATTCCTCTGGACTCTTCAATGAGTCTCAGTGTTTTTGCTGTGTTAAGCTTTCTTAGGAGGTTTAGATTAGATTCAGTGTGTACTTAGCTTGGACATGTGTTTTTCATAGCACCTTAGTCCTTAATTCTGAAGCTGAGAACCAGGTTTGAGAGCCATCTGCTTAAAGATTTTAAGGGTGATTTCTATATCACATTGGCAATAGCTCACTGCTTTCAAATTGATTTTCATTTGTCATTAGTATCCTTAAGTGAGTGCATCGTCTTTTTAGGTTAACTTTCATAGAAGTAAAATCTATTTTTGTTTGTTCCTAAATGCCCTGAACTAAACATTTATCTTAATCTGGAGTCCATTTTATGAAGTGGCTTTTCATGGGGAAGCTGAATAAAATAGGAACATTTTAAGATGAAATTTCTTATTTACAAAAGAAAAATCTTTCCATGATCTGATGATGCATTAATCAGAAAAAATATATATAGGACATTACCTCAATTGCCAATTTTTGAAGAAAAATAAATAAATATAGAAAATGGGGCATATAAAACCTCTTGCCACTAAGCCTGACTGCACAAGTTCCTTCCATCCATGGGATTCACCTGGTGGAAGAAGAGACTAGGCCACACAGCTTTTGTTTTTTTTTTTTAACTGTTTATTTATTACTTCAATTTACATCTCCATCACAGTTCCCTCCCTCCACTCCTCCTGGGTCCACCCTTTCCCCCTCCCACCCTCTCCCCTTTCTCCCACCTACCCTACTCCTCCAGAGTGGGGTGCCCTACATATCAGCACCCTTCAGTTCAGCAGCCAGATGAGGGCTAAGAGCTTCCTCTTGGACTGAGAGCCTACATGGTATCTCCACTAGGGCAAAGTATCCCACTAACAAGTAACAAATTCTATGTTCCTAGTCCTTTTAGTCTGTTGGTCCACACAGTTTTTTAAAACACCTCCTTCTTGGTAATTGTATTTGGCATACAATAATAGTATTATATTATCTATCAACGAGTTAGGTATAGAATTTTAAAGATTTTCAATTTTTATTGAAAAAATTTTAAAGAGAAGAGTCACTGGAGAAGTCCATGGGAAGGTGAAACCCTCCCAGCTCTGAGTGTTTGTTTATATTGAATATTTCAGAATTTGGAGTTTAACTATTACAGTGTGTAAAAAAAAATTAATTAAATTACGTTAGGTGTCATTTGTAGAAATAATTAGTTAAATTGTTTAACCAGTATTTAGGTTATATTTAATTGATTCAGCAGTGGTTAATTCTTAACCCACCATTATAAATGAGCACACAGAGACCACATGGATTTTACAAGCCTAGGCCTGGATCAAGCAATCTTGGCCCATCTAAGCTAGCTGTTAATTGTATTACCCCGATATAATCCCATATATACATATGTCCCCTTGGACTGCCATTCTCCACGCTATGCCGATGTTCCTGGCCATGTGGAATGAGGTTCTTTTTCCTAACCCATGGTGTGTGCCTCCTTCTTCCTGCTGCTGGCTGGAATGAATGAATCCTCTGTCTAAAGTGCAGGCTTCCTGTTCTACTCTCAGGAAGTTCCACCTTTCTCTGTCCTTGCCCAATCTCAGGCCTTGGCTTTTTATTTAACCAATCAGAGTCAATGTAAGCAATGGACAGCAAGCAGGACCAATTAATTAACATTTAGAATGCTTAACACTACCCCAACAACAGTGGGAATATTTCCCTTAATTTTCTGGAATATTTGGTGCTGATCAGTACAAAGTAACTTAGTGATTATTCATTCTTTGTTCTTTTTTATAGAAAAATAAAAGACTAATAAATCTTTATCTTGTTTGCATTAACTTCACAAATCCCAGAGAAAATGTATTGGCCTCTATAAGTGATGGTGTAGGGAATCTACTGAACTATACCAGTCTGTAGGTAGAAAGGGTTTATTGGGGGAATCAAATAAATGCCAAGGCCATTTCTGAAGGAGTACGCAGAGAGAAGAGAAAATAGCACTAAAGCAAGCAGATGTTATATGACAGTCAAGAGCGTGGGGGTCTGAGGTGATAGGACCTCTTGATCATGAACTTGTTGACCTTTGGGGAAAAGTTAAGGGAGCTCGTTGAGGATTAAGAGTGGTTTCTGGCAAATAGGAAAAGTTATTAGGAGACCTGCCTTTATGGTAAACCCACCTTTAGGCTTGTTTACCCCATAACAATTGTTCTGCTTACCTGGGAAAAGTTCTGTTTAGGACAATGTCATCAGCACTACCTTTATTTTTGTTGTTGGTGTTGGAAGGGGGCTTTGAACTTAACAGGTCAGCCTTTTGTTGATGAAAAGAGATGATGAATCCTCTGGCTACTTCCTGTTGATGGGGGCCTTGAGAAGAGGGGAGTCTGGAATGCTGCTCTAAAGCAGAAACTCAGACTGGCAGGCAATGGTAAGAGACTTCAGGAAATTCCATCAGAAGCATCTGATTTAATGAGCTTTGCGTTATTTCACTAATCCTCTCCTGAAGGAACTTGAAAAGACTGAAGAGATGACGAGCAATCATCACTACTACGCATGAGAAGGATAGAAACTAGTGGGTCCATGAGGTGTAGAAACCAGGGCCCCAGAGAAGACCACAGGAAAAATCCCAAATTGCATGTAGTCCCTGGAGGCCATAGTTTATAGTCAGTTATTTTTCACTTGGTCAGAATGGTTTATATTGGCTGTCAATAAGTCCTGGGCTTGCCAGGTCTGCAGGATCACCTATGGCTAGGGAGACGAGTCTATTTGAAGCAGTTGATTCCTGGATGGTGCCTATCAACTGAGTGAAAATCTGCTGAGGTAGATATAGATTAAGGACAGAAGGTAAAGCTAAGGAGCTTGGAGGGGGGGCGTCTTTCCTTGCTACCGCCAGGTCTGTCTCTTTGCCTGGAAGGTCTGGAAGACAAAGAGAACATACATCCAGTATGAAGAGAAAGGAAGAAGGGGTCCATTTGACCTGTGACTGATAGATCCAAGTCACAACTCCCTAAAAGCTTGCATGAACCTTCCTTCTAAAGGTGATAAAAGAAAACAAGAAAAATTTTAGAAATATTAGTGTGACCACTGTCTATATTCTGCACTGAAGTTCTCATTGCAGATAAAACACTTAATAAGTGTCTGTAAGCAGCTCAAGCAGATTTGTACCTTTGCACCATAGGAAAATAAATTCTGAAAAGTCATTATCTTAGTCAGTGTCCTATTGCTGTGAAGAGACACCATGACTATGGCAACTGTTATAAAGGAAAGCATTTAATTGGGGGCTGGCTTACAGTTCTAGAGGTTTAAGTTCATTATTATCATGGTGGGAATCATGGCAGCATGCAGGCAGACATAGTGCTGGAGTGGTAGCTGAGAGTTGTACATCCGGATCTGTAGGTAGCAGGAAGAGAGACATTAAGTCTGGCGTTGAAACCTCAAAATCCATCCCCAGTGACACACTTCCTCCAACAAGGCCGTACCTCTTAATGCTTTCAAATAGTGCTACTCCTTAAACATTCAAATATATGAGCCCATAGGGGCCATTCTTATTCAAACCACCACAGTTATCAACATGGTAGAAGCATAAACATTCATTTGTAATAATACAGAATTTTTTTCTGTCTCATTACAGAGACAGAAAAGAGGACAAAGGGAAGAGCTTGCAGACCAAAAGGTGGTTTTGGAATAAAAGCAAACACCTCTCTGTCAAGAGACCTGGATATATAGATTGGACAGAGATATTTTCAGGACAATTAGAAGCACTTTAAGTCTACATTTAGAAAACAACCAAAGGAAATTGACTTTTAGGGTTTTTTGTTTTGTTTTGTTTTGTTTTGTTTTGGTTTGGTTTTTCGAGACAGGGTTTCTCTGTGTATCCCTGGTTGTCCTGGACTCACTTTGTAGACCAGGTTGACCTTGAACTCACAGAGATTCGACTGCCTCTTACTCTTGAGTGCTGGGGTTAAAGGTGTATGCCACTATGAAATTTAGATTTGAGCCTGTGTCTATGATATTATAACTATTAGCAAGATTGGATTAATAACTCATCAGAACTCTATTGATTAATTTTAACCTTTGAATTCTTAACATTACATGTATCATCTTTATGTCTTACTTTTCATAACTTGCTCAACTTTTTTGTTTTTTGAAACATTTAATCACTTACCTTGAGACACAGGTGTTTGTTTACTGAAAGCAGTCATTGAAAAGCAAGTTCTTTTAAATAAAGGGAGAGTGAAAAGTAAATTTTAGTCAATAATGATAGTATGGTAGCTTGAGTTTGTTTTTACATTGAAATCTCTCTGTGAATTTGCCTTTCTCAGCATAAAGCCAGTTGGTAAGGTAAGCTTGTCCTTGAGTATGTCTTTCTCAGTGGGAGATTTAGTGGCTATAGGAAAAGCAAGTCCTGATTGTCATGCTGGCAGGTAATCGTGCCCCAGCCTCAAAGCCTTTCTATTTAAGAGACTCAGGTAATTTTAATTTTTTGAAAAAGATTTTTAAATTTGTATCATCACTGAGTAACATGTCCATCTCTATTAATCAGTGTTCTGAAAAGCAAAAATGTTTTAAGGTGAGAGCTGACTTTCTAGCTATGAATGGACGGGCATAGCAGCTGCAGCTTAGTGGGAGGGGCTGACTGATGTCACCTCCATGCTGCTAAACTGTCTGATAGACAGGGCTCTCCATCAATGCCATCACAGAGATCTGAGATGGATACACAGAGGTCCCAGTCTGAAAGCTCTTTCCCTTTGTTCTCTTTCCTGTCTCCGCAATGAGACAGAAAGACATTTCTGCACAAATTACAAATGACATACAGACCAAATTTCTTCTGTGCCAATTAAGAATGACAGAGACTTGCTTTCTACCTGAACAGCTAGCCTGGGCTCCTCCATGGTGATATTGATGGCTTTGTTGGGGGTACAGGTTGTCAGTCTTTGGCTGCCACACAGGGCATCGTTAGGTTTTCAGTCACAAAAACCAGAAGATGTGAGAGATTTTCTTGTGGAGGAACGTAGGGAACTGGCCTACTTTGGCAAAGCAGTGTTCACAGTTTACACAGGGTTCTGGCAGCAGGTAAGGCATGGGAGAGTTCTTCACCAAATGGTCAGTGTTACCACACTTGAAGTAAGTAGGTGGAGTCTTCTTTGGAGACAGCTGCAGCTCTGTCAGAAGCAGATCTTTGCGTCCATCAGGGGAATCCTTGCTCATTAAATACCTTACAAGCCATAGTCAGCAGGTTTCTCTGAGGGGTTTTAGGACTGTCATCTAATCTACTAAGTACAGTGATTTCAAACAAACCACTTGTTTTTAACTTGCTTCAGGCTTAACCTTGACAATATATGCAGAAGACTAAATCTTGTCCCAGTAAGTGAATTGCATTTGTACTTAGCATAACTACAAACACAGTTCTGAACACATTAAGGAATTTCTTCATTTATAAGGTAACTGACCATTAATTTGCATGTCTTAATTATTTTTTAACAGTTTACAGCAAATAGTAACTTTTATAAAACTGGGATTTTATAGTTGTATTGCTTTAACTTTGAGCCTTAAAATTTTGAATTGAAGATCTGAATAAAGACACTTTAGCAGCAAAATAAAACTTTAAACTATTAAAGTTTTAAACTATTAACAGTTTACGGACACACTAGAAACTTTATTTTCCTTATCCTATCATGTGCACATTTACAGAATATCACAGTTTCTTGCATGACTCATTCTCTCCAATTACCTAAAGCTTACAAAAGTTAGCAAAGACAAAGAGGCTAAACACACCTTCAAGTCAGCTTTTGCTAGCATGAATGAACCTAAGGAATTTATAAACCTTATCCACCAGACATTCACTGTTCCATATCTAAAACATTTTTAGAAACCTAGTATTGAGCAGAGCTATCAAAGACAAAAGTCCTTAGACATATATCTCTAAGTCAGTTTCTGTTAACCTGAGTAGACCATTATAATTAGGAATTTATAAACCATAATCATATGGTTTATATATGTTGTTTTAAAGTTCTATTTGCCTTAACCTTCTTCATGGTTTTATCCTCATCTGTTATTTTTTTCACTCTCAATGCAAATACTATCATACAAAGATCCACGCTAATCCAAAATATCTTAGAGGCCTGTGTTGTTTCCTTACTCTAAAAAAGGAGATACAGTGATAAGCAGAGACCTCAGGATTGTTTTTGTAAAAAATAAATTTCATTTATTTGTTTGTTTATTTATGTTTTTCAAGACAGGGTTTCTCTGTGTATCCTTGACTCTCCTCAACTCACTTTGTAGACCAGGCTAGCCTTGGTCTCACAGAGGTCCACCTGCCTCTGCCCTTTGAGTGCTGGAATTAAAGGCATGCACCACCACACTGAGCAATTAGACAGCTGTGAACTGACAAGGGTGCTGGGATTTGAACCCAGGGCTTTTGAAAGAGCAGCCAGTGCTCTTAACCACTGAGCCATCTCTCCATCCCGGGATTAATTGTTTTATGGGTGCTGCCATAATTAGTTTACACCACATTGCTTAACCAATGGTGGAGAAGTCACATATTATACCTCCCTTTAACCTAAGTAAAGATGATGACAGCCACATAGTTACTTCCATCCTGATGAGGTCAGCTAAGATGGCAGCAAGCCACGTGGTTGCTATTTACTTCAAAGCGAGCCCAGCAGCACTCCCATCTTATTTTTAACATGCTTTCCCGAACAAGATTTGAATCCAAGTTACATACAAGCTTGCCATAGCAAAGGAAGATTACCTATGTATAAAATTTTAAACTATCAACTCTTTCTGCTATAAGGTTTAGCTCAGTTGTTTTTTTTTTTGTTACAGATATTTTAAATTACACCCAATAAATTTACAAATCCTGAGATAAAGAGTTCACACAATGGTCTTACAAATTCTGAGATTAAAAAAAGTTTATACTTTTGCAGAAGTTTTTAGAGATATAAGAGAGGGGTTATTCAGAGAGTTAAACATCTGCCATCTTTTCATTTTGAAAGATGGTAATTTAAACCAAGGAAAGGCATATGAGACAATCTGAAGCAATTTTCATTGTAAATTTACTTTTTTTTGCTGTTCTTAAGCATGTAGTGTCTCCCTGGGCTGTCCTGCTCCTCTTCACCTTCCAGAGTTAGGTGGACAGCCCTATACATGACAAAATTTTGGACAAACATACTTGGGTTTGTGAAGAGCAGCCCAGAACCCTACACTAGAGCCAGCTTTCTAATAGGCAGAACAGCATATGTCAATATTTAATATTATTCATACCCAAGAGTCCGAATCTCCGTAACATCAGAAGGAAGGATCAGATCTAGAGGACAGCAAAGAAGACTTGTAGATGTAAAGCTTCAAAAGTGGAGATAGAGAAAGCTTAGAGATAAAGGGATTTTTGCATCATTTGCTTGTATGGTGGCAGAAGTTGTCACACTCTATGACAATTTGGAAATGGGTGTGTCATTTTCTGGCACAAAGTCTAATTATCAAGTTTGTACTGAGGCCATACTGTTTGCAATACGACAGTGAGGCTTAATGGAATCTCTTGAGTCTGAGGAGAGAAAGAGATTAAAAAAGGCAGGTTAAGAGTCACACCTCTAGTTATGAATGAGAAGACCCTATGGAGATAGAGCAAACTTCAGGAGGGAGATAAAGGGGGCAAGAAGGGAGATAAGAATTTCCAGGAGAAGAGTAACAAGATGTAGGGAGACTTAAGAAAGGAGTTAGGGAGGGGGCTGTGATGGGGATGTAACCTGAATAAATAAATTAATTAATTATGAAAAAGAAAGAAAGGGGCTGTAGGAGTCCTGCCCAAAGGATCTAGGAGGATAGGAAAGAAGACACAAGGAAGGGAAAGGGTCAGTGCCCTAGTGACAGTCTCAATTCAAGGATATCCCCAAAAGGAAAGAGACTTGTGAGAAAGATGTCTAGATTAATGGAGAGGCATCCCTCCTCCATATGATAGGGTGGCCAGGAGGCATAGAGAATTCTTGACACACTAAACACAACTTTTGTAGCAATGGTAGTGGCTCTAGAAGCCAACAGAGATATAGACAGATAGGCTCCAGTGGCCCAATGAGGGAGATAGACAGAGCTGGCAGCTCCAAGGTAGCACTTGGCAGAGTAGATGAGGATGTAGAGGAGACGCAGCTGAAGAGATGGAGTCTAAACTTTGGAGTCAAATGTGGTAAGTAATAGGAAGCAGCAGAAAAATGTGGTTCATATTCAGGTGGGTAAAAATAAGCAGGCTGGGTCAGACAGGAGGGACAGGACCTTTGGTGGGGGGACCCAGTGTCCCTCCCATAATTTGGGCACCAAAAACAAGAAATGGTGCAGAAAAACTTAGACCACTTTATTGGTAGAAGGAAAGGTTTTTGGGGGAATAAAACTGCTGAGGCCATGTGTGGGCAGAAAGTGGCAGAGAGAAGAGCAAAGAGGCGGGAAAGCAAATGGATTTTCTCTAACAGTCAGTAGAGTCGGGGTCGGAGCTGAGCTGATCCAGGCTGTCCAGATTGACCAAGAATTATTTGACCTTTGGGGGAAAGTTAAAGGAAGGTCCTGGAGGATTAGATCAGTTCCTGGCAAACAGGAACCCACCTTAGGAGATCTGCTTTTCTAGTAAGCAGAAACCCAATTTTAGGCTTGTTTACTGGATAACAATCCTTGTTTCAGACAGTGTCTCAGCTTTGCCATATTTTGGGGGTGGGGCTTTGAACTAATACCTTCCATCTTAATTCCCACTTCCCCATGAACTATTTTATTTTAATGAAATGACTCCTACATTGAGCATAGGAGAATTTAAGTATTAATTAGAACTTTAAAAAAAGTTTAATATTTGTAAGGATAGTAATATTTATTTTAAAATAACTCTAAACTTAGATGATTTTAAAGAATTGTAAAAATAATGTTTTTCCCTCAGTCAGTTGGATGTAAGTTATTTTTGGATGATTTTCTGGTAGTTCCTACAAGTAACAAGTTCCTCAAATAGGACCACAAGAGAACCATCAAATCAGAAAATGAACATGACACAGAGCTACCCCATTCAAGTTTCACTACTTACCCTGTCAATCCTTCATTCCAACAGGATGAGAAAGAAAGTATTCAATCTAGGTTTGAGCTTGAAATTTACTGTCCTCAGTTTTTTCTGTCTTGTAATCTGCGACAGTTCTTCACTCTTTTCTTGGAATTGATGACTGAAGTCTCAGATCATTATAAACTAATCCCCTGTAGAAAATTTCTCAGCTTCTCTGCACTAATGGTCTCCCACAATTGTATTCTGGAACAATTCTGTAGTATTAGCAGAAATACTACAGATGTAAAGCCATTTTTAATGTGTTCTGTTATCTGATTGCAATTTGAGTTGTTCTGACAATTTTTCCCATCATCTGTATAAACTTCAGCTATCTACCAAGGTTCTCATTTGTACATTTTTGTGTGCATGGATCTGTATATGTATATGCATTTAGATGCATGTGTGTGTGAGTGTACGTGTGTGTTCAAGCATATGTGAGTGTATGTGTTTATGTGTGAGTGTGCACATATGTGTATGCATGTGTGTGTGACTGTGTGCATGTGAGTAAGTGTGTGTGTGTGTGTGTGTGTGTGTGTGTGTTGTGTGTGTGTAGGACAAAAGGCTGCTATCAGATATCAGATATCTTCCTCAGATACTTTTACTCTATTTTTGACAGAATCACTATTAAATTGGTCAATAGTGAACTTCAGGAATCCTCCTGCCTTCACCTCCCCAGGAACAGAATTGCAGGCTCTTTCCACATGCAACCTTTTATTCTTTTTCTTTTCTTTCTTTCTTTTTTTTAAACGTTTCTTTACATGAGTGTTGGGGTTTGAACACAGGTCCTCACGCTTGCAGAGCAAGTGCTTTACAAAGTCATCTTCCCAGACCCAAGATTCTCTAAGTTTTTCTTTCGTAGTTCTTTTAATACCAAATAAGCTTTTGATCAGAATACAACAAAATTATATAAGGATCCCATTCTTCCTCAAAATTCTTATTGACATGTAGATTAATAGTTTATTTGTGATTACATGCTTTTTGTTTGTCCTGTAGATTAAACCCTAGCACTGCGCATATATTAAAGCAGGCACTCCATATTGAGCTACATCTTAAGGCCTCAACTGTATTTTTTCTTTCTTTTCATATATTCAACTGTATTTTTATTTTTGTTTACTTTGATAATTGTTGAAAGTATTTAATCAGTTCTTGAAAGAGGATTCCCTGTTTTCTGGAACAAAAAGAAATCCCAAGTTCATGAATTTCATCTCCATATGAGCATAGCAAAGAGAAGAATGAATATTTATTACTACAGTCTGTGTACAAATGTGACAGTCCTTTTAATCTCAGCTAACATGCCCCTATCCTTTCATCTAGCTATTAAGAGTAAGCCCTTGTATCAGAGGTGGAAAAAGTTACAGAACATGTTCAATCAATTAATCATCATCTATTACTATATGTGGGTAATTCTATATATTTATTGAGACTTGTCTAAATATTCTAGACAGTTGCTTTGTAATTCTACTGTACAGACTATTCAACAAGGATTGCAACTATAAAGATACTTACTTAAAAAAGAAATAGAGGTGCTTTCTTTGGTTTTCCAGCTACTAAAATTGTGTTTGTTGTAAATTTTTCATGGTCTTTGCACAAAGAAGAAATGCTAATTCATGATGTAGTCTATATTTTGAATCAAAAAGAATTTTATTAAAACATCCAAAGTGTATTAAACAAAAGAAATAAGCTATAATTCTAATTTACATATAAACCACACCTTCTCTGTCTATCCTCCCTCCAACCAACCTTCAGCATCTCAATTTCTGAGGTTAAAATTCAAGGTGAAAACCTCAAGGAAACAAAATCAACCATGATTTTTTTTCTAGTGACCTAGATGCAGAGCGCCCTCTAGGGACAACATAACATTAGTGCAATATTTCCTACTCAAATGAGCCAGGTGGAGATGAAGGACCAGACAGACAGGCAGCCACTGTGCTTCTGCTCCAGTCTGGCTTTTCTGTGTCAGTGGTTCTTCTAGACATAGCCACAGGAAGTTTAACCTGTGCATGTGGCATCAGAAGAGTGACCTAGATGATCTCAAAATGTAAGAAATAAACCAGGATTCATCCAAGAATACAGGAGGGCAATGGCAGGGTCCAGATCCTAATCACGTAGACAATGTCAGAAATGAAGTACAATTTTAGAGACTTATTTACATTATTAAGAACACATTGCCTTGGATAAAACTTTGGAAATTTTTTTTTTCTTGTCCGAGGACAATACTACTTTACAAATTCTCCAAGTGTTATCTGAGGACTCAGACAGTAAAGATGTTTGCCTACAGGTCTGATGATAGCATCTTGTGACCTGTATGGTGAAAAGAAAGAAGTGGCCCCTTGGAATAAATAAATGTAAAATTAAAAAAAAATTAAAGACTCTCTGAGCAAATGCTTTTTCTTCTCCTACTTCTCAAGCCACAGCATAGTAACTAAAACATTAAGGCTCAATAACTTAAAACACCACATATAATTCCTTTGTTGACTAATTAGTTTTTCCCCAAAAGCCAAGGATATACATAAGTATCAATCACAGTTTGTTGTGGATTCCCTCTCTGTGGTGAGTATATTTTCATTCATATTTCCACAGGAATAGTGTCACAACAAACTGAAGTGAGGGAACCATCAAAGTCCAACGTGGTGAGCCAGTTAACTTAATAAGATTTCATAGAGGAGTACAAGTGAGGGTTCACAATCAAAAGCAAGAACGACTGAGATAACTGCATTGCCAAACATTCTAGCATGGGTGTCAGTTCATGGGAGTTGGAACCCTGAAGCACATAGCACAATTTGCAGGCAATTATGGATGTGAGAGAGTGTCTCTTCTGGGCAATTTAGTTGGTCTGGGTCCTTTTGTAGGCAGTCCCACTGGTTTAAAAGAATCTTCACTGTCTTTAATGTTATTGTAACCTCAGAAAGTGAGGATCCCAGTGAATCTGGTCAGCTTCAGAGACTTCCTGAGCCTTTAAGTCATTTCCTTCTTGAGTTTTGATGAGCTTCCCTCCAAGACAATGCTTTATCCAGAGAAAACTGTTACACAACATATACTAGTAAAAACATGTAGAAATTTGAGCCTTGATCAGTATCTTTGGGGCCATACTTCTCTGTCTAGATTGCCAACCCTTGTATTTTGAACATCTGGAAGTATTTCCATTTAAAAAGAAAGTCCTATCAGTTTTTCGTTGTCTCATGTTTGAATCATTGTTCTCCAGAATCCTTCCTTTGAAAACAAGACTTGAAACACAAGATAAAAGCTCTAATTGTGACTAGATGTGAGTGGGCAGAAAGTGTGGCCACTGAAGGAGGAAAAGCACTAATTCTGAATCCTCGTCCTTTGCCCTGCTGAGAGTGGCTTCTCTGTCACATAGGAGATGAACTAAGAGGTTATGAGGTTATTCCAGAAGTGTGGTTTTCTGTTTTGTCTGTTGAGTGTAGTTATTTTCCCCAGGAACTTACTACCTAGATGCCAGTGCTGATTAAACAGCTATATCATGTAACCATGACACCACGTCTTCTTGTTTGAGTCGTGTGCTCACCGCACACCACCAATGCCAGCTAGAAAGAAGCAGATGCCCAGTGGTGTTGACATACAATGTGCAAGAAGTTGAAATAATGTCCCGGGCACAGGCTAAGATGAATGAACAAGATATCCTGAAAGGTAAGATGGTTCAGTCTCAGGACACTTGAAGTATTAAGTGCATACATAGGCAATTAATGAGGAACTGCTAGAAGAAAGGGGTTAGATTAGACACAATGCTTCCCTTTAAGGCAATAAACCATAATATTTGAAAGGGTTTTTATTTTTCTGTCAGAAATGATTTTACAGGTCAGCAATGGCTTGGCTCTGATCAACTAATAAAATTTAAATAATTCAATGACCCAGGGTGAGCTTTGTAAACAACAGCATTCAAGACAGTCATTTTGGGAGTTAATTTTCTGAGTGTTTTAAAGATTTTTTTTTTTTTTTTGCTGGAAACCTTTGAACTGATTCTGAAAGCACAAGAACTGCAAATATTCCTGACAAATATTACTTCTCCCTCTCCCTGTCCTCTCTGGTGGTCCACTGGGCTCCCGGGAGCATCGTCCTCTGGAGAAACAGATCACAGTCATATAGAAGCCAGGGGGAAGTTCATTGTCAAATTGGTTTCGCACACTGTCCCCACTAATTCCTCTTATAATTATGTGATGTGATGAAATTTTGCTTTGAAGTGGCCATAAGTGTGTGTGTGCGGGGACAAACTTGTGTGCATGCATAAATGGAAGTAAGAGGGCAACCTGAAGGTCATTCTGTAGGCACCATCCTCCTTTCTCCTTACATGGTCTCTCACTAGTCTGGAGCTCAGCAAGCAGCCTAAGATACCTGGGCAAAGAGCCCTGGGGTTCCTCATGTCTTTGTCTCCCTAGTGCTGAGATTGTGTTTGATGTGATGTATTTTGTGTAGTTCTGCGGGTCAAACTCAGATTCCAGTGCTTGTAAAGCAAACATTTTAAAGACCAAGCTGTCTGGGTGTTTTTTGTTTTTTGGTTATTTGGTTGTTGTTGTTCTGTTTTGTCTTGCACTCTGCTGCAAACCTCAGTTCATTGTGTTGTAATAAGGATATAACCCATGTGGATGCAATTAGTTAAAACATTAATGATGTAAAAAGCAAATAGAAGTCTACCAAGTTTAACGATTTCTGTCCCCAGCTGTCAGAATTGGGACTCCATGGAAAAGAAGAAAACCTGCATTTCTCTTGGTTTTAGGGAACACTGAAATTCATAAGATATAGGGAATTATAATAATTAAAAGCAAAGTGCAAAATATTTTCATCTACTTAGTTCTTACAGTTATTAAATAATGTTCTAAAAATGTGTTAATATTCTTCCAATACATAATAAATAGGTTGTCTTCTACCCAGCAACATTACTAAACATTTTATTATCTCTTTATTAAACTGAAGTTTTTGGGCTTTTAAAATTGTTTTTCCTTTTCTTTTTAGCAATATACTAAATTTCTGACTTCTGCTTTCCGTTTGCATTTGTGACAACACTTGGTAACTATGTAGCATATTTAGAATAAAGCAACAGCAATAAAGCTCCATTTTGGAGAACCACCCAGCAGATGTTGCCCTGTGCTGTGTTATCACTGAAGCTGAGTCTGACAGTGGTGCCTTCCTATTTAATAAACCAAGCTACTGGGGTACACAGAACTTACACTAGGGTCCACTATGCTAGATCTCTGAAGAGTATTTCTCTATTAAATTCCACTGAATGCTTCCCAGAGGCTTTATATGAAAATTCTCAGTCATACTAATAGTGCCATAGACATTGGCAGCACCCGTTTCAGTGAGAATAGAACATAAGCTCAAGTCCTAACCAAGATGTAATGCCTAGAGCTCTACCCTCTCCACTTCCGTTCAGATGCCACCTGAGCCCTGAGTGGGCATCCCCTCCCCGCTATTCAGAGGGGTGACCAAATTCCTTGCTTCCTGTCACAACCATTTGGCTCTCTTTTTCTCTCTCACTCCCTTTCTTCCAACAATGGCTGAAGGCAATGATGCTGTGGCTACTAAAGAGAAGCTCACTCTTCAGAATGTGCAGTAACCCATCTCTCAGTGATGATGCCTCTTGGCTCTGAGTCTGGCAGACACATTTCCAACTGTGCTTCAAGGCCTAGTTATGGGGTAGACCCTTCTCCCAGCTGTCTGAATACAGAGAGAAGGAAACTGTTGCTCTTCATGCCTGGCCAGAAATCAAGTGGAAGTGGTGAGAATTATCACTGCATGTGGTTTTTCCTCTGTGATGTCATGTTTTGCAGTAGTGAACACATAACCCAAGTGGTAAAGGCAGGCCTGAATACTTGTTCTGAAGCTGTTATTAGGATTTCCTTGATTCATGACCTACGCTTTGCCTTGTTTGACCCATGAGGGTAAAAATTATTTCTATGCATTTTAGACAACATTTAACTTAATGCTTACAATTTAATTGCATTAATAGGTATTTTAAATTAAATAGCCCCATGAGATCACTCTATTTAGTAATCAATACTCAGGGATGTCCTATATCTGCTAGGGGACAGAACCACAAATAAAAGTAAGTGAACATTTTCATGGAACATACAGAGGGAGCAGAGCATTGAAAAGATATCAAGATAATCAAAAGTCTAGGAAGAAAATAAAGCAGAACTGAAGGACAACAGTAACAGAGTATAGAAATCAGGTTTGGATGGCTGGTAAACAGGAGAATTCTTAATAAAGTGGTATTTGAGCTAAGACCTAAATAAACTTTGCAAGAATCATATAGGCAATGGCAACAGCAAGTCCCCAGAGAGGGAACTGTGTTTGATGTCTTTCTTAAACTGTGAAGAAACCAGCACGGGATAGAATAGGAAAGGGAGAATTGAAGACAAAAGTCAGGAAGGAAACAAGGAAGTAGACCATTTCAGGACCAGAACCTCAGAGTAGGTCTTCTCAAGGGATCCTCCTCCCTGTCGTCTGAAATGCACAGAAACATGTTATTCTGGCAAAGGTTATAATACTAAAAAGTAGTGAGGCCTCTTGGCAGGCATGTCTGGATCACAGTACAGGTCATAGAGTTCCCTGGAGGGGTTGTTCTTTGGTGCACTCCAGTTCTGAATCTGGGTAGATTCTGTTATGGTTAATCATGATATCTAACTGAATGACTTCAGGGACACCTGGGAGACTAGCAAGGCACACAGCTCTGAGCATGCTTGCAAGGGAAGATCTGTCCTCAGTCCCCATCCAAAAGACTACAAGCCCAAAAGAATGGTAAGGAAAGTGGGAGGACAATTGTTTCCAGAGCCATTGTTTTGTGCTGCCCAGCCCTCACAAGGTTCATTGTTACTGCCATGTTAGATTGCCTCACCCTGGTCCAATGTAATGGATCAAGCTGGCCTTGGACAGAAACCTCTGAGACACTGAACCAAAAAATATCCTTCCCCTTATAATTGTTCCTTTTAGGTATTTGTTACTGACAAAAACCAACACAGTTACTAAAGGGGTCTTAGGAGTACTCTTAGAGGACTGTGGAAGCCTTGAAGATAGGTTCAAATTCTGCACAGTACTTGTTCAATCTTTTTGGCCACAAAAGATGCTCTATAGCCCAGTTGATTCTGTTTTGAAGCAGAGCAGTATGGGGTGTACTTGACATTGTGAAGTACAGACATTTCACAGCCTTCTAGGAATACTGAAAGAGATATGAAAATCAAGTTGCATTATTTATGTTTTTTTTTACTACAAATAACAGAAAATATACAAAAGTAGCTTTGTTGTTTATGAAAAACAGATGGTTAATTCCAGACATGGAATAGTAAGGTAAGTTTATTGCATACTTTGGGTATTATAATTATGAGCAAAATCAAGTGTCATTATAGGCCTAGATGTTATTGCTTCCTCCTGGTGGCTACTCATAAAGAAGGCACCAGATCAGGCAGCCAGCTCAAGCAGCCAGCACCATCCACACACACTCTGAGGCCTTCCATCTCCATGCTTATTTTATCTGGAGACAATTTAGAACTCCTTCATCCATGGGCTCAATGTCAGTCTTCCCCCACCTCCCCACTGCGTGTGTGTGTGTGTGTGTGTGTGTGTGTGTGTGTGTGTGTGTGCAAATACCACAGTTAATGTGGTATTTTTCTTGAGTTGAAATTTAATGAGAAGCTTTCTCTTTTATGCCCTCACAGCAAAATGGGTAAGAATACTGGTCTTGTGGGATGGAACAATGTCTCAGGTGTGAAAGGTTAAGCTCATAACCAAACTGATGAGAATACTGACTGGTTTTGCAGTGGAAGGACATGCTACACTCAGTTCTAAACCATAGCATGGTGAGGAAGAGATGCCTTCCTTGACCCTTCACCCTTGACCCTTCCTATTTATTATAGGTAGAAGAGCTTGCCTTGGGGTCATGAAAAGCAGGAGAGCTGGCCCTTCTCTTCATCCGCCGCAACACTTGAGCTAGGAGGGGGGTATCTCTCCCTAACCCATGCCACTGCATGACAGACAAGTGGCATGACCAGCTCTCCTCCCTCACACCCTCAGGCCACCTTGTTCTCAGCACCACAAGAATAAGCTCTACTGTGCTGTCCAGGCAGCAAGGTACAGGACCTGCTCTCCTGAGTACTGGAGCTGGTGAGGGACGGGGTCAGCTCTCCTGCTTTCATGATCACAGGGCCTGGTCTCCTGACTGCAACAAGTGGTGAGGGGTGGGGGGAGGAAGATAACTGTCCCTTGGCCACACCACCTCACAGGAGACAAATAGTAGGCCCGGATCTCCCAAACTCATATTCTCAGAGCTTGCTAAAGCACAACTCCTGCAATGTGCAGGGCTCACCCTCCCACAATGCCCAGCTGAGGGATGGCACCAGCCCTCAGACATTGGTATGTCCCCTGGTGGCAGCCCAAACCAGGAATATCTGCCTGGCCACTGCTGGTAACAGACCCCTGCTGCCACAGAGCCATGAACCCAGAGGTGAACCCCAGTGGCAGCAGAGGCCACGACCCCCACAAGGTCCCAGGTCACCAGCTACTCACATCAGGCTGTTCCGATCTACCCTCGAGACTCCAGATCTGCCTCTCTTCATTGTGCCCACATTCTTCTGTTTCTCTTTCTCTTCCATTTCTCCCATACTTACTTGCTTCTCTTAGTTGCACCCAGAGTCTTTGAGTATCTAGAGTCTTTTCAGGAGTGGCCTCAGTGCTCTGCTCTGCTCATGCCTTATGGCACCAGACAGTGGTCATCTCAAGCATAGTCTGTCCCCCTCCCCAGGCCTGCAGGACACTGGACTGGTAGTCATCTCAAGATAGCTACCTGTGTAGGACCCATGGGTCTGATGGTTGTCTTGGGCTAGCTTCTTTCCCAATCCACCCAAGTGGCCCCATGCAAGGACCATCAGTCTTGGACTCATTCCCACCCAGGGCCCCTGGTCCCAGGCCAGGTCCTTCTAGTCTCCAGCTGGTTCCTCATCCTGGAATCCCTTCCAGGCCTATGCAATGCCAGACTGGCAGTTGTCTCAGGCTAGCTCCCAGACTGGTGGTCATCTTAGGTTCACTTTTTCAGGGAATGTTAGGCCACTAATCATTCACATCTTCATAGGTCAGAACACTGAATGTAGATATAACCTCTCTCTTATCTGCCAACTACTGATGCACATGTGACTCAGCAACCACACTGGCAATGCCTCTAGAATAATTTCTAATCACTTTGTCACACCTGGCTTTCTTGTGTTCTCTTTGTTAGGTGTGAGAGCATGGAGCTCGATGACAAAATCCGGGATCTGATAGCAGGCACCCAAGAAACCACATCCAGCCACAGAAATGTCCATTGTCTAAAGGTAAGGAGCTATTTTCTTTCCACTTTATCTCAATACACACTCAACAATTTATTCACCCAAATCATTTATGGTCAGCCATGAACTTTCTTGGTGGCTGAGATGTAGAATGAATGAACATAAATTTTACCTTCCAGTCAGTATAAAGCCTCTGCCAGAAGAAGCCTGAAGCAGCAGGAGGAAGCATGAAGTGAAGTTCTGGGGCTTCCAGGAAAGCAAGAAAAAGTCCTGCTGCTAGAAAGAACATTGAGTACAGCAAAACCATCTTTGGTGAAGGTGCCCCAGTTGTGTAAAGTCAGCACAACTCATACCCATGTTTTTTTGCAGTTGATTTTATTTCCTTTTGCATTGCTTTAAAGGGGGGGGGTACTTTACTGATGAGGAATTGTTTAGGCTTTTACATTCCTTGTTTTTGAAGTTGTTTGTTTATGGTATTGTTTTGTAAGTAGAGATAACTTAAGGTTAAGCTTGAGCTGAGAATATGGTGGACAGCTTTGTAGGAATGCATCATAAAACACCAGGAACTGTGTGGCTCTGGACAATCCACAATTAGAACTCATGTCTAACAACCATTTCTAAGATCCAATGTGAGTACTTTTATACTTAGGACTGATGGTGAAAACTAAATGCTTTAGATTTCCATCAAAAGATATTTCAGTTCTTATCAGTAAAGTATCACAGAAACAATAAAAATCACAACAAATATTTACTGTAGAGCCCTGAAAAACATTTATTACCAGAGAAAATTTGCAGCTATAGGTTCATATGCTTTTTTTTTAAAGAAATGTCTCAGAATTATACAAGCTTCAGCCATCACCAAATATAGGCACAGACACAGTTCTAAAACTCCTAGATCACACATCACTCTTAGGGAACATCTTTCAAGATCTCTTTCACTCTTTCTCTCTCTCTCTCTCTCTCTCTCTCTCTCTCTCTCTCTCTCACACACACACACACACACACACACACACACACACCTGTCTTATTAAATTATCATTACTCCTAAGTCTCTTTGGTTCATCTCATATACAAACTGACACTGCATGGAAGGACATTATGTTTTGTTTAATCTCCTTTCCTGAAAATACTACCTAATTGAAAGTTTCTAGTGGACATTTGTGAATGGTTAGGAAGTTTAAAACTGTCCCCTCAAGTTTCTGCTTTGCCTATCCAGCTGTCAGAACAGTTTTCTTGCCTGACAGAAAATATGTGGGTTTTTTTCTCCTGTGACATTTTTATCTAATCACCAAAAGAAATGTCCTAGAGACACTGAAATCCCTTTAGTAATATTTTTTAAATATTTATTTATTACTTCAGGTTACATCTCCATCACAGTGTCCTCTTTCTGCCCCTCCCAGTCCCGCCCTCCCACCCTCTACCCCCCATCCCTTCCATCCCACTCCTCTGGAGTGGAGTGTCCCTACATAGCAGTTTGGCACCAGTTCAGCAGTCATATGAGGGCCAAGAGCCTCCTCATACACTGGGAGCCTACAAGGCAGCACCACTAGGGCAAAGTGTCTCATTGACAAGTAACAAAGTCTATGTTCATGTTCCCTTTGGTGCATTGGTTGTAGTATAGTTATTCTGTACTATATGGCTAAAATCCGACTATAAGTGAATAGATGCCATGTGCATCCTTCTAAGTTTGAGTTAGCTCACTGAGGATGAGCTTCTCTAGTTCCATCCATTTGGCTGCAAATTGCAGGATTTTGTTCTTTCTGGTGGCTGAGTAGTATTCCATTGTGTAGATGTACCACAGTTTTTAATCCATTCTTTGGTTGAGGGACATCTGGGTTGTTTCTATTTTCTAACTGTTACAAATAAGGCTGCTATGAACATAGATGAGGAAACATCCTTGTGGTCTGGTGAGGAATCAGTTGGATGTATACCCAGAAGTGGTATGGCTGGGTCTTGAAGTAAAGGTATTCCAAATTTTCTAAGATATTGCCAGACTGATTTCCATAGTGGTTGTACAAGCTTGCACTCCCACCAGCAATGGAGGAGTGTTCCCCTTTCTCCACAGTCTCGCCAGCATGTGCTGTCATTTAACTTTTGATCTTAGCCATTCTGACAGGTGTGAGATGGAATCTCAGAGTCATCTTGAGTTGCATTTCTCTGATGATTAAGGACGTTGAGGATTTCTTTGAGCATCTCTCAGCCATTAGGGAGTCCTCCTTTGTGAATTCTCTGTTTAGCTCTGTTCCCCCCCCCCTTTTTTTTATTGGATTGTTTGGTTTCTTGGCATTTAATTTCTTGAGTTCTTTGTAAATTTTGGATATTAGCCCTCTGTCAGATGTAGGGTTGGTGAAGATTTTTTCCCCAATCTGTAAGTTGCCATTTTGTTCAAATGACAGTGTCTTTTGCCTTACAGAAGCTTTTCAGTTTCATGAGGTCCCATTTATTGATTGTTGGTCTTACAGCCTGAGCTGTTGGTGTACTGTTCAGGAAGTTGTCGACACCTGTGTGGATGAGTTCAAGGCTTTTCCCCCACTTTCTCTTCTAATAGATTTCGTGTGTCTGGCCTTATGTTAAGGTCTTTGATCCACTTGGACTTTTAGTTTTATACAAGGTGATAAGTATGGGTCTGATTTCATTCTTTTACATGTGGACATCCAGTTGGATCAGCACCATTTGTTGAAGATGCTGTCTTTTCTCCATTGTATGGTTTTGGCTTCTTTGTCAAAAAGTAAGTGACCATAGGTGTGTGGGTTTATTTCTGGGTCTTTGGTTTTATTCCATTGATCCACTGGTCTGTTTCTATACCAGTACGATGCTGTTTTTATTACTATTGCTCTGTAGTACAGCATGATATCTGGGATGGTGATGCCTCCAGATGTTTATTTATTGTACAGGATTGATTTAGCTATTCTGGGTTTTTTGTTATTCCACATGAAGTTGAGAATTGTTTTTTCCAGGTCTGTAAAGAATTGTGGTGGTATTTTGATATGAATTGCATTGAATCTGTATATTGATTTTGGCAGGATGGCCATTTTTATTATGTTGATCCTACCTATCCATGAGCATGGGAGATCTTTCCATCTTCTGATGGCCTCTTCAATTTCTTTCTTCAAGGACTTGAAGTTCTTGTCATACAGGTCTTTCACTTGCTTGGTTAGAGTTACCCCCAGGTATTTTATATTGTTTGTGGCTATTGTGAAGGGTGTTGTTGCCCTTATTTCCTTCTCAGTCCATTTATTTGTTGTAGAAAGAAGGGCTTCTGATTTTTTTGAATTAATTTTGTATCCAGCCACCTTGTTGAAGATGTTTATCAGCTCTAAGAGTTCTCTGGTGGGATTTTTTTTGGGTCGCTTATGTATACTATCATATCATCTGCAAATAGGGATAATTTGACTTCTTTGTTTCCAATTTGAATCCCCTTGATCTCCATTAGCTCTCTTATTGCTCTAGCAAGAACTTCAAGTACTATATTGAAGAGATATGGTGAAAGTGGACAACTTTGTCTTGTCCCCGAGTTTAGAGGAAATGCTTCAAGTTTCTCTCCATTTATTTTGATGTTGGCCACTGGCCTGCTGTATATTGCCTTTATTATTTCTAGGTACGGCCCTTGTGTGCCCGTTCTCTCCAGAACTTTTAGCATGAAGGGGTGTTGGATTTTGTCAAATGCTTTTTCTGCATCTAGCGAGATTATCATGTGGTTTTTTTCTTTCATCTTGTTTATATGGTGAATGACATTGATAGATTTTCGTATGTTGAACCATCCCTGCATCCCTGGGATGAAGCCTACTTGATCATGGTGTATGATACTTTTGATGTGTTCTTGGATTTGGTTTACCAGTATTTTATTAAGTATTTTTGCATCTATGTTCATAAGAGAAATTGGTCTGAAGTTTTCTTTCTTTGTTGGGTCTTTGTGTGGTTTACGAATCAGGGTGACTGTGGCCTCATAGAATGAGTTTGGCAGTGTTCCTTCTGATTCTATTTTGTGGAAGAGTTTGAAGAGTATTGGTATTAGCTCTTCTTTGAAGGTCTGGTAGAATTTTGTGCTGAAACCATCTGGCCCTGGGCTTTTTTCGGTTGGGAGATTTTTAATGACTGGTTTCTATTTCCTTAGAGGTTATAGGGCTGTTTAATCTGTTAACCTGATCTTGATTTAACTTTGGTAGGTGGAATCTATCAAGAAAATCGTCCATTTCACTTAGGTTTTCAAATTTGGTGAAGTATATATGTTTAAAGTCAGACCTAACGATTCTCTGGATTTCTCCAATGTCTGTTGTTATTTCTCCGTTTTCATTTCTGATTTTTTTCAGTTGGGTTTTTTCCCTCTGCCTTTTAATTAATTTGGCTAAGGGTTTGTCTAAATTGTTGATTTTCTCAAAGAACCAACTCTTGGTTTCTTTGATTCTTTGTACAGTTCTTTTTTTTTTTTTTCTAAGTTTTTGATTTCAGCCCTAAATTTGATGATTTCCTGCCTTCTGCTCCTCTTGGAAGTGTTTGCTGTTTTGTTTTGTTTTGTTTTGTTTTTTGCAGTTCTTCCAGTTCAGGTGTTAATTCGCTAATATGAGCTGTCACGATTTTCTTTTTGAAGACCCTTAGTGCTATGAACTTTCCTCGTAGCACTGCTTTCATGTGTTCCATATGTTTGGGTATGTTGTGCCTTCATTGTCATTGGATTTTAAGAAGTCTTTGATTTCCTTCTTTATTTCTTCCCTGGCCCAGTAGTCATCCAGTAAAGAGTTGTTCAGTTTCCATGAGTGTGTAGGCTTTCTGTTATTACTCTTGTTGTTGAAGTCCAACTTTATTCCATGGTGGTCTGATAAGATACAAGGGGTTATTTCAATTTTCTTGTATCTATTAAAGCATGCTTTGTGTCTCACTATATGATCGATTTTTGAGAAGATTCCATGTGATGCTGAGAAGAAAGTGTATTCCTTTGCGTTTAGGTGAAATATTCTGTAGATATCTGTTAGGTCCATTTGGTTCATGACCTCTGTTAGACTCATTATTTCTCTGTTTGGTTTCTGTCTTGATGACCTGTCCATTGTTGTGAGTGGGGTGTCGAAGTCTCCCACTACTAATGTTTGCGAATCGATGTGTGGTTTAAGCTTTAGAAGAGTTTCTTTTAGAAATGTATGTGCCCTTGTATTTAGGGCATAGATGTTCAATATTGAGATGTCATCTTGATGAATATTTCCTTTAACGAGTATGTAGTGCCCTTCTCTACCTTTTTTGATTAACTTCAGTTGAAAGTCTATTTTATTTGATATTAAGATGGCTACTCCAGCTTCCTTCCTTGGTCCATTTGCTTAGAAAACCTTTTCCCAGCCCTTTACTCTGAGATAGTGTCTATCTTTGTTAGTGACATGTGTTTCTTGTATGCAGCAAAATGATGGGTCTTATTTAAGGATCCATTCTGTAAGCCTGTGTCTTTTTAATGGGGAGTTGAGTCCATTGATGTTGATAGATATAAACGACCAAAGGTTGTTATTTCTTATTATTTTCGTGTAGGTGGTGGTTGTGTGTTTCTTTTGGTTTAGCTGCAGTGGAGTTTTTGCTTCCTTTGTTTTCTTGGGTATAGTTATCTTCTCTGGGTTGGAATTTTCCTTCTAAAATCTTCTGTAGGGCTGGATTTGTGGATACTGTTTAAATTTGAATTTGTCATGGAATATCTTGTTTTCTCCATCTATGTTGATAGAGAGTTTTGCTGGTTATAGTAGTCTGGCTGGGCACCTATGCTCTCTCAGGTCTTGTAGGACATCTGCGCAGGCCCTTCTGGCTTTTAAAGTTTCTGAGAAGAAGTCAGGTGTAATTCTGATGGGCCTGCCATTATATGTTACTTGACCTCTTTCTCTTACAGCTTTTAATATTCTTTCTTTGTTCTCTACATTTGGAGTCTCAATTATTATGTGGCGAGAGGAGTTTCTTTTCTTATCTAATCTGTTTGGTGTTCTGTATGCCTCTTGGAATTTAATTGGCAACTCTCTCTTTAGGTTTGGGAAGTTTTCTTTTATGATTTTGTTGAAGATGTTTCCTGGACCTTGGAGTCAGGAGTCTTCTCTTTCCTCTATGCCTATAAATCTTAGGATCCATGTTTTCATTGAGTCCTAGATTTCGTGGATGTTATAAGTGAGAACTTTTTTAGATTTATAATTTTATTTGGTTGTTGTACTGATTTCTTTCATGGACTCTTCCATGCCTAAGATCCTGTCTTCCATCTCTTGTATCCTATTTTTGATACTCATGTCTGCAGTTCCTGTTCTCTTCCCTTGATTCTCCACTTTCACTCTTATCGCTGTTTGTGTTTTCTTTATTGCTTCTACTTCCAATTTCAAGTCTTGAACCATCTTATTCATTTTATATGTTTCCTGTTCCAATTTGTTGTCTTTGTCTGCAAATCTTCAAATCTTTGGAATCTTTCATTGCCTTGTCTGTTTCCTGTTCATGTTGGGCTGCGTTGGCTTGGAGGTCTCTAAGGGTATTCTGCAATGTTCTTATCTGTAAAATTGAGGATTCTTTGTATTCTTTCAGTATTTTAATTTCTTCTTGAAAGGACTCCATCATTTTTCTAAGTATAGATGTCATCATTTTCATGTGTTTCAGCTGTGGTGGGATGTTCAGGGCTGTGTTAACCTCGCTGAATTTCGTTGGAGTCATATTTCCCTAATTTTTGACTGTTTTGTTCTTTTGCTGACCTTTAGCCATCTGGTTTCCCTAGGCTGATTGTTCCTTCTAAATGGTTTCAGTGGCACTGCCGGTCCTCTTTAGGGTGTTGTAGTGACCGTGTGAATATTGGACACTCAGGTAGCTGGGAGGTACCTCTATCTGGCAGTTGGGTCTACTTCCCAAAACCCTGTAGTGATCAGACCTGCGGGAGACTGTACTGGTGCAAAAAGAGCAGCCCTCTGCCCTGTCTGAGCACAATGTTCTTCCAAGTGATTGTATATCCAGTAGAAGGACCTTTCTGTCCAACACCTTTTTGGGTAGGCCCAGATATGCTTGTGCCTCCCTGCCAGAAGCTGCCTGGCTTTTGCCCACTTATGCTGCAGGGTCCGTGCTGGCCTCTGCCCTGGGTCCTGGGCATGTAAGTCATGTCAGTGGCCTCTTCTCTGTACCCCAGACCTCTGCCCCATGCTGCAGGTCTCAGCTTTGGACCGGAGTCTGTGTCTCTCACCACTAACCTCTGCTTTGGGCCCGAGACCATGCTCCAAGCCATTGACCTCTGCTTGGGCCCCAAGCCTGTTCACTCACTGGATTTTTGAATGACTCTTGCCCACTTCCGCAGCTTGCTCCTTGGCCTGGGTTCTACGCCACGCTCCATGCTCCCAGTTGCTTGGGTCCGTGCTGCACTTCTCCTTTTGGTCTGGGTTTTGGGCAGCACTGCCTGGGTCCAGGCCTCCTGGGTCCATAAAGAACTGGGCCCTGCTGCATTGTTCTCTGCTGCCTGAGAGTGTCTGAGGGTCCCACAAGCGACCCCCATGAGTCCCTGGGTTTGGGGGTGTGTCCCTGTGGGTTCACGCTTCTCAGGATGTTGCTCAGCTTGTTTATATTTCTGTGATGTTGTAGCTATTCTCCACGCCCAGCTAAAAATGTGTCCCTGCCAACTGCCGCCATCTTGGATCCCCTTTTGAAGTTTTTGTTACATTTACATTTAATTTTTGTGTATATGTGTGCATATATTTGCTGCACACATGCCATGGCAAGTGTGTGGAGATCAGAGGAAAACTTGAAAGAATTGTTCTCTCCATTTACCATGTTAGTCCTAGAAATCAAATTCAGGTCATCAGGCTTGTTGTCACACGTCTTTTTTCCCACTGAGCCATCTCACTGGTTGGTCACAGGCTTTTAGAAAGTAAGTTGTTTAGAATCGTATGAAATGTATCACAATGAAGATTTTTCCTAAAAGATGTCAGCAATAAATAGCCTATTCAATTACATTGGTCACAGTAGGGTGAGATTTAGAATAAACCACCCCTGGAATTTCATTCCAAATCACTCTCAGAATCCATAGGGAAGTACAGTTGTGCTCGTGGTTATCAGATTTTTTTTTTTTTTTTATCATTGTGACAAACATGGGAGAGAATTTAAAAGAGGAAAGATTTGTCTGGCTTCTTTTTTGAGCTTCATTGTTTTTTGTTTTTTTTTCTGAGCCGCAGTGATACAGAAGAGCAATATTGCTTGCCTATGGTGGCCAGGAAGAAAAAAGCTTAGGTAGCCAGGGACAAGGGTATCTTTCCAGGGCATGTACTGCTAACCTATTTCTTCCAGGTAGGCTCCACACCTTCTTTTCCAGCACTTCCTAATAGTGTTGTCATAGTGTAAATATGAATCCATCCATCAATTAAATCAGAGTTTCCAGGACCCATTCACATCTAAAGGCCTTCAGCTTTTAGTTCATGAGGCTTTGGGAGAGCACTTCATACCCAATTCATGCCACTCCCAGAAACAATCTCCCTGTTTCACATGAAAGTTGCCATGTAATCTTTCTTACTTCGGTCTCCCATAGTCTGTTAATACTTTTCATACATGTACCTCTTACCTAGGTACCTGCTGTCAGGAGCACTGTCAATTAACCTTCCTTGTGCCAAGCATTCTCTAGGTGGGGTATGTCCTCTGAAGTCCCAAAGGCAACTGCACACTATGGTTTCCACCTTTGAGGATGAGAAGTGTTTTTCTCAACATTGGTTACGCAGGCTTCCCATTTCATCTTGTACTTCCAATATTTTCCTGAGATGTGCATCATCACCATTCTGTCAGCTTTCTACTGTTTGGATCCTGGATTCTTCTAGTTAGTAACCATACTGAGCTTCAGTTTGCAAAGCATTTGTCTACATTAGCCTATTTAATCCTTACCCCTGCCTAGATGGGGATCAGGTTTAACAATGTGAAATAATTTTTGCATAATCTTACAGCTCATAGGACTTAGAATCAGTACCGAAACTCAAATCTATCCAAATAAACCATTATTCCATAGTACTGGTTTTAATCTCCCTTCCCTCATGTCAGTCACCTGGGAACTGGATTCAGACTGGTGTCAGATGTGATCCCCTGCCTCTCTGGAGTAGCTTCACTTCTTGGCCACAGCACCACACTTGGTTCAACCAGTATGCCCTTCCCTCACTCTTTCAACAGGACAGTCTTGGGAGTCTTCATTCTTCACCTACTAGACTGTCCTCTAATGTGTCTTTAAATATTTGATTCCTTGAGTAAATAGCTTAGTCTCCAGTGGAAGCGGCTGGCCTGTGATTTATGCAGAAACACTCTGAAGGAGGCAATCCCTTACTCAGAACAAAACAAACACTTTCACACTTTCACTGCGATAACGACAGAATGAAAAGTATAAGAAACTTTCTATTTGAGTAAGACAAGAGTAGGCCAGTGGCCAAGGGACTGTAGAAGGTAGCTCTGCTTTTCCTTTGAGTGGAATCACCATTATAATGGTGCATAGACTTTTGGTGCAGGAGCTGAAATGAGTTTATGACTTGACAAGTTTGGAAGATAATGATAGAAGAGATATGATTTAATTAAGAGTTCTGAGACAAATTCAAAGTTCTCCTTTCTTTCAGTTTCTATTGGCAAGAATAAATAAAGAGGGCAGAGAACTGAAGAGAAATGAGCAGACTGACTCACTGTGTGGAGGAAATGGAAAAGCTTGCGAGACACCCTATCAGCATGAAAATAGACTACAATATTACAGTAGAAATTCTGAGGTACAATGCTGCTGGATGAAGGGCACTTTTAGGGAAGAGAAAAATAATTGCCTAAGTGAGAATCAAGTGTCATTTCTACATGGAAATGATACTTGATCTTAGTCAGAAGGCAAAAAAAAAAACAGGTTATGTGTAGAAATCATCAGCTACAAAACCTCATTTAAAGGTACAAGGCATATGGGATCTTGAAAAGAATTTTTATAAAATTTGAGGACTTGATATTTCAACTGATAGAGCCATTAGAGCAGAAAGAATTACTTTTATATTTATAGTGATCATTATACCTGTGCCTTCTCCAGTAGAGGTAACAACTTCATTAGGCAAATTAGACAAGTCTTCATTTTCTTTTTATTGTATTTTTAATTTTTACAATTTTTAATTAATTAAATAATTAATTTTTCAAGTTACATCTCAATCATAGTCCCATCCCTCCCCCTTCTCCTCCCAGTTCCACCCTCCTACACTCTTCTCTCCATTCTATCTGCTTTTTTTTTAAATGTAAGGTGTGTCTTTTCTCCCCCAAGATCCCCTTTTAGTCCAATAAAAGGATCTTTTTCTTATAACAATAAATACAGTACAAAACAGTAAGAATAATTAGGCCACAATTATGAAAATTATAAGGTATAATATATAGTCCCAATGTCCAGTACAATCTTATTTGGAAACTGATATTACTCTCTTATCTATCTATCTTGTTGAGTTTAAAGTTCTATACCTAACTCAGTTTCCATCCTATCTTGCATTACCAACTTAAAAACATCTCCTTAGACCTAAAACATCCTTTTAATTCCTAAACAACTTAAAACTTAACTGTGAGACTATAATTATCTAGTCTTCAACCACATCAGAGACTTGAAAAGGATAAACATATCTGAATATACAGAAATTGTAGAGCTAGCAGCTTCCAAAACTAAGAAATGACAGATAACTGGCTGCCTGGACAGTCCCCAATTTCTCTCCATACATTAGAGCATCTATCTTCAGAGTTTTGGCACAGTATCAATGACAGACTTTAATTGTAAAGCAGGAATTATGAAGGACTTGCCTATCCTGTCTTGGCAGAGCTAGGCTGTTGACAAGTCTCCTTTTTCATGGATGGATTGCCTAACAGGATAATTTGTTAATGCAAAAGTTAGGCTTCTTGGCAGATTTTATGAAGAAATTCATCCTAAAATTGTTTAGTGTTGGTCTCTTTGGCTTGGTCAGATCTAGAACTCCCCTTGGAAATTTCAAACTTGAGCTGGGATTTAGATTTTAACCCCCACACCCAATGAGCCTTCTTTCATAAATAAGCCTTCTTATTTCTAGTTTGGTGGAAAACTATTTTGTAATGAGTTTGGGAAATATATTAGAAAACTCAGGTCTCACTTCCAACTAGAAATGAACTTCAAGACAAGTTCTACCTCATTTCGTACTTTCAGAGAGGATAAAGCAAGGCCTATGTAATATGTAAGTAACATTTTCTGTAGGATTTTGGGATAAGAGCCAAAAAGTCTCATAAATTATTCTTTTTATTCAGAAAATGGGTACACTAATTACTTTTTAAAGTACATTTAAGGGCCAGAGAAATGGCTCAGTTTACTTGATGCCAAGGTAAACAGTAAGAGTTCAATCCTTGGGATCTGCATGGTGGAAAGAGAGAAGTAATTTCTGCAGGTTGTCGCCTGACCTCCACCTACATGCTGTGTCACAACCACAAATTAACAAATGTAGCAAAAAATTTTAAAGCACATTTTTATTTATTAATAAGCAGATATTAGCAAATATTGGCACTATCTTGTGCTAGCATATACAAAGATTTTCCTTTGACTTGGACTTATTTTGAGACAAAATACTCTTCTTGTGCAACTTTTTGGCTTTCTCTGTTTCTAGTCATCACCAGAAGCCTACGCATTTCGTCTTTGTGTACACACAGGTTTTGGTGCTTTTTTAATGTTAGATTAAACAGTATCTAGATATTGGTGCAGTTTTGAAAGTTGAATTCAGACTTTTTCTGTAGTGTTTCATTGTGGAACGCTTCAAATATACATCGAAATCAAAAGCACTTTATGGTGTGCACTGATATCCTACTCCTAAATCTTCCACTGACATTTTAATCTTACTTACTCATCCAGTATCTGTGCATCTACCATTTCACTCACCAAACAATTTTTTGAGATATTTCCAAATAAATTGAACAGATGGTTTTAGCCTTTCCAGCATCAACAAAACTCATTTTTCAGAATCTTTGTTCCCAAAACTTAAAGCGTTGTTTGCTAACACAGCTACAGTTTGGAGAGTCTATTGGTCTGCTCATATATCAGTTTCTTTCAGGAAACCGTAGCTTGCCTCTGCTTCTCAGAACACAGTGAGATTCAGGGACACACACAGTTGCTTTTTTTTTTTTTTTTTTTTCTGGATGGAGCTGAGTTTTCTTCCTTTTTAATCTAAGATCCATTTAATCACCCTTGAAAAAAATGACAATGCTCACTGAGCAAAGAGACCTAATTACACAAAATGATGAGCAATGGTGTTGTGAGGAGTGATCAGTTCATATGTCAGCATATTGCTTCTGCTCCTAAGATGTTAAAAAAAAAAAAAACCTCTGTGCAGTAGAGTAATTGTTACTGAAGATCATGGCCTTGTCCTTGAGATATTTCACATCAACACTTTTACTTATATTGTTCACTTATTCAATCTCAAGCCAAATTAGGGAGGATATTTTAAAGATTTATACAGAGTTAAACATTGATCCAAAACCCAAGTATGGATGGATAGGCACTCATTACAAATTCATTTACAAGGTGTTGATTTGCAATAAAGAAGAGTAGTTCTAAATGAAATACCTTAATCTAAAAAAAAAAGAAGAGAAGAGGATGGGGGGGTTGAGGGGGAGGAGGGTGGAAGGGTGGGACTGGAGGGGCGAGTAGGGAGGGGATTGTGATTGAGATGTAACTTGAAGAAATAAAAAATAAATTATTAAAAAAAAAAAGATGTGTTGAAGTTCCTTCTTGATCACCTCTGGCTTGCTGTTAAAACATACAACTTTGTATGTCACTGGATGCTACAGTGTTCTGAAAAGCAGAGACAAGTTAGGACTTCCTGTAAGAGGCTGACACAGAAACAGATCCATTTCTAGGTGTATTACTCTCTACCCTGAAGATGTTATGTTGTTTCCATGTCTAAATGATAAATACCAACCCTTCTTCAAGAGGATTGCATATGGGGATCAAGGTAGTAAACCTTAATATTAAGTAATGGAGTAGATGAGTCATAAAATGCCCTGAGAGCACAATGGAGGACGTAGCTAGCTCTTATCTGGAGATGTGGGGCTTTTGCTATGTTGTGGAATACTGAGAGACATTTAAACAGGAGGTTTCATAGACTGCAGACTAGGCAGATGAAGCTATTTGCCATCTATCTAAAGTGCTGCAAAAACTACAAGTGTATAAGCAAAATGAAGGGAACCTCTGTTCCCATATTGCACGAGAAAATTGTTCCAGGTTATGTCAGTTAGAACAGTTACCACCAAGCAAATGAGAGAAGATAAATGCTGGCAAGAGTGCTAGGGAAAGGGAAGCCTTACTTACTACAAGTGCAAGTGAAAACTAGAACAACCACTATGAAAATCAGTAAAAGTAAAAAGAGAATGCAATATGATCTAATTGGCGAATACTAACTCAGCACACCACAGAGATACTAGCACAGCCATATTTGTTACTACCCTGTTTACAATGGCTAACAAATGGAACCATCCTGGATGTCCACCAGCAGATACAAGGATAATGAAACTATGCATGTACACAATAAAATTTTATATACCCACAAAGAAAACTGAAACCAAGTCATTTCTGGTGAAATGGACAACTTGGAAATTACTATGTTAAACAAAATTGGCCAAATTCAGGTAGACAATACTTCTTGTTTTACTAGATATGGAAGTCTACTTTCAGGTATGATTGTGTATTTTTATGTATGCATTCACACATATGTGTGGAGAGAGAATCCTGAAAGCATAAAGCAGAAGAAGAGATCTTAAGGGATGGAGGAAGGCAGAAACTAGGGGAATGAAATATATGTGACATGGAAGTAGAGAGAGAGAGCTATTTGGGAAGGATAAAGAGGATCATCAAGTAGGGGAATAGAGGATACGGAGAACAGTAGGAGAGGATAATGAATAAGAACAAATTAAAGTGATGTATATGGTTAGGAATGCCCTAAGGAAACAGCATTCCTATGGTAACTTATATTTTTAATATATAAAAAAGAGTTTTGCTCTCACTCCAAGTCAGATGGGATGTCACTGGGGGTTATGGGATGTCACTGAGGGTTCTGCACAGATGAGAATTGTGGACATTAAAGTCTCACAGTAGCTACTGTGCTGATAAAGGCAGAGGCTGGTGGGAGGGTGATCAAGACAGGCTTTAGGGTCTTTCACTGCAATAACGGCTTGCTATAAGTCCAAAGACTGAGCATCTTAAATAAGGCTACTTCACTAATTGTCTATAAAATGACAGAGCCAGGGATTGATTACGGTTATATGTAGTCTCAAGAGTGTTTCCATTGACAAAAGCATGGAACAAACATGCAAGCACCCATTCTGAGCAAACTATGAAAAAGCTATTAATTTCATTGCCACTTGTCAGTCATCAAACTGGGAATTCTCTAAGTCTTTGTGGCAATGGAAAGCTGTTGTTTTGGGCTCAAACGGTCTAGAACATGTTCATAGAAATTGAATACAAACACTGAGATCCAAAGATGAGTTAAAGATGACTCCCAGACTTTTATTCAGGAGAATAAGATTTCACTAATTGCAATGGGGAAAACAGGTCTTATGAATGAGTCAGGGAACAGGTTGTAGACAACAAGAAAGCAAGGGTGACTCTGAAGCATCCCAACAGAGATGGCAAGATGGCACAGCTCCAGTACCTCCATCCCACAGCCCTCTGTGCAGCACTTACACAGTCCACCATTAGCTGAGAGGTCTGTAGCACGATGGTGGCCCACCAACAAAGGCAGACCAAAATGTTGGAGAAAAACTGATTTAATGGTTTAAACAAGTGCCTTGGTGAAAAATCTGTTTTTTCCTGAAAAAAACTTGGCCTATGAAAAGTTAGTATTAAACCTGACAGCCAGCCTATCCTTTCCGCCAATACAGAATGCTTGATGTGACATACATTTTATTTTGTGATGAATTATTTTCTCTTTTGCTTCTGTAAGAGCTAGAAGCACTCACAGATCAGTGTGACTCACCATGCCCTACACAGCTAAGCTTACAGTTAGAACACATTGCCGGAAAATCATACCTGTAGGAAACAAGAAATATAGCTGTCAGAAAAATCAACAGTGACCTAGCTGCTCCAGGAAATGCAATAGATTTATGGCAGCTTGGCCACCAAACAAAGGCTAGGATTGCCCCAAGCATTCTGTGGGTAGGAACTTCCTCCTCCAGTGGGAGAAACTGGTCTTAAGGAAGAAGGGTAATTTATATACATAGCAAGGCTAATCTGCCCCACATCTTAGTCACAGCCTGCCTAATTGAGACATCCTGGGAAACCCCTGTTACATGGAAGCCAATAAAAATGAAAAATTACATTTCTCCTCTTGCATCCTTAGTCTGTGTGATTAGCATACAGAGCCACTTCTGCTCAAATCTAATGAGAACTTATTGCTGTTATTTCCTATCTGTGAGTTAGCAGAGACATGCTTTTCAAAGGTTGAGTGTTCTCATTCTAAAAGGGACCACAAGAGATTTTTTTTTTCTCCTTTTCTTTCTGCTTTACAAGAGTCTCAGAAAAACAGCTCCCTTGTCTTCCCAGGACATGGCTGGACAGAGGGCTGCGGGAGCTTACGAGGAGCGTTCAGAGGTAAGAGCATGTGTCAAGATGAGCTGGCCAGATACCCAGAGGCAAGAACACAATGATAGATCGTGTCACGATTAAAGGGCAGCAGTAGCAGAATTGCTTTTTTCAGCTAAGACATGCTCTCTGTGTTTTAACCAGTGTCATTTGACACGTGAAAGGTCACTGGTGAGCGCTGCGCTGCCTTTGAACTCACTTTGGCTGGCTGCTTCCAGTATCTGACAGGATCTGTACAGATTTCTTTCCCCGTGCTATATTTCCCTAAATGTATACTTGCCTATACATTTTGTTCTTATGTAGAAGAAGTTAGTTCAATGTAAAATTTAGAAAGAATACTGTAAAGATGTGGTTAGAAATAGAACACTTATCAGTAAAGGACTTAAAATAATGTATTCAACTGATGCTGTAATATTGTTCGGTTACTATAACAACATTCATTATATCAATGAATTAATTATACTTTCAGAGTTTTGTTATATTTTTGTTTATTTATTTTGAATACACATGTGCCACAGAAGACTGTGAAGGCCAGAGGACTACTTGCCAGTTAGCCCTTTCCTTCTGCTGCGTGGGTCCCAAGGATCAGTTATTTGTCTCAGTGGCCTGTGCCATTACCCACTGATCCAACGTGCTGGATTATCTGAAATTCTTTTGAAAGAGTTAACTAAGACATAATTACAACTTAGTGAATCCATTTATTCATTTAGATATTTAATTTGCTGTGTGAAAACTTGACTGTCTTAGCAATTGACTTGAAATTTTTGGTAGAAGAAAAAATACTCAGACATTTTCAACACAGACTTCATTTCACAGTAAATAATAATAAGGAATTGTTTAGAAGGAGTAATTGTTTCATAAGTAGGCTCTTCCTAGAACCCAGTGATTAAATATCTTTGAATTTACTACAATATCAGATACCTTTGCTGGCTGAAGAAAAACTAAAAAGAAAAAAAAACCTATGCACACAAAAATTTACTGCAAATATGAACACCTTTGTGTTTAATTGACTCTCCTTAGTTTTAACATGTAGCTGAGACATACAAACCATGATACAATGCTGACTAGTGTCTCTAGAAATGTCTGGTGATAGCTTTCTTTCACAAACTCTTTCTACCCCTTGTGTTCTCTGTCTTCTCATCTCAATGCCTCAGTTATAATTACTGTTTCAGAATCTCGTACATTAGTACTACTATGGTTACATGGACACTTTCTTAAATATTTAGTATAGAAACCTTACTCACAAAATAAAAGTCAAGAGTTGATGCGTTTTACAATTTTTTTTTTTTTTTTTTTTACGTAGAGAAAGTTGCTTGGGGTTGGAGGATGCATGTGACACCAGAGCCTAGACATGCAAATGTCGGCTACTCACATTTTTGCATTACAAATGGGAAGATGTTTGAGGAGCTAAAGTTCACATTTCCAAGCAGGATGTTGGGTGTCAGGGTATTTACTACTATCGGGAATTACGAATCCCCAGGACTGGTAGAGGGCTCAGGGTGCATTACACTTCACAGGGAATTACGAATCCCCAGGACTGGTAGAGGGCTCAGGGTGCATTACACTTCACAGGTCCCTGTAATGCGGTCATGCTGTTGGGGAGAATCGCTAGCTTAGATTCAACCTCAGGGCATCTCTGCCTTGCTAAATTCAGAACATGCTGGGTAGGTTCAGCTTATACTTTCGAGATCAAGGACACTTTGTGCTTAATCAGTTCTTCTTCTACAGTATGGGCCCAGTTTCTTAGAATCATTCCCCCACCGAGAAAGTCCAATAGTAATGCCAGGCATTGCTGCCTGTTAGGTTTTGATGTTCAGTTTAGGCAAATGGCTTCTTGAGGTAATGAGCTAATGTAATCACCCTGGCTATTGACCAACAGAAGACTGTCCTTTAAATGTGGTCTGATGAGAACACGACTCTAAATTAAGAGAAGCTTAAAAACAAAGAACAGCATCCTTTCTGTGTAAAATGTCATCAAACCCTGAGACATAAATAAGTTAGAAAAACAGTTTTATTCATTGTTACCAATGAAAAAGGTCCTTGAAATCCCAACATAATTGCCGGTCATTTCCTCTGACCATTTTTGGTAAAGACCAATAAGTGTGGACAATGTTTCTTGGTTGTTCATGAATGGCTTTTAGCATTGTGGTTCATGATAACTATTGTGCCTGAAACTGAGCACAGAATTTAGGACTGCCTTGATCACCCAGTTCATTGAATTACTTAATGACATGAATGGAATGTACATAGACTACTGAGTTACAGCAAAGAAGCAGTCCTTTCTGTTAACTTTCCTGGAGGTGGTCTTTTCTGCTAGGTGGCAGGCAGTTTCTAGAACTTCACCCCCTTCTTTGAATGAGTATGTCAATCCCTGAGGGAAAGTCACTGAAGACAAAGGTTATTAGTTTTCATTAAGCCAATAGTTTATTATTAGTCTAAATTGGTATTCCAATTTAGTGCTCCACCCAAAAAAGTTTGCTAAAATACATAGGTTCAGATAATCTCTACCCATTTCTATCACATAACTGTGCAATGGTCATAGAGCTAGTAAATGTATTTATAGTTCATAATCAATTTGATGCATTATAGCTGTATGTGTTGGTCTTGCTCCCTTACAATTCATTAGTGAATTGTTTCAGTAATTAACTAAAATAAACGAACAGCAGATAGTGTACTAGGCTGGTACATCAGCTTGGCACTTGATGAACACATTATACATTAAGTTCTAGGAATCAAATTCAGGGCCTTGTGCATGCTAAGCATATTACCACAACTTACATATCTCCAACCCCCATAGCAAATATTTTTACAAAACATAAGATTTGGCTAGACCCAAGAAGTTTTTGAAGAACAGAAACTCTTAGACTGCTTACCTTCAATCTTTTCTTTTGCTTTTTTTAAATTAAAGTGTGCTCCATCAAGAAGAAAGGACTCGGCAAATTCTCTTGAACAAAAGATAAAGCTCTTGGAAAAACAAAGACAAGAGGTAATATAGAAATATTAGATAAAATCACATAGTCATGTATTAAGACTGAAAATAAAGTAAGGTATTCTTAATCTTTTTATGTCTGTCATTAAATACAAATATTTATCTCTATAATACTAGGCTATACTATTTCAAAAGGAAAAAGCCTTTAGAAACTATGTTTGTGCTATGACAAATGAAAAATTATTGGTCGTGAATGTGGTAGTTATAACCCTACTTTCACAGTTATTATTTCTGCCATGTGCATCATGGGAGTTTATAGCCTATGACCTTGTAAACTGGCACACAGCATTTGAGTTTTTAAAAGCTCATGCACAGTGGGTTTAAGTTGAGTGACTTCTTGAGTTGAGCAACCTAAAGGAATGTTGGTTATCAAATGCTGTCTTAGGGGCTGGAGAGACGGCTCAGTAGTTAAGATACTTGTTGCTGTCGCAGAGGACTCAGCATCAGTTCCCAGCAGCAGTGTGATGGTCCATAACCATTTGTATCTCCAATCCCAGGGGATTCTATGGCTTCTTCTGACCTCTGAGGGCACCAGGCATGCATGTGGTTCACATGCATACATGCAGGCCAAGCATCTAAACACATAAAATAAAAATTGAAAGTTAATCTAAAACAAACAAACTAAGCACATAAAGCAGAATGTCTTAGAAGAAAGATGATTTCTAGAATGTTACTGGGAACTAACAGATGCTGTTAGTTGTGCTGCTACTGTGTTCCTCTTTTAATGGGTGTTAGAACTCTTTCCTCTTTCCAGAGGAGGTGAAAGGCTGAGCAGATGTTTCATGCATATGAGTTTTGTGGTTCATTTGCTGACTCATTCTGTGCATTTCATCTCAACAACTCCCTCCCCTTTGAAGCTGGGTAGCACTGGGTCCTTCTGGAAAATTACTAAACTGTTGCAGAATGTCACCGCAGCATAGTCTTGCATGGTAATGGACCAAGTATCTTCATAGTCTATTCCACAATCATATACTAAGTAACGGTAAGAGTTTTCACCACAAGAATTATCTAATGACTGCCACTTTGGATTAGGTCTTTTGTTTTTATTTCACTTTGGTGGAAGTTTTATATTTTCTTCTTCTGACATTATGGCTATCTTTTTGATATCTGCCTCATGCAACTAACTATTGAGATTTTTTTTTCAACATGGAATTGTGAACTTTTCTTAGAAGAAAACGAAACACAGACCAAGATGTTATTTTTTCTTCTAGTTAGTAGAGCATTTCTAACACTGTCTTATGACAAAAACTATTACTCCTGAAAATCCACACTTTCAGCAAGATTTTATTGTACCTTCAACCAAGACGAATCAAAAATATGTCTACATCCTAAAGCATGTCACTTGAAAGCAAATTACTATCAATTAATAGACTTTGGACTTCAAGATAAATTCTTTGAAAAGGTGTCAAAAGAATTACTTGTGGTAGACATAGTAAACAAAAAGGAGAAATATAGAAAAAGGACCTTCATATAATAATTTACAAAATATTCTTACAAAGTTTCATCAGATACTGTTTGAATTTTTAAAAAGATGAAAACTAAAATAAGAAAAGTGGAAAGCTTCTATTAAACACGTCAGCTGACATGTCAAGACTGACTTAAGACTTAATCAGTTTTTTATTCATGAACCAGTTGTGGAAATATGAGAATGTGTCTGTCTAAATTTCCAGCAGGGGGGTACCGTGGGGGAACAGCTCAGTACTGCTACCTATAGCTTAAAGCATTCCGCTCAGAGGAACCCAGATCCTTGACTTCACCACAGAAAAGAATTTCAGGATGAGCCATTTGGAGTCTATTACAAGAGAAGTTGAACATAGACTTAAACAATAGGAAGAGAAACTCTCAGGGAAAAAATATGGTCTCCCCACAAGAGAGCTATGCTTACTCTCCTAGAGGTAACCTTGTACACTATTTTGGTGACTCAAATTGCAACTCACAGAGCTGCATAGAGACTCTTTTTCCCTTCTTGTTTTGATAAGAGAGGGTATAGGATTGTTCTAAAGGTACCTGAGATAGGATTGTACACTGATCAAGTAAACAATGGACCATAAAGGTTGCAAGAAAGAAGACAAGCCTTTTGCTGTAAATGGAGTTTCTAGTGAGATTCCTAGATAAGCTAGGTTTACAGCTGGGGAAAGAGGAAAGCCACTCACACTCAGGCCTTGTATATGGATGTTTTAATAATCTTACTTGAAACCTCTCTATGTAAAGGGAAATTTTTCTTTATAATAGACCTCTTATAGTAGGTGTTGGAGTTCCTGACTCAGCTTAGTTGATGAGAGGCTTCCACCAGACTCTGAGGTGAGGGCCTCCTCTCCTACCCATGTCCTCATAATCCTTTCTGTCTAGCTAGCCTCAAACCAACCCTCCCCAACCCCAGATTGCTAGGAGTGCTGCCTTCATCCATGGCTTTGAAAATGTCAATATGCTCAAACAGTGATCTCGTGTTTCCACAACTTCCAAACAGGCAGAGATCTTTTGCTGAGTCACCAAATTTTAATAATTTCAGCTCCTGGAAGTCAATCAACAGTGGGACCAGCAATTCCGAAATATGAAAGTGTTCTATGAAAGAAAGGTAAGAAACTCTTCACGTGGGATTTTCTTTAATCCTGGGAGGGACACAAGAGAATTTTGTAGATCCCTAATTACTGGCAAATGAGGGACACAGTTCTACCATCACACTGGTTTCTTGGTCCTGAGGACACAGTGTCAGTCAGTTGCTGGAAAGTTAGCCTAGGCATTGTCTCAAGAGTTTTCCTGAATGCTCCCAGCTCCGAGTTCTTTCTTACTGACATGTTAAGGCTCTAGTCCTGGTCCTGTCGGTGAGAAGAACACTTCCATTCACAGTGAAGCAGAGGAAACAGCCAGAGTGGAAAGGTAATACCCACTTCCACCTTTTGTAAAGCATGCATGAGGAGAAGATTTTTAGCTTGAAAGGAACCCTTTAGGGAAAATTTTCTTTAATAGGTTAAAGTCATTATTTGAAAGCATTCCATTTTCAAAAAGAGAGAAGGAAGTAAATTCCCCTAAATAATTCAGAATGAAGAAAACTGGCCACACTAATGCAACAGCCCTTGCTTTTTCTTCCTTATCTGATACTCAGGAGAGTTAAATTAAGAAGCAAGAAGATAGTGTCCCACAGCAGTAGTCTGGCCACCTTGTTCTGATCCATCCTGGACCAGTCTGTGGCTCCAAATTTTAACAATGCTCCCAGGAAGAAGGTTTCTGCAGCTTCCCAGAGTGGCCAGTGAACCCAGAGAAAAGAACAAGTATAATGCTCAAACTGGAGGAAGTGCCATTTCTAAGGTTCTTGCTCAGATTCCCTACCCTGGATGGTTCCATCCACTTCCTGACCACCTACTGCGTTTTCTTGCTCCCCACCCCCAGAAGCCAGGTACATCTGGAGAGCTCAGAGCCCTGACTTCTGTGATCTGGCTCCTCCATCCATTGGATGTAGGGGTGATTTGGAGAAAGGAGGGATGAGCAGGATGCCATTTGGGAATAAATTGTATGCTTTCTCTATAGAACAAGGTCCCTTTAAAATGCAAACATGCTGATTTGCTTTAGTGAAGAGCTCTTCCTTGAGGGGTCCTTTGAACAGGGTGGGATGAGGTGCTTCTGTTCCCAAGTGCATTGGGCTAGACACCAGGTGTGATTGTCTGCAACTGTTTCCGATGACTCCCCTAAGGTCCTGGAGCTGAAAACTAAACTGGCAGCCACAGAAGATACCCACACCCTACTGAAGAAACAGAAGCAAAGCGTGACTGAGGGTGACAGGCAGCTAGAGGTGGGTGGCCTGTGATTGGCCTCTGGTTGAGCAAAAGTGGGGAGTTGTGCCATTCCAGTGACCATGAAATGAGAAGCTGGCTGATTGGGTGAGAACCTTGCAGGGCTTTGCAGTCTCTTCTTTGACTTCCTTGTATTGTTAATGACAAAGTCTCACTAAATTTCCGCTCTTGCCCAGGATTGGTAATTGACCCCAGGTTGACTTTGAACCTATATCCTCCAGCCTAAGCTTCCCAAGTACTGGGGTGACAGTTCTTCACCACACCCGTGTAACCGATCTTTTAAATTATTATTTAACACTTATTTATTTATTACTAAATTCACTTATAACAAACACCAACAATTTCTTAACTATTAATCCTATAAATTCCTACAACCCCTTTAACCTATCCACTAAATCTATTGATAATTATAACAACCACTTTCATAACCTTTTAGAATGATACAGTCTCTGGGGCAGGTCCTCAGTCGTCAGGAACACAATCTCTGTTGTAGATTCTTTAACGCACTTAGCAGTCCTTTTTCTGGATCTCTCAGATGCAGGTTCGTCAGGGTAGTTGGTTATTGCAGTCTCACCTTAAATAAGGCTTCATGCTTTCTTC
>CAJQZJ010000594.1:7497889-7562033 GCA_907164525.1 Lophiomys imhausi
GCACTGTCCTTAAATAGGAGGAACTCTGTTTCAGCTTAATTTGGGCTCCGCCCACTTAGCAGCTGAAAACAATGTCAGGCCAGATACTTTGTTTCTTCAAGTCTATTGAATCTTTCCTGTTTTTCCTGACTTCAACCTTATTTTTCAGTCTTTTAAGTCTTTCCTGTTTTTCCTGACTTCATGCTGATAATGCTCTTCAGGCCCCGAATTAAGAGACAGTATCAGAAACTCCTATATATTTACAAAATCTAATTTATCTAACCCCTACACACCCGGGTAAACAGAGCGCTTTAAAAACCACTTCACACTCATTGTCTCAATCTCTATGCTGAGCACAGCCCTGAGCAGGTCAGCCCTAAGAACACAAGGCCCTAAGCTACAAGCGTGAGTAGGGACAATGAGAAGGGTTTCTTCTGATGCAAGCTTTTCCTCACTCATTGGACTTTGTGAAAGGAGAATATTAAGTGTTAATAACCTTTCTCTGAAGCTCTAGTAAAAGAAATACAAGTTTAAGTGTTCTCAAGGGAAGGCTTGCCGCTGTCGACAGATACCGGCAATACACTTAACCGTGCAGAGGTCCCACAATACTGTTAGCAGAGCTTCTAGGATGAGTGTCTGTACTGGTGTCCCTGACAGGCAGGGTTCAGCCATATTCTCAATAGGCAAATTAAAGAGACAATTAATTTTGAAAAGCTGAGAGAGGAAGTGTAGTTGGTGTGTGTACCCACATCGAAAAGAGCAACAGTAAAAAGGACCAGTGACCTCCAAATCCACCTTCTGGGGATCTGACATGAGGTTCAGTTTTAAATAGAAGTCAAGAGGTGTTCACCACTAAGCAGTCCTGATTAAGTCATGATTGTTGCTGGATACTGATTAGTCATCCCCTGCTTCAGTCTGTCCTGTAAGGTGGTCTGGCAAGTTGTCAGAAGACCATGAAATCTTTGTGGCTGGCACCAGGCATCATTCCCAGGATGTGATTACTAGGGGGAAATCCCACATTCTAAGGGACCTTATCTCAATAGTCTCACAGTCAAGGGGCGGGCACGAGTGTCTTTTTTAGCATCTTGCTCTTGCCACAAACAGTGCCATGGCCCAGGGTTACCCACCTTGCTCAGGTTATGGTCTGGGTGAACTAGGGGACAGGGTTGTGACAATCCCCTTTCTGTCATGCAGCACACACTCACTTTCTTCTCCAACTACCCTCTAGTCAGGAATTTCAGAAATTTTCTTCTCATGTACTTGGGAACATTTTCTAAATGTAATATAATAATATTCTCATGACCTCTGCTAGGTTAAAAAATGATTGACTCATCTAAGTGCATAGACCCAGCCTACTTAAGTAAGTGCTAAAAGAGAATAATATTCTCACTTTAAAAGAGAATAAGTTACCTAAAATTGATTTATTAAATTTAATAGCTAGATTGGAGTGTGACTAAAATAACATTTGAACCCCCATGTTAGCTATGTTTCATCTTCAGTTATCTATATTCTGCAATACTTATTTTTCTAGACTGGATTCTCAATAAGGGTCCAATTTCTTTTAAGTATATGTGTTAATTCAAGTTACATCTCCATCACAGCCCCCTCTTCTCACTCCTCCCAGGCCCACCCTCCCAACCTCTACCCCTTCTCCCACCTATCCTACTCCTCTGGTGTGGGGTGCTGCCACTTATCAGCCCCCCTCAGTTCATCTGTCATATGAGGACTAAGAGCTTCTTCTTGCATTGGGGGCCTGTGTGGTAGCTCCACTAGGGCAAAGTGTCCCACTAACAGGTGACAAAGTCCATGTTCCTGTTCCTTTCAGTCTGTTGGTTGTAGGATAGTTATCAAGTATTATATGGTTAAAATCCAGTTATAAATGAATATATGCCATGTGCATCTTTCTGGGTCTGGGTTAGCTCACCCAGATGAGCTTTTCTAGTTCCATCTATTTGGCTGCAAATTGCATAGTTTCCTTGTTTCTGATAGCTGAGTAGTAGTCCTCTGTGTAAATGTACCACAGTTCTGTTTGTATGTTTGTTTTGTTTTGTTTTTTAATACATTCTTTGGTTGAGGGACATCTGGGTTGTTTCCAGTTTCTAGCTATTACAAATAGAGCTGCTATGAACATAGATGAGGAGATGTCCTTGTGGTTTGGTGAGAGATCTTTTGGATATATGCCCAAGAGTGGTATGACTGGGTCTTGAGGTAGAGCTATTCCTAGTTTTCTGAGGGTCCAATTTACTACACAAAATTTTGCTATCTATTCTATAAAATGAAGAGCTGAGAGACATGAGTCAGGGTCCTCAGTTATGTAAAATGGCGAACTTCTTGGAGATTGTCTGAGGCATGTTGACCATCATTTCTACATTTCAGCATTTCTGCATTTTAATGGTAGTTGTGACAATGCTATGCTTTGAATATTTATCTGTAGTGGAGGTCCTTATTTGTCTAAAGTTTATTGTCCTTGTCTCTGGTAAAGAAAGGTGCAGGATTGGCCTTGCGGTAAGTAAGTACTTATGTCAGTAAGTATCAGTTTGTTGAAATGATTTTTTTTTTCCTTTTTAGGCCTTTTAAATGTTTTTAACTAGTCCCTTAGAAACAGGAAGTAGATTACTCTGCAGATCCACTGATTTGACTATTGCATGTGAGGATTAGGGTTTTTAATTTTCTGCCCCCCATGGGATCACCACAGTAGCATTAAGTTTACATAAAGGAAAATATGTTCAGTAATCCTGTCCTCCACTCCCAGAATACTCTTCAAAAGGAATGTTAGAGGAAACCTTGTGGGTCCTGTTTGCTTATGTTTGGGGGATGGCCAGAAACAGCCAGTCTGTCGGAATTTCTGTCCTATCCTTCCCTATAGTAAATTTTGATTTGGGTCTTGTTTTCTTGTGCTTTTCTTCAGAAGGAAAAGGACAGCCTAAGGGAAGAATTACAAGCACTGACGAAGGAGAATAAGCTGTTGAAGGAAAGCAATGCTTTGGCAAATAGGAAGAAAGAACACTATGCATGTGAAATTAAACGACTCAATAAGGTACCAGAGCAGTTGAAGTGTGGAGGGTCAAGGTGAAAGTCTCAGCAGGCGTCTCCTGACTCACAGCAGAAACATGGCCACAGTGTGGCTCCGTCTGCATCTGCTGAGGGTGATCTCTCTGGTTTACATAGAGCACCCAGCCACAGCATGAAGCCATATTTGGCTAGGATGCTTTAGGGAATTTTTGTCCCTGAAAAGGACCATGAAAAGGAGAAATGAAGAGAAATTACAGACGTCAGTAAGAACTTTTTAAAAGAACCACACAATGGCACTGGGTGTTTGTGAACAAACCACAAAAGCTTCCTGGGGAAACAAGCTGTTCTGTAAAGTGATGGCTATAAAGCTGGGTGTGATGCCTGCATAATGCATGGATGCAGGCCCACTGCCAAATTCAAGGCTGAGGTATCTGCTGTCTAGGGTGCAAGCTTGAGTCCACTAGGAATACAAACCTGGAAACTGGGATTTTGGGGCACACAAGTGACTCAGTTGTTAAGCTTAGAGGAGAAACTGAATTGCTATATGGAAATGACAATAAATGTTTGAATGTGGGCATATGTTTTTAATGTCTGTGTGTGTATATATATATATATGTGTGTGTGTATGTATATATGTGCATATGTGTGCATGCATATATGTGCATCTATGTTCATGCTTGTAAGTGTATACATGTAGCTGTATGATTGCATATATGTGTGTATGTATATGTGTGTGTTTTGTTTCATGAACTGATGTAATATTCTGGGGAATGAGAAAACTAGTTTAGCACAAAAACATAAATCCCATACTGTTGTTTTCCAAGAGCTAAGCCAAGGGTAAATGTAGGCATGTTGAAATATGTAGATGAGTTGAGATGTTTGTCACTCAATTAAGTATTTCATGACCAAAGCAATATAAAGGATCTATAAAGGAAGAGAACAGCTGACTGGGCTTTAAAATGTGCTCAGTCCTATAACTTTGGACTGCATACCAGCTCATGGTCAGAGGTGGCCATCAAAGACCCAATTGAGATGTGTGCTGGTATCCAGGGAAGGATGCTTACAAACCAGATTTGGCATTAGATCTGCATGCAGCATCTTTCTTCAAGAGAAAACAGAAAAGTAAGACTTCATAAACTATATTTTATCTTTCAGAGAGAAAGAAAATGATCAGAGCAAGTATCTATCTTTTTTCTTTTATCCTCTACTGAAAAAATTACCCCACAAGAATCAGAGGAAGTAGGATAAATGTGATCATATTTGAAACTATAGTTCATCTTGCCATATGAAGGCAAAAAAAAAAGAGTTCAATTTGCCTCATGAAGGCAAAAACAAACAAAAACAAAACAAAAATCTTATGTATATAAACAGCCAAGAGTTTTGTATTTTGGTTCAGTTCAATGTGCACATGTTATTTTTTTTATCTATTGGGGACTGTGGTTGACAGAGTTTTAAATTCAAAGAAATAGGAAGCTGTGTTACAAAACTGCAATCTCAGTACTAGGATGGCAGAGGCAGAAGGATTACTGAAAGTTCAGGGCTAGCCTGGTCTCTGTTGCAAACTCCTGGGCAAGCAGGTGTATCTCCAAAGAAAAAAAATAACCTTACCATTTGGTATATAGAAACATAAAATCTCATCAAGAAAAAGTAATCCCAACAAAATTTGTGTCTTTACACAAATATGATCTTTTCAACAAATATTTTTCTTTTCATCCCAACTGAAATTATATGCCCCCACCCCAGATACAACCTACTTTAATTTTTTTTCTTGGCATTTATGATTGCTACCCAGCACACAATAATATCTGACATTTATCATCTCTTCTTTATTGACTCACTATTAGTTGTGAGCTCCTTGAGGTGGGCTTGGTCATGGTAGAAATCCTGGTTACCACAGTAAATATAGTGTGTAAAGACTTATGTAAGGGCATATAAATATGCCTGTTTCTCTTTAAAGTAGAAGAAAATTAAATTTTAGGTTAAAAACATATTGTATATTAGTATTTATTCTAAATACTAATAAAAGTAGAAGAAAAAATAAGTTTTAGATTAAAAACATATTGTACATTAATATTTATTCATATTGCAAAACAGTTGTAAAATGCAGTTTTACTATGTATCTTCCTAGAGGAGAGGCTTGTTAAAAGCAAGTCAGCATGCAGCCTTAACTTTTACTGCTTTGGTCACTGAAGTTTCTGAAGTGTCTAAAACAGGGCCTTTGTCACACAGAATTCTTAAATGTTCATTGAGTGGTGAAAGAATGAATGAATAATTTAATCAGTTTAATTAATAAGTCCACAATATATGCAATTACCAATTTTTGATCTGAGAGTCATTATCTAACAAGTATCACAGTAGTATAACACATAATTTATTGCTTATGGTTCATGATAAAGAACATACAAGAATACTTAAAATCCCAAGAGACTACATCCCACTCTGCCCAACTGAAACTTTCACTTAAAAGCCTAGATAGAAAGTGATAATGAGAAGCACATTGTTAATATTACTATTATTACTATTGGTCTTAAATTTATTTGTTTATTTTTATTTCTATGTATCTGCTTGTCTGTCTTTACTGTACCATGTGTATGCACTCCCCTCAGATTCCAGAAGAGGGCACTAGATCTCCTGGAGCTAAAGTTACAAGGGGTCGGGAAGAGCCTGAAGTGAGTGCTGAGAATTAAACCCCAAGGCTCTTAAGTGTTCAGACACTTGGACTTTATGACGAATACTTTCTTTTTCTTTTTTAAAAACTATTATAATAAATAGGAAATATTTGGAATATCTCCCTGAGCATGAATTTGGGGATAATCTTTAGCTACCTGCTAATCCACTCACTCAGCAGAGACACAAGGGTTAAAAATAGCAACAGGAACAGGCAGTAACACCAGTAATTAATATGAACTTTTCAAATGTGTGCTTGTACTTAATTCAGTTCATTTGCTTTGAAGAAAACACAAAACAATTTTGCCACCATCAAGTTCTTACAGAAATTATAGACATTTAACCAGAGTGAGAATCGAGCCTCTTCAACCAGTGCCATCCAGGGCAAAAATGACATGTCTGCTACCTCATTATTTTGGGAATGGATGGATTGTTTGGTGTATCAGAACTGATAGTGAAAATGAGTGATGGAGAACAGGTTCAAGGAAGCTGGAAAGAGCCAAGGTGAACAAATGTTGATTCAACTCACATTTCGTGCATGACTCATTTTAAGATTTCCGGAACAGTAGTGAAAGGTAAACCAGGAAATTAGAATAAGATGATCTACAGGTAGTTCAGTCACAGGTCCTGTACCAATATCCAGTGGCATATTAGGTTACCATCACTCATTTGTGTCACCATTGCTGTATTTGCTCGACTATCCTTCATACAGCTTAAAACTATTTACAACTTTCTTGATATTTCCTAGAATTGTGCATCTTGTACATGTGACAGAAGAGCTGAATGCTTTCATACTTGTAAGGATCCCCACCACACCATCATAAATAAGTAAATTAAGATAAAACATGGTTTCTTTTTTTTTTTATAAATTCTTTATTTTTTTTCTTCAAGTTACATCTCAGTCACAAACCCTTCCCTATTCCCCCTTCCTATCCCGCCCTTCCACCCTCTTCCCCCCCAGAAGTTTCCCCTTTCAGTCCAACAGATGGTTCCTTCTCTTATAACAGTGAATACTATACAAAACAACAGATATAAATATGCCACATTTATGAGAGCTAAATGGCCCAGTATACCTTCCCAATGTCCAGTTTATACATATTTGGCCCCTGACTTTAACATTCTACTATCTAACCATCTCCATGAGTTTAAAGGTCTATATCTGACTCAACATTCATACTAACTTGCAACACACTTTTAAGAGTATCTTCTTAGATCTATAACACTCTCTTGATTCCTAAACAACTCAAAATTTAACTATGAGACTCTAGCTGTCTATTCTTCAACCACCTCAGAGACCTGAGAGGGATAAATATATCTGCTTATATAGGAAGTGCAGGGCCTGCAGCTTCCAAAACTAAGAAAGGACATACCAATGACTGCCTGGACAGTTCCCATTTTCTCTCCATACATTCCTGCATCAGTCTTCAGCCTTTGGGTCCTGTTTCTCTGACAGACATTTGTTGTACAGCAGGATTATGAAGGACTTACCTACCCTGTCTTGGCAGAGCTAGGCTGTCGACTTCCCTGCTACCAAGTTTTGTCCTTTTTGGACAGCAGTCTGTCTGCAGTTGGAGCAAGGGGTTTTTTCATGCCAAGAGAAAGGCTTGCCACTAATTCAACCATCTCACACTGGACATTCTTCGATGCTTATCTTCTACTTGGAGTAGAATAGGGGATGCTGTCAGGAGCTGATATGTCTCGATATCAAAAAAAAAAAAGAAAATCTTAATTTAAGATAACATCTTTGAATGCCATATTCTGCAGATCTCTTGGGGTTTTTGAAGATGCCCTATCCATCTCTTATATTTAGATAAGCAAATGTTGCTTGTCTCTTAAGAACTTGTATATGGACGTAATATGGACTTGTATATGGACGTAATATTAAGATTGTATTGGGCTACATAGGCATTGATCTTTGTATATTGATACATAATTAAGAGTATATTTAACCACAATTGAATAGATCTTTGTATATTGATGCAAAATTAAAGGTAATGCTTCCTAATGGTATCATACCTAGAGATACTTAAAAATAAAATGTGAAGCTCTGGCCTCTTGATACCAACCGTCTAAAACTGTCTAGGATAGTTAAGTAAAACAAACTCCTAGTCATGCAAACATGTCACTTTGTTAGCTACTATGACAGTCTATCACAGATATTCTCTAAACTAACCAGTAATCAAGTTCTTAAGAGACAAAACATGGTTTCTTTAACAACTTTTTCTTTAGTTTTCACCTAGAGGAATAAAAATTAAAAACCAAAAACCAAACCAAACCAAAACAACAGCAAAAACATTGTTTGTAAAGGGACTCTAGCTAGCCCGAGCATGGCAAGTACTCTCTGGCAGGCCTTGCCCTTCTCCTCCATTCCCTCTGCCTTGCTAAAAACCATTAGATTACATTCCTAAAACTAGCCACCAGGGTCTATTCTGTTATATAGCCTCTTCCTCCTCTTCAGGTTCAGCTATCAAAGTATTGAAGTTCAGTCATCAAAAGCCCCATTTGACTCATCTAATTAACACACCCAATTAAAATTAAATGCCTCTTCCTAACACTGGGCTTTCCCTTTTCCCTTTAGACATTTTTCTCTGGGCAATGTCTGTCTCCTCTCTATCCAAAGGCAGTCCTTTGCCCCACCCCCACCCTGGGATAAATACCCCTTTTTTCCATTCCCTTCTCCCATGTTCCTTTGTTCTTGTTATCTTACCTGTTCCCTTCCTCTTCTCTCTTGTCCTCCATCTCTTGCTTTTATTTCTAATTCTCTGCCCTTTTGTCCTCTGGGACAAATAAATCTCCTTTATGCTGAGAACTTGGTCTTGAGAGTTCTGAGCCAATACAGATTCCTTCAGTTTCTCCTGCAAAGTTCTGAAAATTAATACTCCTATAAGACTAGGCAGTATGTGTAGATTACAAAGCCCACAATTAGGAAATTCTCAGTCTGACAGTATCAGTTCAAGACTATAAGCTGTTTTTTTTCTTCCCACCTTTAGGCCAGTCCTGTGTAGTAGTGGGGGGAGTACATTGCTACTAAAATCATCCATTAGCCCCACTAAGTTTTGTAAGATGCTCCCCAAGGAAGTGAATTCATAAACATCTGAGATGAACTTTTTTCTGAGTCGAAAGAACTCACTTGACTGATTAGTAAGCTGTCAAATTGTGATTCTGAGGAATCTCAAGGATGAGAGTATCTGTTACAATGTTGAAAAGTCTTTTTATTAAGTTTTTCATGAATTGTAATTCTCCAAACAAGAGGCAGTGTCCTTATATAATCCAAGTATGAGAATAAGGCACCATGGGCTGATAAGAAAGGATGAAAATTCACTAGCAAATACATGCTTCTCTTTGCCCCCTCATCCCATAGCAAAATCATAAAGTTATAGCACATACCATCCCAAACAGTCATGAGTAAGTAAATATTTTGATAAAACGTACATATGGCTGGCTAGGTCAGGGAATGGAGTGCTTTTAAAAAGGACTGAGCAGAGGAGAAACACAGCAGGGACTAGAGGCAGTGATTGTACAAATGGCCATTTGGCAAGATTCTTGAGTGTAGCAGCAATGTTCTTGGGTTCCCCCTGTCGCCCGATAGAATCGGAACCTCTGGATGCAGTGCCCAGGGAGGATATATCTATTCTTCTAGATGCTACCAAAATGTGAATAGCACAGATTAAAAAAAAAAATACACTGCAGGGAATCAGAGCCCCTACAGAAAGCTCTTCTCTTTTCCTAGCTATGAGACAGGGAGGTCAACATGAGTGATCCCCTTTGAAATACTTGAGGTTGAATACCATGCACATCATCACTGGGAGGACAGAGACTTGGAAATTTTGCTTATATGCAGAAAACAAAAAAAAGAAGAAGCTACCCAGCCATGTAGGGAGCATTAGAAAGAAACCCCCTCCTGTACTGGAGAGAGTCGTAACCATTATGAAAAAATTACTTAGATCACTGTAAACCTCCAAGCAACAGTGTGCTTCATTTTTAACATAGGCTCTTGAGGATGCCTTGACAATCGGGAGCGCTTCACTTTCTGAGGACTCAGGGAAGTGTGAAGGCAGGTGCAGCCGTACAGAGATGAGAACAGAGGTGAAAAGTCACAAGCAGCAGGTAAGAGGCCAGAAATGGTATGATCATGGGGAGAGTACAGAGAACATAAACTGACTGTTTATGTTCCTGTGCACATGTTTGTATGTCTTATGATTGAAAATGTAGTGGGTGCTTTCACATTTAGTTAGAGTTACTCAATTTTAAAACTTGATAGAAAAGATGGAGAGGAGTCACTTCACCCCCCTCCATTCATAGAAGGACTCATAAGAGAGGGAATTGAATTTCAAATGGGTTATGTGGCTTTACTCAGAGTCTCTGGTCAACAATGGGAGAAATTCATCACTCTGGTATGAAATTCTGTCAGCAGTGAGTCTAGAGAGTCTCATGATGTATTTCTACAACATTACTAACTCAAACTCTGAACCTTTTCAGAAAATGGTAGCATTAGGGCCAGTCTACTGTAGTTGCTGGCCTCTGGTTGGCTGAGCAGTAAGTGTAGTCTTTTTTTTTTTTTTCATTTACTGACATTTATTTATTTGTATGTGTGTGTGCCAGCACACATGTCACTTGGCTCATGTGGAAATCAGAGGATGACTATTAGGAGTTGGTTCTCTTCTTCCACTACATGGATTCTTCAGGCTTAGAGGCAGAAACCTTTACCTCTCACTGAAGTCATTTTGAAGATTCCACAAAGAATAGTTTTAAAAAGAATTCTCCCCCCCCCCCCGGTGGACTCACTGGCAATCAGCCTAGCCCAGCCTCTCCTTTCTGTGGGTAAATGACTAACAGTTTGCTTTTGGATATCAGCTTCCTCCTTCCAGTACTCTAGCCTCTCCCAAGCTCACCAAATGGACTTTGTTACTATGTCATAGAAAATAGACGATTTAAAAAAGGTAAATGGTCAAAACTTGACATTTCATTTTTAAGTATTACTATGAACAATACCTTTAAGAAGCATTACCCTTAATTTTGTATCAATATACAAAGATCAATACCAATGTGGCCAAATATAATCTTAATTTTGTATCAATATACAAAGATCAATACCGATGTAGCCCAATACAATCTTAATTTTACATTAATATACAAGGGTCAATACCATTGTGGCCAAATATAATCTTAATTTTGTATCAATATACAAAGATCAATACCGATGTAGCCTTAATTTTGCATTAATATACAATGATCAATACCAATTTAGCCAAATATAATATTAATTTTGTATCAGTATACAAAGGTATAAGGCTATATTCAATAATCTGTCCTTTTTTCTTGATCTTTCCTATACTATGTCTATGTCCCATTTTTCTCAAGTCTGTTCACTCCTATATAGGAAAGGAGTTTTGACCTCTCGCTACCAACCGACATAAACTGTTTAGGATAATTAAGAAACAGAAACTAATAGTCATGAAAACGTGTCATTTTGTTAGTTACTATGACAGTCTATCACAGTTATTTTCTAAGCTACTCAGAAATCAAGTTGCTAAGAGACAAGCAATATTTGCTTATCTAAATATAAGAGATAGATAGGGCATCTTCAAAAACCTCAAGAGATCTGCAGAATATGGCATTCAAAGATGTTTTCTTAACTTAAGATTTTTTGATATCGAGACATGTCAGCTCCTGACAGCACCCCCTATTCTACTCCAAGTAGAAGATGAGCATCGAAGAATCTCCAGTGGGAGTTGATTGAATTGGTGGTAAGCTGTTCTCTTGGCAAGAAAAACCCCTTGCTTCAACTGTAGACAGACTTCTGTCCAAAAAGGACAAAACTTGGAAGCAGATAAGTTGACAGCCTAGCTCTGCCAAGACAGGGTAGGTAAGTCCTTCATAATTCCTGCTCTACAATCAATGTCTGTCAGAGAAATGGGGCCAAATGGCTGAAGATTGATGCTGTAATGTATGGAGAGAAAATGGGAACTGTCCAGGCAGCCACTGGTATGTCATTTTTTAGTTTTGGAAGCTGCAGGCCCTGCACTTCCTATATAATCAGATATATTTATCCCTCTCAGGTCTCTGAGGTTGTTGAAGAATAGATAGCTAGAGTCTCATAGTTAAATTTTGAGTTATTTAGGAATCAAGAGGGCGTTCTGGATCTAAGAAGATATTTTTAAAATTATGAGGCAAGTTAGTATGAAAGCTGAGTTAGATATAGAACTTTAAACACATGGAGATGATTAGATAGTAGAATGTTAAAGTCAGGTGCCAAATACATATGGACTGGACATTGGGAATGTATGCTAAGCCATATAACTCTTATAATTGTGGCCTATTTATTTCTGTTGTTTTGTATTGTATTTATAGTTATAAGAAAAAGAACCATTATTTGGACTGAAAGGGAGAGCTGTTGGGGGGAAAAAAGAAATACCTTAAACTAAAAAAAAAAAAAAAGGAAGGGAAGAGGATGGGGGGTTGAGGGAGAGGAGGGTGGAAGGGTGGGACTGGAGGGGGGAGTAGGGAGGGGATTGTGATTGAGATGTAACTGGAAGAAATAAAAAATAAATTATTTAAAAAAAAGGTAAATGGTGAAGCTTGATCTTCTTTCCTAGCAAAGACAAGTATCCGAGTAAGTGGTTTAGTTCAGATTTAACTCTGACAGTGAATGGCAGGAGTATCCTGGTTCACCATAGCAAACAGAAAACCAAAACCTATATCTTCTGTGTTTGGATGGCTCTATTGCTGACATCTTTAATTTACATTTTTACCATTTTTGTTTCTATCTGAACAGCTATCATAGTCATACCACCAAGTGCCACATGAAATTCTTGTGTTATGTAGAATTCAGTGGCTTCACTTAGGAGCCATTGCCAGTTAGCTCTGTTTTAGAACTTGAAATAGTGTTGACATTAAAGTCCTTCATTGGCCAATAGTCCACAATGGAGGGTGGAACAAAACAATAAGCAAAGCCACATTTTAAAAACTATCCATGTTGCTTTACTTCTGAACTCTTAATGTGTGCCCAAGACTAATTTTTTTTTTGGCTGATTCCCCAAACAGCCAAAGACAAAATTATAATTTCAAGTATCTCTATATTCCACCATGAGGGAATATTCCTAAACCGAGGTTAAGGATACTTTAGTTTGGGAGGCACAGATAGTACCTTTTTTTTTTTTTGTAAATACTTTAAATATTTAAGAGGAAAAATAAGTTCTCAGTCCCAGTTGGACAGACTAAATTCTCAGTTATAGGTTAGAGCAAAGGACCTTCGCCAAGCACATGTGTGCTCTATTTTTATTTTCTAAGTTTTTAAATCTCTAGTCCTTTTGAGTACTGGTGACTGACATTCAATTTTAAGAGGTTGTTACTGGGGATGAAATCATCCCCATACATTCTTATAAGGAGACAGAAACCACTAGAAATTCCTTTTAACTTAAGTATATTAAGGAATTACTCAACACTGGGTCCCAGAGACTATTTATGAAATAAGAGTTCTTCTGATCTTTTTCATATAATATTTATCTTTGTGAAATGAGTGTTTTACTACCGACTACTCAAATACAGGCAAATTGTTTTGAAGCCTTCTTTCTTTGAAGGGCTGTGTTGGAATGTTCCTGCCTTCCAAGGCATACATTTTTCTAGATGTCATGTACATGACTAGTGAAAGGCCAGGTTGTATTCAGTGGGTTTCCAGATTTAATGGAACTAGTGCACTTTCAAGGAAGCCAGTTTCATGTGATAGAGTATATTAAATGTAAGCAAGTAAAGTGTAATAGAATATATTAAAACTAGACTCAGGGAATTATTATGAGTAAATACTGCTGTTAATTAAGGAAATGTAGCTAATGTCACCTTTCTATTAATTTTTACGTTAACATACAATGTAAAGTATTTCATTGTGCTGTTTTCATAAGTATATTCATGTCTCCCCTTCTTTTAGCTGTTCTCCCTCATCCTGATGTTCTTCCTCTGAGGTGTTCCCTTCCTCTCAGATAATTCCCTCCTCTCAGATGTTCCCCTCTTCTCAGATGCTCCCCTCCTCTCAGGTGCTTCCCTCCTCTCAGATGCTTCCCTCCTCTCAGGTGCTTCCCTCCTCTCAGATGCTTCCCTCCTCTCAGGTACTCCCCTTTTCCTCTGAAGCTTCCCTCCTCTCAGATGCTCCCCTCCTCTCAGGTGCTCCCCTTTTCCTCTGATGCTTCCCTCCTCTCAGATGCTCCTTCCTCTTATGCCCCATGTATTCATCTCATGTTATGTTTACCTCTGTTTGTTGTCTCTAAAGATTTCTTCCTCTATTTTTATAGACTTTCTATTTTCATAGATTTCTTCCTCACCTTTTATGGCCTTCTTTCTATTTTCATATCTACACACACACACACACACACACACACACACACACACACACAGAGTTTAAATAATGTGATTTATAATTTAAAAAGCCAGAACATTTTACTTGAAAACAATGGCATGCCTTTCGATAAGGAGGGAGTTGACACGAGACCTGCTCTACTGGCTATTTAACTTCAAAATTTTCAGACTTTTCAAGAAATATTATTAATCATTCTTTCTTTCTTAATTCACAGTAGGTTGTAAAATAAATTTTACTTTCTTGACTCTTTTTCCAGCACTGACATGAAATTCCCAATTTTACTTGTGAGTTACTTTGGCAGAAACATTTCTAAGAAATTAGAAATTATTTTATGCAATATGAAATTTAAGTTAAAAGGGATCAAAATATAATTAGATGATATTGTGAAAATCATTTATTCAATCTAATAAGTAACATATGAATGAGTGAAAAGTTCTAATTGTTCTTAGTGGACAAATTACACTCTTATTTATTTCTTATATGCAAAGTTACTTTAATTCATTTTGTTTGAACACAAATTACGTTATTTCCTACCATATTTTATTCCTACTATATTAAATTCAGTTGGTGATAACTTGGAGTTGAGGTTTGCCAATGTACTTTCTGTTGCAGAGCACGGATCCAGCCAAGAACGTATATCCATCTGTTTAATATTATAGAGAATGAGCCACTAAAATAAGTATCTTGGCCCATACATTAAGGTCTCTTGCCTTTGACTCACGGGTTTCTTTTCCATAGCATTTTCCATGGTCCCAATGACATCTTTTTCTAGTAACTCAGTAGATGATCCAGAACCATCCACATTTTTCACTATGCCTAAAAATGTCAGTGAACAGGTAGTACTATGGAATTACAGAGAAAGTCAAGAAACCCATGTAGCTCTCAGAGTGAGTCACAAGGTGTGTCAGAGTGTGGTCAAGAAATGAGAAACGCAGATTTCTTCACAAACCCACGAGCCCCTGAGAAATACTGTTCTTTGGTGTTTCTGTCAGTTACTTGCATAATGTAACTGGAAAGCTACATCGAGGACTTTGTCCCTAGAAAACGGAATGTCAGCCTGTCATGAAAGCATCCCGCCCTAGTGCTTCTTTAAACAGACATTGTTTTTTCTTTTCATTACTAATTGCCTACCTAGATTCTCAAGGTCATCTCTGTCTATAATGGTTTGGGGTTAATGAGGCCCCTCCATGAAGAGAACTCATAAAGCTATGTGTATATATTTTTCAATTGTTCCCAATTTCCTTAATGATAGTGCTACCTTGGGCAAGACTTACTTCATGAGACACTTCTATCACTCCTAAGCTTTTATTGACTTTTGTTATTTTGAGCAAGTATTATGCTAGATTAGGCTAAACCTTCAAATGTAAACAAAGACTGATTGTGTATGGCAAGTGTCGGTGTGACTTCTCAATTTCACTTACTCCCAGTAAACTGACAATCTTGCTCGCTCCAAATGTGTCTCCCAATCTGTAACTGCAGCTTAGTTTTCTATCTGTGGGATCCATGGGTACCAAAAACCCTGGGGCCAGGACAGCATCCATGGCAGCTTGCAGTGACTAATTTCCTCTTCCAACATATGAGTATATAGAAGCTTCTTGCAGTAGAAATTACGTGCATCTCTGAAATAAGAGCATCTCTTTTACTTAACCTCTAATTTGAAATGTTCCCTTGGTCATGTCCACTATATTATCCTTGGGAACTGAACCCACAGGACATATATACATACATATATAATATTTATATAACATATATAATATATATATAATGTATATATGTATATATATAAATAGACTGAATAAAAGATATCAAATTGAGTTCTAATTTCTTCAACAAACATATTTTACACGGGTCATTCTCAATTGTTACATATGACACCGTCCAAAGTACATTTTTACATATAAGATGAACAAAGAAAATAAATGCTGTCAAATCAGCCGTGATATTTTCCTCATTTACAAACTGATTTTGAATTATCATGAATATTGCTAGGTACATGTAAAAGAGTTTTGACCTTTTCCAGTTAAAAAAAGGATTTTCTTTTTTTAGGAAGGAAGATCCAAGAAAAAGTAGCTCACTACACTTCTTCTTTGTTGCTGTCTCTGCCAAGACAGCTGAATAATTATTTGTAAGTGGAATTGAATTGGACCATGAGCCTGAATGAGTCACAACCCTTGCTGTCCTTCTGAGGAGCACTATTCTCTGCATCTATATTCACTGTATTTGATTCTACTCTGCTTTCCCAGTATGGGAAGAACTCTCTCATCCCATGGAATAGTCATACATTTTTCTACACCTTGTAATGAACAGACAACTATCCCTGCCCTCAGATTTTATTAAGAATGTCTGTAATCATGCCCCAACTCTGGAACTTTGAACTAGGATATTGTTAGCAAAGCACTTAGAGAAATGCATTTCTCTGGTTGCCTGGATTGCTGGTACTTTTGTGTGAGAATGTAACTCAAACTCTTCTCCTGTGGGAGCAGATGGGATCTGTTGGGTGGCAGGAGGACACTGGACCTTAGTGAGGTCTCTTTTTGGACCTGCTTCTTTCCCTGATGTGGCCACCTGCTGGCTTCATCCACCCTCCATCTTTGTTACCTGCTCCCCTGCTTTTCAGTCTTTACCAGAGACACTTCTGGGGCTTTTCAACCATAAACATAATTCCTTTAAACTTTTCTCTCAAAGATGTAGAAGTAAGTTAAGTTTGTGGGAAACATAAGGAAAAAGAATTAGGCCTACAGTTTGGAAAACTGGATAGCCTTGTGAAATACAAGGTGCAGGAATAATTCAACTTCATGTAGGAATAGAGATGGTGGGGTGCTTCTGCCAACTTCATTAACAGGAAGAAGGAAGACATTCATTTCCTATGGCTTAGTAAACTTCCCTGTTGGTTACAAGAGGCAAGGAATTTAAGCTCATAAAGTTATCACCAAAAAAGGTAAATATTTGATGAAGGCAATGCAAAGGCTTACATTTTAAACTGTTTTCTGTTGAATGAAATCAGTGTAACACAACCTCAAGGTGAAATTTAAAAGAACAGTTCAACTTTCTTTACATCTAAGCCAGAATGAAATCACAGCTAATAATGTTGGTAAGATTACACTTTATTACCTCCTTTTGGCAGCTCTCCTGGAATATAAAGCCAGGGTGCACATCACTTATGTGCACTATGTGTTACTTGAGTCATCTAAAAATAAACGAGAAGATAAAGAAGCAGAGCTGATCTCATTTCCTCTTGTAGCTCTTTCATGGGCCAAAGAAGTCAAGAACCTGGATGTCTGAGGGGTGAGGTGGGTGAGGCTTCAGCTAAGGCAGCCTTTCTTGGGAACTAATAAACTATGATAACTGAGGTGCCACTTTTTATATTTGCTATTTGCCACAAATTGCTGCTGTGGCAGCCTTACAAATTCTCTATGTTGGCTAACTTTCCTTACATTATATTTAGTAGAGAATTAAATAATTGAGTTCAAGTCCTGCATTATCTGTGGGAGAATGGGACAAAGGAAGCATAGTAAGTGTGAACAGAAAGCTAGACCAACCCTATGGCCTGGAAGAGAAGAAAAACCTTCATTCCAAGAGGGTAAATACAAAGACAGTGGCTTAGAATATTCTTGGCAGTTTAGGACCATAAGTGTCTTAGTTAGGGTTAATATTATTATGATGACACAAGATGACCAAAACTGGATTGGGAAGGAAAGGGTTTATTTGACTTATATATCCTAAATCATAATTCATTGAAGGCAGCCAATGCAGGAATTCAAACTGGACAGGAACATGGAGGCAGGAATGGATGCAGAGACTACGGAGGAGTGCTGGTTGCTCATTTGCTTCCCATGGCTTGCTCAGCTTACTTTCTTATGGAACTCAGGACCACCAGCCCAGAGGTGGCACCGCCCACCATGGGTTAATTAAAATGCCCTACAGGCCTGCCTACAGCCATATCTTATGAAAGCATGTTCTCTATTGAAGTTTTCTTCTCTTAGATGACTATAGCTTGTGTGAAGTTGATATAAAACTAGCCAACACAATAAAATCATTTATTCAATGGCACTGGCTTGTTCTCTCATATTCAACATGTAAATATAAACTTAGGAGGAAATTTCAAGTAAAAAAAACAATCTAACCCATTTAGTGTACCTACTGTGGAGCCTTGGAATGAAGGAAGCTTCTTCGTTCAGCTTTGCCTCCTGAGCTTCAGCACACAGCATCCCCAAGATACCCGTGCGTTCTTTCTCAGTCCACTAAAAAATGTTAAAGTTGTATTTTGTCTTGACTTTCTTATTGCCTCCAAGTAAAGGTTCTAAAAATAGCGTTTATTGACACTAATGTGCTTTATCTGATTTGCAGGAGATAGTAAGTTTTCAAAGATGTTTTTACTTCTCCAGAGATCTAAAAACATTGTTTCCAGATAGAGAGGGAGAGAGGGAAGAGGGAGAAGGGGGAGGAGAGAGAGGGAAGGAACAGAGAGGGAGGGAAGGGAATGTTCTAATTTCTCCCTGATTTACTGCCATGATAAACCCTGACTGAAACCAACTTGGGGAGGAGAGGGATTATGTGACTCACACGTCTGCACCACTGAAGGAAGCCACAGGAGGAGCATAAGCAGAAACCTGGAGGCAAAAACTAAAGCCAAGGCGATGGAATGGTGCTTGCTCCCCATGGCTTCTACAGTTTGCTTTCTTAGACAACCCAGGACCTGCTGCCCAAGGGTGGCACCACCCAAAGTAATCTAAGCCCTCCTACTTCAACTGTCAATAAAGAGAATGACCCAAAGACGTGTTCACGGGTCAGAATAATGGGGGGGGAAGCAACGCCTGAGAAGAGGCTTCCTCTTCCCCTGAGATTATGTCTTAAATCAAGTTGGCAAAAATGTCAAGAAAATAAAAAAAACTGGAGGGAGGAGGGAGAAAAGAAGAGAGAGATGAATGGGAAGGAAGTGGGAGGAAGGAAGGAGACAGAAAATGTACTACTTCCAAAGTCATAGGAATTCTAGTCAGGCACATGTAGAGGGGCTGAAGTAAAGGGATGAGACAAGGAAGATTGGCCAAAGGTTTGTACCAAAATGATTTTTTGTGCATTGTCTAGTTAACAAAATCCACAGAGTATAATTATATCTTCATGTATCACTGTGCTTTTTTTGAAGTCTATGTTTCTATAACGGTGCTTTCTTTTTCCCACAGTCAGACTACCAGTGGAATGCTCTCAACCAGCATCCTCCACATGTACAGCACAATTCACATGGTAAGACCACAGCTTTAATGGGCATTTGTTCATGTTTACATACAAATGGGATCTTTCGGGGAATGCCTTCTCAACATCCATTTGTACTAGGAAAGAACTATTCCAGTCTCAGAGTCAACCCTTAGGTAGAACCACGTACAGTAACAGCGAGGGTACTGATTACACCCCGAAGGACAGATGCAAACCCACAGTCCAGGAAGTTCCAAGGCAGACTTGTTTGTTTTGAGACATGGTCTCACATAGATCAAATACGCTCAAACTTACTATGTAGCTACGGATGAGCTTGAACTCCTGATCATGCTGTGATGTTCTCAGAGCCAGAGTTACAGATGTGTACCGCCAAATCCAGCAAGCAGATGCTTTGAATGTTATTTGCAGAAAAAGGGACCCGAAAGCTCAGAGCTGCTTTCCCTTGAGATGTTATGCTAGACTCTAAGGAAAAATTCTGTTCATCCAGAGCTGTTTACAACAACCCCTCTCACATGGTGCTGGAAAAATACCAAATGCCATCTGCAAAATACTCGAAACTGAAAGCACCTGTAAGTCTGATTTTCCTTTGGTTTACTGTTCTCCCTTATCCCTAGAGGCAGCCTTACTTTCTGCTTGTTTGTACAGAGCCTTGAGACCATCCAAGAGTGGGTGGTATGAACTAAGTTATATGCAGAATCCTTTTATTCTCAGCCACTTAAGCCTTTCATGACACACAGTCTGACTCCACCTTGTTCATTTTCAGAGGTAGGATTTTTCTAGAAACCTCAAGATAAGCTCTGTGGCTTCAGTTTATACTCGAAATGTTATCACATTTAACTCAAAGTTGAGTTAATGCTTTTTGTTTTTGACATGCCCCACCCTTCCAGCTCTGCCATCTGCAATGCACATAGCCTCTAGCTTGGCCCAACATAAATCCATTGCACAGGTCTCTGGGGTAAACATCTCATGTTCTTGGCATCTCCAATATCCTGCAGTCTCTACTTCCACCTAATTCTACCTTTCAAACTTCAAAGAACAGTCTCTGACAACCTCCTTGCAGGGATGTGGATCCTGCCACACATTGCCTGACCTCAGCTGCCTCTTCTGAAATGACAGACTATAGAGGACTCCTTGACACTTGCAACTTTCTCTTTCATGCCTCTAACCCAACATCACATGGATGACACTGCCAAGGTCCGCTGCTGTCATTAGATGGAACCTGGGACTCATGGACCATAGCTGTATTAGCTTCTGTTTGCGCTTTCAAGGCCTCCACCTGTATAATCACCCTGACTAAAAGATGCAACTGTGAGTGTCACACAGACTTCCAGGCTTCAGAATCTCATTGACTGGAAAGAGGTGGCTGCAGAGTTGCCCAACCTCAATCTCAGGGCTATCAGACTCCAGGGTTATTTCCGTTCATGAGATCTGCTGAAAGCTAAGTTCTTTAGTCTTGGCATCATCTGTCAGCCAGCATTTCACAACTAACTTCAGAGGCTGTCAATTGCCCTTGGCAAATTAAATTCAGGTGTCTGGGGTCTTGTGTTTTTTCTGTGTGTTAAGGTCACCAGGGCAGCTGTTTTAAACAATAAGGTATTGCTGTAAGTGGAACCTGACCCCTCTCCTCCAAGCCATACTGAGTTACAAAAGAAGATCCCAACACATTGCTTGGATCTCTGTCTCACCAGAACCTGCAACTGCCTTGGAGGTTGCTGAGACCCATGCCTTGCCCTGAGGACAGGTCTCTCTTTGCAGAGCTTCTCTGACTGGCTTTTTAGAGGAGACTTTTGCCTCCCTTCCTGCTCTAGGGAGCCACACAAATAGAGCTGTGGTTGACTTGGCTTCTTCTCTGGATAATATTTTTCTTTTTCCTTGTACTTTTAAAATATCCTATCACTACCTTTGTGGACTTCCAACTCTCTGTTTTTGACATTAGTCAATTATTTTTTTATTCTTTTCCTTCACTGGAGATACCCCTAGGGTGCCATGTTACCTAGAAATGCTTCATACAGTGTAAACAGTAAACAAGAGCTGGATGGCACATTTTAATATGAGTACAAATTTTAAACAATCATTGCTGGGTGCAAGAATAAATAGAGGGTTACACACTGTATGTAAATTTTATTTTTGTCACATTTGGAAACTGTTATACCCCATTCTTTACTTTGACAAACATCTCTTGTCTAGGCCAGAGTAGATTTACAATGCTGATTCCAAACCACTTCTCAGCATCACCGTGAGTCCTAGCTTCTTGCTCACAGGTTCCCTCTTTCCTTTCCTCTCTGCTCTATAACACTCTTAAGTGTGGGCTTCAATATAGCACATATGGCACATCCTGATTCCACCTACATCCTTCAGCATCCCACAAAAATGTCTCCTGCAAAATCTCCAGTTCTGCAGAGACTGGTTGTGTCTTGGAAGAAGGATCTTTGGGGTCCACATTTGGGCACCAGGAACTTGTATAGGAGGGAACAGTGCTCACACAGTGAGGAGGGCTGTCTGGAGTGGAGTAGAGCACCACCTGGCATAATCTTCCAGACAGCTCCTTCCAGGCTTGACCTCATCCACTGTCCATGTTTATTTTTGAATGCTTTAGCGGCACATGGAAGTAAATGATCATTTTCGAGGCACTGTAGCATCTCCTGCCTCCTCACTGAACATCCCAAGACAATGAGCCTTTTCATGTGTTGAAATCCACAGATGTTAATGAGAGACATCTTCTGTTTACAAAGGTGATCTTACAAAGCAGATTTCCATTTCCAGATTTCCTTTCATGTGCAGTTGGAGCAGGATACAAAATTGCTTCCATATTCCAAGAATGACAATGGCATAACAGAATCAGTACATCTTGAAAACATGTTGTTTGTTTGCTTTCTTCAAATGTCAGAGAGCTCTGGTTGGCTGCATTGCATGCCTGGCACTTGAGTGCATTGCCAGCTTCTCATGCAGTGTGGAGTTGAAGCTTGCTTAATGAGTTAGAAGGGCATGAAATCAGGACCTGTCAGAATACAAGTAGTGAAGCCCAGAGCCCACACATCATAACTATTTCTGGCATACCGAACACAGACTTGATTTGTTTTATAGGAATAAAAATGCATAGACCCAAAACTAGGTGACTTTAAAGAACAGAAACATTCCTCGTAGTGGTTTAAAATCAGGGTGTTAGCAAGGTCATGATCCCTGAAAAACTCTGTAAGGGAGGTTCCTTCTTTGCCCCTTTCAACTTGGGGTAGTTCCAGGTATTCTGAATATTAATTGCTTTTCTCATCATTTTAAGAAAATTTCTAACAAAAAGCCACACAAAGAGGAAAGCTTTATTTTGGCTTAGAGTTTATCCACTATGGCTGGGAATGCATGGTCTCAGGAGCATGAGGCAGCTGGTTTTAGTGTGCCGCAGTCAGTGAGCAGAAAGCGATGAAAGTTGGTGTTCCACAAAGTCTCCGTTTTATTCAGTCCAGAACCCTGGCTCATAGAATGACCCTACCCACAACCAGGTAGATCTTCCCAGCTCAATTACACCTTTGTGGATACGTCTTCACAGACATGCTCAAGGGATTGCCTCTTAGGTGAAGATATCTAGTCAAATAAACATTAGAAATAGCCATTGTACTCAGCACAGCTCCTATTTCTACTTTCTCTTCTCATGACCATCTTCCTCTGTGTTCACATCCCAAATTCCCTATTACATTAAATACATTGGTTCTATGGAGTGAGGGGTCACCCCAGGGAGGGCTACCTTTTCTCTACTCACCCACATATATAAATGTTGAATTTTGAATTTGTTGAATTTTCAGAATTTGTCATGTGAATTTTCAAACTTTGGGAATTAAACGTATCTTCTCTAGGGTTCAGTTAAACCCTTAACACTGACTGCCTGGTAAACCTTCCTTTAGGTGCTTTGTGTATACATATACTACTACTTCATTGAAGCTTCATAGCAAGCCTGTTACGTGAGCACTATTACTGTCCATGTTTTTATAAATATGAAAATTGGACCACAGAAAGGTAACATAACTTGTTGACATGCATACAGCTGGTTACTGTCTAGCACACAGGAAAGCCCAGGTAGCCTGGCATCAAAAACCACTTTAGGACCACCAAGAATATTAGCTGTCCTGAGCTACAGAGGAGGTGAATGAAATAGAGTCAAACATGAATTTTTATGCAAATTAATCATAATGATCTTATTCTGAAAGCTAGCATCTTTAATTTTAAGTTTCTACATTTTTTGTAACTGCCTTTATAGTGCATCATTACAGATAATGCTTATGTTAATGAAAAAACTGGCTTACTTGGATATTTTTCTGTTCCTGTCAGTAGGCAAAAACAAAGGGACTACTATAACTAACAAGGCCTACTTTAAGATATAAGAAACAGAATGTTTATAATTATACTTAGAATAATATCCAGTACAGATGATTATTAGAAGTAGTTTTCCTTATAAAAGACATGTTTTCATTGTTCTACTAGTAATTAATGCACAAAATTGATCAAAAGTTTGGCTTATAAATCAATGCAGTGATTTTGATAAAAAGTATTAAAGTATACATATATGTATAAAAGTGATAAATATATTCCTATTCAAACATTAATTTGTAAATAAATATTAAACTCTTTAATTAACAAATACATATAAGTACCCAGTAGATAATTATATATATGTACACACACACACATATATACACACACACACATATATATATGATAAATAGGGGAATAGATAATGGATAGAGAATAGATTGATAGATACTATATAATAGGTAGAATATAGATACATGAATGAATGGTAGAGAATATACAGATGGTAGTAGATGTCAGATGAATAACCAGATGATATATTGATAGATAATATATTGGTAGATGGATGATATATATAGATAGATTAAAGATAGATAATTGATAGAGGTGATAGGTGATATATAGATAGTATATAGAGAGATGATAGATACTAGGTTGAATGTACATAAAGAGGAGCAGGTGATAGACATACTGATAAATAGGTAGAAAGACAGACAGAGTTAGATAGAAGATACGTAATAGATGATATTTGTGTAGGTGACATATTTGATAATAGGTGCTTGGTAGATGATTGTAAATAGATGGACAATAAATAGATACATAGATAGATGATAGATAGATAGATGGATGGATGGTTAGATAGATAGATAGATAAATATATGGATAAATATGATGATGGTTATGAAGATAAATAGTTGATAATAGACTGATAGATGATAGATAATATATGGACAATAAATAGAAGACAGAGATAATATAGACAGATGATAGATAATAGATGAATATACAGATAGAATACAGATATATGATATATAGATGAAAAGTTATAATATATAATTAACTATTTAAATTAGTACATTATCTATATTCTCCTAAATATAAACTAACTACTTTTAGGAAGGAAAACAAAGTTGTATATTATTGGACCTCAAATGGAAAGGAGGCTACTAGGAAAACTGCCTTCCCTTTAAAAATCAAAAGATATGGCTTTGGTTTTGTCAAATTTCCATTCTGCTGTAGATTATTTCCTAGCCACAACCTCTTTCCAAAGCAAGGTGATAAAGATCTTAGCTCTACCTATCTCACAAAAGCATTGGTCAAATGACAAAAGGATTATGTAAACACACCTATAGGCAAGAGCTACTAGTGGATTCAGTCCCAACTCCCCTTTGTTACCTTGGTAAATTATACTTTGGTGTTAAAATTATCTTCTCAAAGTACAGAAACCTCCTAGTTTTGGTTTGTCCATTATTGTGATTAACTTTAATAAGAAGTGTGTCATATCACATGATCACGTGCATCTTTTTTCTTGTTAAAGCATATGTACTAAGTAACATTTCTGTATCTTATTTCTGAGAGAGTGTGTAAGAACTTCTCACTGTCACAGCACTTCTTCAGATTGTGTTTTTATGAAGGTCACTCTTTTCTGAAACTTGTTTATTTTTATCTTTTTGAAATTAAAATATAATTGTGTTGTTTCCTCCTTCTTTTCCTCCCTTTACCTCTTTGCATGTACCTCCTCACTCTCTTTCAAATTCATGGCCTATATTTTAATTGTTATTATATATCTGTGTTTATACATATAATAGTAATTTATAAATATATAAATATATTTAGAAATATAAATAAGCATATATATATTCCCCTAAATATATAATTATAACCTGTTAAGTTTACATAATGGTACTTGCTTGTGCATAATTTCAGTGCTGATCACTTGGTATTGTATAACTTTTTTTTTCCCTTGAAGAAGACTATTTCTCCCACTCTCACCAAACCTCACCCACCTATAATTCTTTGTCTAGAATTGTGGCCACGTGAGTTTTCCCCCTTCCACTGTAGCATGTCCATTGGTGTCATCTTTGTTCAGGCCATTTTAAATCAATCATCTGATGGGACTTTATGGGTGTAATTTCTGACATTTCTAGGGGACACAATCTCATAGTAAACTCCCTGTTCCTCTGGGTCTTACAATCTTTCTACTCTCTGTTCTGATAGTATCACTAAACCTTAAATGCAGGAGTTGTGCTGTAGATATATCAGTTCGGATTGGGCACCACATCATTACTTGTTCTCTTCATTTTGATTGGTTGTGGTTTTCTGGAATTGTCTTTATCTATTGCAAAGATATATTTCTTTAGATGGAGAAAACTAACATTTTCTTCATGTTTTTGTGGCTAATTTTTTACCAGGATGTTAGATTTTCATGTCTTAGGTATTCATATATAAATGCTCAATATATTTTTATGTTATTGAATATACAAAACATTTTCTTTAATGACATATTTTATGCTTGTTTCCTGTTGTCATGTATAAACCTCTGACTCTATTTTCTTTGTCATGCTCACTTATGGTGGTCTATCCAAAGTCTATAAAAATATGTCAACACTTTTGTCTTAGCCTTCATACTGCACTGACAAATCTTAACAACTATAGTATTTTGTGTGGCATTTGCAATAGAGCTAGCACTATTTTGTCCTCCTTTTAGTTTTGGGGGGACAGGGCATTGCTATGTAGTGCCAACTAGTCTAGAAGTGATCCTCCTCCTGCATTAGCCTCTCAAGCACTGGATTATAGACAAGTACTGGGGAAACCGTTTAACAGCACTTTTGTGTGTACTTGGCAAGTGCTCTGTCTTGAGAGGTGGGGTGAGCCTGACTGGTAACAGTAAAAATGACTTACTTTTACAAGAAAATGTCCAAACCATTAGAATGCCAGTGAGAGTATTTCTCGCCATTCATAATTAGAATTAGACCACAACCACTTGCCCCAATGGTGAGCATATGTTAGTACTTGAAACAGTGACTGTCTATTTCCCACCTTTGAAAACATATGAGGAGTTCATAGAGTGAAATATTCCTCCTCTTTACCAACTCAGAAATTTATGTTATTTATTTCTAAGCCAGAAGAAAAATGAAATTTAAAAATTTAATCTGAGTCATTTTCTTACTGTCTTTCATAGGTTTCTCTTCAGAAAGGAAATTCAACCAGTAGGAGTGCATGTTAGCAGAGAAGAAGAGTGGGCAGTGGGCTCTCAGCTGTGGCCACTTTGCTTTGTCAGGACATCTGGAAATGTTCTCCTTTGAGATCTGCTCCCTGTTACCTTCCCTGTGGCCTGGATAGAGGAAAAGTCAGGACCACTGGGACACAACAGGGCAGCAAGAAACCCTGCAATCAGGTTGAACTTTTCTCCAGAAATGAGACAGGGCAGCTGATTCCATGTGCTTCTTCAATGTAACTCTGCTTCAACTAACTGCTGATGAGTTATCAAAGATGACTCCAGGAATTACATGATGCCAACTCCAGTGTTATGACATTACATAATGATTCAGAATATACAGATATTAAACAGGGCACAGTGGCACATCTTATAGTCCCATGGGAAGTTGAGGAAGGATGATTGCAGTGAGTTCAAGGTCAACCTGGGTTACAACAGGAATGCCAGATCAATTGATTCTTTATCTCAAAAAATAATAATATACTGTGTAGTCTCTGGGAGATAACCCTTTTTCCATAATGGCTAACTTAGTTCTTCAGCGGTTTGACAGCTGGACTAGGTGATATGTTCATTATTACTGAACTTGAAACTAAATAAATTTGAATAGACATTCAAAAGACCTATAGACTTCCCCTGATTAAGTAAGTCAAACTGAATAAAATGATAAACAAGAAACTGTCCTTCCAATGGAACATGTTTAAGCATTTCAGAAGTTGTGAGCCTCCCTCATCTTTAGGTAAAATGGATTATGAAAGAGTAATGTTCTGACAGGACGGTGATGGTCTCCTTCTGTCTATATATAGTCAGCAAGGACTGCCAAACACATACATTGAGGTTCTTTCTTTTTAACATCCTGTAGATTTGAGAAATGGTTTAAGAAACTTAACTATGACTTTTTGAACTAATTAACCTAAAGATAATATGTACCTAAGTTTTATTACAGTTGAATTACAAAGTGAACTAGCAGATTTCTATAAAGTCAGCAGTTTTAAAACATTAAGTGTATCTTCTTCTGTAAGATTTTTCTAGTGTCAACTTGAGTTCCTGTTTGTAAGGATGAATGTGCATGACAAGAGTGTGAGATCCACAAATATCTCACACCTCTAGATGAACCTAAATAAAACTGGGAACATCCAGGGTATATGCAAATAAAACTACCAGTTCTATTTAGTTTCACTTTCAAAATTATGCGGCTTGTCTAATTCAAACAATTTTTGTTTTAATTTGTGGGTACACACTGCATAATGAGAAGGTAAAACAGTCTTAGGAAACTAAGTGTTTTCTCTTTGGGCTTTGCCTACCCTGTAACTTACCTCTTAAGAAAAGCAGAATGATCCTGCCATATTAGTTTCAAGCCCTTTATTTATGCTGCTATCAGAAAGACAAGTCTGTTTTGGTGCCACTTCAAGTAAGTCAGGTAAATAACTGTCAGCTCTAAGAAGGTATTTTGCACATTGTTATTTTCCATTTCTTCATACTCTTAACAAAATCATGGCTATATCTGTCTCTTCTTCTGAATTAAGTCTATGAAACAAGATGAGCTTATAGAATAAAAAAAAAAAAACATACACACAAGAAAAAACTCTTTGTAGGCCAGTAACTAATGTCTGCAGCAATAAAACATGGTTTAACTATTCAAAGTGACCCTATGCTATCCCCAGTTAACAAGGTGTCAGATACAGGCAAGAATGCATAAATGTTAACCTAGGGGGAGAAGAGTCTAGTAATAAGAACTAATTTCATTTTTATTCCCAGTGGGGGGACTGCAGGTGTGAAAAGAGAACCTTTCACTCAGACTGAGTTACAGGGAGATGTCAACCCCTCATTCTTCTTATGTTCCCCTCACTATAACAGGTCTGGAGACTCCTCTGCCTGGGATGATAATAAGGTTCATAGCCTTATCTGTGGCTCTATTTTATTTTCACACAGAGTTTGTGAGCAATAGTGAAGAATAGCTGTGTTGCTTTGAAAGGAAAAGAGGTCATAATGCCTGTCTGAGGAAGGAAACATGAAAGCAGGCACACTTCAAGTGTCTTGGTGATCATGGAGAATTTGATCTTTGACTTGAAGATATTACATGAAGAGAAACATGTGTTCACTTTGTTTTGGTCACAATGTAAGGTTAGAAGAAAACTGCAGGTCTGGTGGCATCCGGGGCATAGGTCAGCCTCACCTCCTCCTTGCTGGCTTTTACTTTGTTTTATTTGCTTTTAAGCTTTATTTTCTGTCTTGCCATGTATTCACTGAGCTCAGAAAGCAGAAAAAAAGGTATAATTATGTTCTTGTGATAACTGATTCATCTGACACTTAGAGGGGATCAGCAATCTTCCCAGAGACCCATGACAAGTACATGACAGAGCCAAGATTCACAACTGTCCACAGAGGTATGTGGATGTCACATCTCTCTTTTTCAGAGCAGCCCAGAAAGTTCTGCTCACTGTGATGATCCATTTGGTTTTTATTAAATACTTGTACTGCATGTGGAGAGACCCACATTCGGAGAAGACAGAGCAGTTGCCAGCCCAAGTTCTCCCCAACTTTAGGGTCCTGTTGTTGCTTTTTTTTTTAGTTTGCTTATTTTTTCATTCCTCTCTCATCCTGCTGAAATCCTCATGACTGTAGTTTCTAGAGAGCAGTTCTGTGGCAGCCAAGGTGCAGCTGCACAGAGTCTTCTTGCTATGCACAATTGCTTGCATCCCAGTTACATGGCTCAAAAGAAGAAAAAGTTGCTATAATCTCTATTTGTCAGTTATTTTAGAAATCAACTCTTATACCTTTCTCTTTCATAGTATTCATTTTCCCCAACTTCTACTTCAGAGAGCAAGCTACTACAAAGAACACTGAATTAAGTTTACTTCTCTATTGCTGTGATAAAGCACTGAGCAAAAGCAAGTTGGAGAGGAAAGGGACTTTTATTAAGCTTGCAAGTAACAGTCCATTCAGGGAAGCCAGAGCAGGATCACAAGACAAGAACCTAGATGCAGAGAATGAACTAGATAACATGAAGAAATGCTGCGCACTTCTTTGTTCCCATGCCTTGCTCAGTCTGTTTTCTTATACATCCCAGGACCACCTGATCATGAATGGTCCTTGTGTCTTCCTGGGTGTAGATAATCCCTTTAGGCTGAAATTTTCCTTCTAAGACATTCTATAGAGATGGGTTGGTAAGTAGAATTTGCTTAAATTTGTTTTGAATGTTGAATGTTTTTCTTTTCCTGTCAATTTGGATTGCTGGTTTTGCTGGGTATTGTAGGATGCCATCTGTGGTCTCTCAGAGCCTCTTCTGACTTTCAGAATTTCCATTCAAAAGTAAGGTGTTATTCCAATGGTCCTGCCTTTATATGTGACTTGGTGTTTTCCCGAAATAGCTTTTAGATTTTGTTGTTTGTTGTTTTGTTTTGGGTTTTTTAAAAATTATTATGTGTGGTTGGGAATTTTTTTTCTGGTCCTGTCTGTTTGAGGTTATATATGCTTCTTATTCCTTCAGATTGAGGAATTTTATTCTATAATTTTGTTAAAAACACTTTCTATGCCTTTGACCTAGGTTTCTACTCATTCCTCTTTCCCTGTTATTTGTAGGTTTTGTTTTTTCATAGTGCCCCAGATTTCCTGGATGTTTTCTGCCTGAACTTGTTTTTAGATTGAACATTTTCTTTGAGTGAGCTACCCATTTCTTCTACCTTGTCTTCAAGTCCTAAATGTCTCTCTTCCATGTCTTCTAATCTGTTGGTGAGGTTTTTGTTTGACATCCTGAGTTTTTCATTTCTAGTTTCATTTCAGTTTGCATTTCTATGGTGATTCTATTACTATCCTCACATGTGAAACACTTTCATTAATTCCACTGTTTGTATTTTTATTGTCTTCATTAAGGCATTTTTCCATATCCTCTTTAAGGTCCTTGAACATATTCATAATTGCTACTTTGAATACTTTATCTTGTACATCAGCTAAATTACATTTCTAAGGTTCTATTACAGTAGAGTTACTGGATTCTTCACATGGCATATTTTCTTGGCTGTTTATGTTTGTGTTTTTGTTCTGAGATAAAGGCATCTGGTGTTATGATGTTTGGGGTGTTTTTTGGTGTCAATATCTTATTTTGTCTTTGTTTGGTGAATTTTCCATTCTTTGTTGTTGTTGACTGCTCTGGATTCTAGACAAGTGTAAGGGTTCTGGGGACCCTGGCAAAGTCTGCTTCTATGAGTAGGTGAGTGAAATAAAGAAATAGCGATTGGTAGGAGAAAAGGCTGAGAGTGGCAGTTAGAGAAAGCTAGGGCGACTTCAAGAGGTTGAGTTCCAGGGAATGAATATAGAGTTGGAGGAAAAGATCCTCCATGCAGGCTGCAGCTGGACTAAGATTAAGTCTGAAGAGACCAGAATTGAGGTTAGGAAGGATAATGAAATTTGCTTACTTGCATCCTAGCCCAGTGTGACTACTGGAAGTTCCTGATAGAAAGTGTTTCAGAAGAATGGAAATGGGCTAGAACGGAGAGCTGAGAAGAGTAGAAGGGAAGACCTGGGGGGTATTGGATTCACACCAAGAGACAGAGTCAGGTTTTATTTTAAAAGATCTGTTTGCTTTTTATTTCTTTATTTTATTCTTTACAGAATCTTATCTATGCAAAATCTTACTTCTTTTACCTCAGTCTTGTGAAATCTTTCCATCTTGTATTCTGATATTGGTGGTGATCATAGATTCAATTCTTTGGATGATTAGGTTGGTGTAGACTTACAACCAGATTGGAAGCAGTACCCTGGGCTTAATTAGGAAGCAGACTATCTGAGCATGATTTCATGACCTTTATGGATCAATGCTTCTTCTATAAAAAGAATCATGCAGGTATGCTAAGACTGACAAAAAAATTTGAAGAATCTTCAACAATTTAAATAAATAATCTTGACAATCAGTTTTGCATTTAAATACAGTCGAAATGAAAGTACAAGAGAAACACACTGGAAGGCTGAACAAAATACTTCCCAGCAAAACCACTAGGACCCCATAAATAAATTGGCATCAGCTCAGGGAACTTCGGACACTGAGGTTAGGGAGGAGATTGCAGTACAGAGGTCAAACATGCAGCAAAAATTCTTCATTTCGAAACTTTGAAGAGTCAGTGAAGTTTTACTGCCATAACTAATATTTGAGAAGTCAAATGCCCTGCTTTTTTACACTTACCAAAGTCCTTAAGGAGCATCTTGAAGGCCACAGACATTAAGAGGTTACAAAGGTGAGCTGCCAATCCCATCACTTCTGGTCATAGGACCCACCCTCACCCTCACCCTGTTGCAACCTTGTCTCTAGGCTCAGCTCTTCTGCTACTGACACATTTATAAGATATTCTTTGCTTTAAACATGACAATCAAATCTGGGCATGAATTCTTTAACCTCATCTCTTGAGAATGGTCCTGTAATCAGGAATATTCAGGTTTTAATATGACCTTTGCCTTGGACTCAGCTACAAGACCCAGTGAGTGTACCCTCTATAGGCAAAGTAAACAAACAGTGAATTCACCACTGGAGCCAGCTGATCCTCCATGTTTGGAAAACACAGCTGTTAAGAACTCAAAGCTATTGAACTCATAGTATGGGCTTCATAAAAGAATTCTAATCAACCTTTCTTCATCAGTTCATCTGTAATTTGTAGCTACCTAGATTGGCCTTATATATGGAGTAAACAATAGCACCATCAAAATCCTGACATCCTGGAGAAGGACTAATTGAAGTCCCTTTGTGTATACAGTCAAATAATGCTGTGCATTGGCCTTAGCCTTTTGCATTTATATGGGCACATTCAAGACATTCACACTACATGAACATAGCATATAACTGCAAGGGAACAAACAGATTTCCTTTTTTTCTCCCAGTTAGAGCCATACTAAAGGGTACAGCAGAGGCCATGCCACATTGATCTGGGCTAGGCTTTATTGTACCATCTGGCTTTTTTTCTAGGGATATCCTTAACTAACCCATCAGGGCCTTCTCCCCTATACATCCGTCCATGTGAAAACAACAAAGGGAGTTGATTGTACTGGTTCTCTGTGTGAGCCCCCATACCAGGCTTGTTAACAGAAGCCTTCTTCACCCAGCCTGGGTAGCCTCCCTTTCTCAGTCAGGAGTCTTCATTTAAGTCCCTTTTAATGAGAGGAGCTGAGCGCTAACTCAATAGCTCCAACCTTCCTCTTAAAGAAATTTGAAGGGTGAACTCCACCCTCCCAGCACAGCTACATCCAACAGCATTCCTAATAAGATTCTGTAATGTTTTCCTATGGTATTTATGCAGTGCCTAGGCAGTTTTATTTTCAGAACCACTGTGCTCCTTTTCAGAATAACTGCGTTATAAGAAACTTATTCCATTTGAAGTAGGATCCATCATTTACTGCTTTCCCAAAATAGCTTGTGGATTTACATTATTTTAACAACCTATGTGTAATGTAGATTGCTAGAAAGATTGGTCACTCCGAGACAAATATTAGAAACCCCTTCAACCAAACAGCCTATTCTGCTAAGTCCTGGATGGATTATTACTCCATTGGGTGAAACTTGTTTATTGAAGAAGTATGTTTGGCAGTCAAAAAAGGAGGACTGGCTGTAGGAGTTAGTTCTGTTTCCAATGAACTCAGTGATTCATTTGGAGCTACATAATCCATTTAATCAAGAAATGCTTGAATAATGCATGGCCCAGGGTAGCTTGGTGACTTGTGGTGGTGATTCTTTTGATTTGGAAAGAATCCATATGGCTCTCAGACGACTTGTGACATTACCAGGAAGTCTATTCTTTCTGTTCCTTTTGTCCTTTTCCCCAACTTATTGTTTTCTTCTAATACAGAGTACTGTGTCCAAAGATGTGTGCATGCAAATTTCACAGTGATTCATCTTGGGGCACATGCAGGTCCTCAAACTCACCATCGAGAATTTTGCTGTTATTTATCTAATGGAAAATTGAAGCCAGTCTATATTTCTTTATCTTCCCTTTACTTGGCATAGCCTAATCAGACTTGCCTAACATTACAGTCAGTCTTCTGCCTTTACTAACCAGGGTTTAGATGCTGCTGCACCTCACATGTCATTTTGCATAGGGTATCTTTGATGAGTTGTCTGGGCATCGTTGTCTTCCTTAGAAGCAGAGAGGTCCACACATTAACTTAGTGAGCTCATCACAAGCAGCAACTTTCCATTTAAGTAATGATTTCTTCACTTTATGGTAATAAAGCACATCATTCATATTTACAAATCCTATTCTCAGAATGATCACCAGCACTAGCATCCCCAGCTAGGAACTTTCCAGAATTGCAAATTCTCAGGCCATAACACAGAATTCACAAACTCAGTGTGAGAGGTCTAGCCGCCAATCTGTTTTGACCCCCCTCCCCCTCCCTCTGCCCCTCATGACGGTTGATTTAGTGCCAACTTGCCCCAAAGTAGAATCACCTGAGCATAGATCCTCACCTAAATAACTGTTCCAATTGCCTTAACTGACATGGAAAGAGTCCCTGTCCCCAAGAGTGGGCAGCACCTTCTGTAGCAGTCCAGATAAAAACAGGTATGGCAGAAGGAAGACTACTTGCCTTCTTCCCATTTCTCTTTCCTTTTCCCTGACTGAGTTTCCTTTTTATGGTCTAGTTGAGTAGATTTACCTTGTTGTAGCTGTTAATTCCATTACTGATTAACAGAGCCACTGTTTCCAGGCTCCCATCATTGACTAAAGACCAGTGACTCTTCAGGAACTTCCCCGTTTTTCAGTGTCATACTGGGACTGCTGAGGCACTCCAAACACTGGGTGACTCCCAGGTTCACAACCTCTCAGGTGAGCGACAACTATTGTTGCTATTTTAATGTAAATTTATTTAATAATTTTTTTTAGTATATATTTATCCTATCGCTTCTGTTTGCCTAGAGAACCCTGACTGATACACTCCCAAAGCTTTATTAGCTTTATTGACAAACACAAATACTTAGTAGAGCAGAACTTATCTGACTCATAACCAGGGAAATGTTCACTGAGACAACTCCCACTTATTGTATGTTGTATTATAACTCACAGCTCAAAAACACAGTAGCTAGGTGGTACAGGAAACCTGAAAATTTTTTTCTTAAAACCTTTGTCTTTAGTAGAAAAATGTTGAATTTTAATAATTTCTTGTTGACAATGAAGCCCATTTCAGCACATGAATCATAATCTTGCTTCTGGAAAGGGAACATTGTTGGAAGGGAGGGACCAGTTACTAATCGGTAAGGCAGTAGGAACGGCCATGATGTACACAGGATGCATTGTTCCTCAAGTGCCTCTCAACTTAAAACCTGTGTGTGCTTTACACATTTAGTCATAAGACTCCTCACCTTCGAAATTTTTTCCTTCTGTATTACTAAGCTAAAGCACTTCTTTGAATGGTATCTTATGCAAAGACTGCACAGCCTTTCTAATTGGCTTTCTTCTCACAGTAGTTTTTGGTCCTTCCATATCTTCCAGTCTCCTTGACTGGGCCTTTTGGTCCTGCACGGTCTGTTCTCTATTTCATTTCTCTTTGTCTTTTTCTCTCTATTTAATATCTGACTATATCAATTCTTCTCTTCTTTTAAGCAACACCTTCTAGATTCAGAGTCTAGAAGAACAGAAAGAGTTGTGAGGAGAACAAAATAAAAGGAGATTGGCTAGAATGGCTTCCATGAGCTCCTGCATACTAAAGAAACTGAGACATCAATTACTGCTCAGTCCAGAGAGTTGGATGCCCAAGACCTCAGCCCAGGGGAGAATGCCCTGGAAGATGGAAGATTCAAACCCAGTGAGGAATGCCTGGAAGATTCCTGGGAAGCCCCTACTCTTCAGGTTGGAATGCCAAAGGTGCTAGTTGTTGGTGACTGAAGTCAGCAGAAGTGGCAGTGGTAGCTGCAGGAGGAAGGATAGACAATCTCACTCAGCAGGAAGCAAAAACAGACAGACAGGTAGCATTATCTTTTCCTCAGATCTCTTTGTAACCGAGGCCACATGGAGGAAGGTGCCTTCACCTCAAAGAAAAATCCTCCTTAGTTAATCCTTTCTGTAAATATCCCCATTAACATGGCCAGAAGTGTGTCCATTAGCTGATTCCAGATCCTATTAGGTAGTCAAGATTAGTCATCACATGTCCCTTGTGAAGGAAGCCTTTAGCAAAGGTTCTGTCCATGGAAAAATGTCAAGAGATAAGGCTCAGTCTGCTTTTAACATACTGAGCCATCTCCAATTCTGTGTCATTGTCATCTTTGCATATATCTTGCGGCCTCTGGCATACCCCTTGAGTTTGTGCAAGTTATAAGAAGTGCATGCTTGATCATATTAATGATAAGATGACACGACCCAGAGGACAGACGGTTTTACACACATGGTGTCACTCACCCCTCTGAATGGACACTATAGAGAAAGATAGGCTACCCCTCCTTAGGGAGGTCAAGCTTTAGGGCTTGCTGAGCTGAGGTGGATGAACCTGAAAGCCCAATTCTCACTACGCAGCCCATCCCAGTGCAGTTTCTCAAGCCAGTCTCTGCTATCTGACCCTCAGACTCCTGCCTCTTTCTGCTGCATCCAAAGCTATGTGACTTAAAGCACCATTCTTGGTCGGGTTGTACTGTGACCTAGAGACAGGCTGAACAAAAAGCTCTGAAATTCTGTTACCGACTTGATTCAGGAAGCAGCAGTCTGTAACCACATCCTGAAGAGGATTGTGCTGGATGGGGGAGTGGTATCGGGTACTTGGCAGGTACTCAGTAGATGGCCATTGGTTGAATAAATATGTGAATTCCTCCTTCAAGGAAACCAAGCCCAATCATGCTTTCCCATTGAAGAGCCCTTCACTACATGGTTGTCTCTATCCTTTACTCTTCACAGGGCACTTTACTGTTCACGGGGCTCTGAACCGCCTAATGAGATTAAACCGCTGAGTAAAATCTTTAGCCTGCCTGGCTCTTTCAGTGACTTACACTGCCACTTCTTGAGCACTAGGTGCCAGTTCTTACTCACTGATCACAAGTAAATAAGCACAAAAGTGTGTCACAAAAGAAGTAATAAAAACATATGATTTCTCAACACACAGAGAAAAGGCTAAATAAATCCAACATCTGGGAGATCACAGTAAACATTGTATTCACTGGAATGGCTAAAGATTTGTGCAGCCAAAGCAAGGGTTCTACAAAGCAAGGAAGCAAGGATTCCTACGTGGATTACTGCTGTTCATGATATACTGAAGTACTAGCAGCGGTAAAGGACAAGAAAAAGGAATCAAAGTCACTTAAGTTAGAAAGAGAGAAGAAATATCCTTGCTTATGTAAAAACCCTAAATCTTCAACAAAAACTTAAAGAACTAAAAAATTCAATAAAGTGGTCAAATACAAAGTCGGAGTTCGAAGACCAGGGTATTTATGACCGATGAGATGCTCAAAAGGAAACCAAGAAAAGAATCTTATTCGTAACATCAACAAAACAAAACAAAGCCAAAAACAGCACAAAACAAAAAATAATAAACATGGTCAAGCAAAATGGCTCAGCAGACTTTCTACTAAGAAAGTCTGGAAACCTGAGATCAGTCTGACAGACCACATAAAAGTGGAAGAAGAAAATGACTCCACAAATTGTTGTCTGACCTTCACATGTGTGCCACAACAGAAGATCTGATCTACATTAATTATAAAAAAATAAGCATTAAATCAAATCTTAGCTGAATGTGTCATAGAGTTACTATTGTCAAGATTAAATACCCTGACCAAAAGGAAGTTGGGAAGGAATGGACTTAATTTGCCAATGCTTCTACATCACTATTCATCACTGAAGGAAGTCAGGACAGGAACTCAAACAGGGCATGAACTCAGAGGCAGGAGCTGATGCAGAGGCCATGGAGGAGTGCTGCTTACTGGAGTATTCCTCACGATTTTCTCGGCCTGCTTTCTTATAGAACCCAAGGCCACCCAGGGATGGTCCCAGTCACAATGGGCTGAGCCCTCCTCCATCAATTGCTAATTAAGAAAATGTCCTACAGCAGGATCTTATAAAAGGACTTTTCTTAATTGAGGTTTCTTTCTTTCAAATGACTCTGGCTTGTGTCAAGTTGACATGATACTAGCCAGCATACTAGACATGGTGGTTCAAAGCTACAATTACTTCCAGCAGTTGGGAGCTAAGGTAGAGGCGTGTGACTTCCAGGTGAGTCAAAGATACACAGGGAGACCCTGTCTCAAAACAACTGCTCTTCTTCAAACAGTTCAGTAAAAATGTCTAGTGAGTGAGATAGCAGTAAAAGAAAGAAAGAAAGGAAAGGAAAGAAAAGAAAAAGAGTTGGTATTGGGACTGAGAAGGCTTCATGGTAGACTATCTGTGTGAGGCCCTGATTTGATCCCCCATACCCTCCCTGGGCTGTAGAAGAGCAATTTCTATCCATTAGCATTAGTAGTAAATAATTTTTTCTAAAACCGCTTATTTAAACCACTAGATTTTTCTATGAATCAAAGTGTTTTCTTCACTCCATTGTCACATCAGGGTTTTGCTCTCAGCCTTTGCTTTTCTTGTTCTTGAGGATTTTATCTTATTTGCTTACACAGATCCCACGTCACCTTCCAATTTCCTAATCTATAGCATTCTGTTCAAAGTTCTCCTCTACCAGAATCATTTAATGAGATGTTTTTAGGATTCAGGAGTATTCATGCTGCAGTTACTTTGCAACTCATATGTGGAAAAGTACTGACTAGTAATAAAGACATTCAGCTACACATTGCTCACCCCACTGAAAGGACAAGGCATCGTAACTCTTCAAGCCTACAGAAAAGACATTCAAGGATCATGTCACTAATTAGGAATGCAAGCTGTCATTTTTATCAGCCTGAAGATATAGGAATTCTTAGAGAAATAGTAGCTCACAAGCCTAAACACAGACTAGAATTGGTCCCAGGGTATGAAAAACAGACTCAGTAATTTTTCCTTTAAGCTAGGGTGGCCCTTCTGGTCAGTTGCCCGCTGTGACTTGAGTCATCTTTGTCCAGCTATGTAATAAAAAAAAAAATCATGTCTCTTCCAGATCTTACCATGAGAACTCAGACTGTAGGGCTTTAAAGATTTGTCTGGTGGAATAATTTTGGTTTTGAAACAAAATAAAAGTAAATAATAATCTAACCAACGATTTGATCTTCCACAGTAAAATTAATTCTGGATATGTTTCATAGAACTATTCATGGGAGGTTTAAGTTCCATGTTAACTGTCAGTGGGTTAAGAGAGAGAAAAAAACATGTCACTGCAGGGTTCTATATTCCAGTATTGTAGTTGGACTACAGACTTTCAGTCTACTTTTACAGTAGTTAGAACCAACATTCAACAGAACCAATACAAATCTCAACTGGGCTATTAGTTTGGAATCTTTGGTATGGCTGATGTTTTGTAAACATCTGAACCAATTGGCTGTTTCAAGGAACAATGATTATCTGAGGTGAAGTGCTTTTTTCTTTTTAAATCTTCTCTATCATTCACTTTGGACTACAGTCAAGTTTTAACATAAAGAGCCCTACTTGAATAACTGCTAAAGCACACTTAGTATCCACACAGTAAACAGTAAACACGGAGTGAATATGAATAAATAACCCTGTCATGAAGTTTTTAGACAAGGCACCTTTTAAACGAGTTAGTCTGTTTCTGGCCAAAGTCCCACTGGGCCTTTTGTGTGGCTTGGCTCTTTTTAGTCACAAATTTGACAAATCTCTACTAAGTACTGGTTCATTTCCAAATATCTGAAAATTTTTATTTATAGATAAATCCTTTTGTTTCTCTTAATACATTTGACTTCTATCTTGTTAATTAGAAACCTGCTTATTCTCTGTATTATTTCCCTTTACGTTGATTTCATTAGCAGAAAACTAACATTTGGATTCAGGGGATTGTTTGTAAGCCAAATGTCCACTAGATGGAACTATTGTCTCAAACGAATGAGACTTTAAAAACTTTATTTCTAACTTTCCCTGCTGTTAGCACGTAAAATCTAAGGGGTTATTTCCTTTCTTTTCTTTTGGTGTCTCTTTTGTATAAGCAACACCAGCACTTAGCAGGCATGCGGTCTGACAGCTCATATTCAGACCTTTGCCCCTGTTAAGACTACAGTTAAGACAGCCCAGTGCTCAGTCCTCCCAGATCCTTTACTATTTTCTAAGTTTAACAGTAACAAATGAAAACATGTTGGTTAAAAACTATGCCCTAAAACTAGAATTTTGGAGACTTTCTTAAAGAATCAGTACTTACAAGTTCACACACATGTAAACAAAAACTTTACATACAAAGTACCAACCAAAAGTTGAGGAAGCCCTCAAGACTGTGAACATACCCACAAAGAGCAAATTCTAGTGTTGGTCTCACATGTCTGTCAAATTCTCAAAAAATACCATTGCACATTTTCCCACACCCTCTTAGTCAGTGTGCACAAGTTACTTAAATTGTGTATCTCACTTTGCCTAACACAAATGGTGCATAGCGAAGTTGCAGTGCAGAGTGTATCCTGTTATTATTTGCAGTTGCTGTCATGAACATGAAAATACCCTCCTTACTAAAATTTACCATGCTTTGCAGTATTTTAATATATTTAAGCAGCTTTTTAGCAACTTTTTGTTTTTTCATAATAGTATTTATTAACTAATATTTTAAAATATTATTCAACATCTAATGTCATCACATACTTTATAACAATATATTACTCTAGAATTAATTATTGACTTCATACTTAGTAGATACAATTCTATGTATGGAGTATTTTAGTTGGAGCATCACACCTCCCACTTAATGATAAATTTCTCCTACATGTCACCCCTTGAGTACTCACAATCAGCAGCTGTTGAGGAGAAGTTATTTAGTCCCCAGGAAACCTCTTTGGAGTAACACTGGGAAACAGTAAACAGTTTTAAAAGCCAAATCTGAGTCACTGTAATATCATCAAAAATATTATGGTTCCCCCTCCCCTTTTTTCTATGAAAGTTAATGAGAAAACTTAAATTAAAATGAAATAGTTATAATATTTAACATTTTCAAAGCTCTCATAATTAAAGGAAGTATTATTCTTTAAAGTTTTGAGATATAAGTCTTCTTCACATTTGTAGTCAAAATAGTATACCCAATAATCTAAGATTCTCAAAAACTAGCAGGAATTCTATGCTATTCCTTTAAATCACTTATCAAAATGAAACTTTAAACATCATATTTTGATTTATTGTTTTATACACAAAAACAAAAGTAGTTCACACTCAGTAAATTTTCCTGTTCTCTTTGTGCTTCGAAAAGCCTAGAAATTCACTTTCTGGTCTCAGAGTTGAACAGTTATATGGGTCTTCTAAGAGCTCAGTTTGCTCTATTGTTTGATGTGAAGTTTAGACAGCAGGACCTGACTGGCAGTCCCCAGAACCAAGGGCATAAACCAATGCAGGCCGTTGTGCCACAACAGGAAGAGCGGGGCATGTGCTTTCTCACCCATCCACTACCTCATGATTTATTAGCTGCTTTCTATCCAATGCTTATTTATGACTTTAGAAACACAACATTTCGATATCTTTAGTTTTAGTATGCCATCATATCTTTCTAAATTCTCAAAAGTCCTGACTTTCAAATATGGGGGAAAAAATCTTCTCTGACTTTCTATTGTGTTTTGAAACAAGTGCAAATTCCCAGGTCTGAGACTCCTGGCCTTATTCCATACAGATCCAATTTAAATTTTGAGATGCAATGTCTGTCATTCAACATACATAATACTGCACTAAAATATCTATTATCTATTTCCCAAATACTTTTCTTTGTATTTTGTTTTCACTGATATGAATCCCCCTACCACATAATAACTTCCAAATCTTTCACATATTTAAGACAAATCTTAGATGTCACCTTCCTCCCTAATCTTTCCTCTTCCTTCCATCTTTCTTTCCTTTTTTCTTTCTTCCTTCCATTCTTTCTTTGCCTCTATCTATCTATCTATCTATCTATCTATCTATCTATCTATCTATCTATCTATCTATCTATCTAAGATAAGGGCTTGAGTCAAGGCCTGGCTTGCTTGGTATTCACTATGCATCCAAGTCTGGCCTCAAATTTGCAGACTACCAAATGCTGGCATAAGAGCTACACGTCTCTTTACCTGCTAAATGCTACCTTCTCGATGAGGTTCAACTCTATTTCTAATCAAGAAAAACCTTTCCAGTCTTTATCTTTTGGCAGCTTTGATAAGTCTTTCAGGTCATTTATTGGTTTCTACTTGAGCTGGTTAGTTCTTTTTCTTCCTGACACAAATGAGAGTCAGTAGGAATAGGAAAATTCAGTTGAAGAAGACCATCTATCAGATTGGCCTGTTGACTATCTCTGCAGTATTTTTAATTAAAAGTTATGGGAGGACCCAGCCAACTATGGGTGGTACCAACCCTGGGTGGGTGGCCCTGGCATGTATAAAGGAGCATTTTGAGCAATTCATAGGAAACAGACCATTTAGCAGAACTTTTTCATGACTTCTGCTTCAGTTCCTGCCTACAGGTTCCTTCCTTGAGTCCTATCCTGACATCCCATGATATCAGACTGTGACATGGAATTATAAGCCAGTAACCCCTTTCCTCCCCAAGTTGCTTTTGGCTATGGTGTCTATCATAGCAACACAAAGAAAAGAAGGACAGTGCTGAGTAACATTCAAATATGTTATTTTTTCTGATAATCCACTTTCCACACTGAAGGAAACATAAGCTTTATAAACAGTGGTCTAATTATTTCTTTGAAAGGGCATATTAATTTTCTAATGACTTGAGGGACCAAGTCCAAAAGCCTTAGATGGTTGTTAAGAGTGAGCATAACATGACCACTGTACCTTACCGTCAGTCATTTCCAGCTCAATATTCATATGCATTTAGCTTTAGTTTCCTCAAATTACAGTGGTCTTTGTGTGTGTGTGTGTGTGTGTGTGTGTGTGTATCACTATAGATATTGTCTCAATCACCCTTAATCTCATGACTAAATCCTCATTCATCACACTTCAAAGCCTGCACATCTTCTTCCACAGCATATTAGCATTACATCTTTGTCCAGAATCCAGCCAACATCCTTCCAGAAGCATCCCACACTTTATGGACTGTATTCAATTAGTTTTAACCATTTCCTTCCCTTTGTCCTCATAAATTAGTTTGTTGTGAGTATGTCTATTTTGTGTTCAGCCATTATCATACTGTTCTGTACACAGCAAAAAAAATCCCTCAAACATATTAAAAATAGACTGTGAGGCCCAATAATCTATATAATATGTGATGAATATTTTATAGTAATCAAATGCATTACATTTTGGAGAAAAGGGTGTTTGATGGTTGTCTAGATTTCATTAGTTAGAGTGTTACTCTAAGACAATTATAATGTCATGTAAGCAAGTCAGTAATATGTCACACTTGTAGAGCAATTTCATCACATTTTGTTTTTGTATGCATAAAAATGATATGTTTATGCTGATTGCCACATCTTGACATTTAGGTTATCCTCTGGTAACCAACAGTGATTTATTTCTAGGAGTGACATAATAAAAGAATTGTCCCAGAGAAAGTCTGTGCACTAGCCCGTGTGTGTTAGCATATCCTAACACTTGCATTAAGAACATTATTTCTCATAAGTTATACTGAACTATTGGAGAAGTCAATGTTATTCCCTGCTGAACCACTCTCATCATTCACAGAGGGAAGTGGTGTTTGTGCTTCAGACTAGAGATACACATCAAATGAAACACTTTTTAACTATCCAAAAATAATTAACCACATCATAAAAATCAATAAACAGCAGTGTGACTTACTTACTGATAGTGACAGTCCTAACCCTGCAAGAGTTAGACAGAGGGTCCTCCTCTTCAACTTCCCTAGTTTGCATGTGAGGGGAAGGGAGGCCCAAGAGGTAGGGCAGCACTTTAAAGTAGATTCCTCATTAAGCATCTGGGTTGTCATTTGTCACTCACACTCCCTGGTGTGCTATCCATTACACCCTGTTGCTGTTACTGACCACTCCCTTCTCACAGACGGAGACATCCTTTGCTGGCCCTTCAGTTTCACATTTTTGTGATATCACAAATGTTTTTCAACATATATATATATATATATATATATATATATATATTGGCAGGATTGTAAACAGACAAACAAAATTAATGAAGTGTTATCTGGAACTACAAAATAAAACAGAAAATCAATGAGCAGGCTTTTTTTTTTTTTCAGGAAATTTAAATCTTCAATGTTCTTTCAAAGGTCCCAGATATTTGAAGAGAAAATTCCAAAAAATTTCTCTAGAGTGAGAGAAGGGAATATCTGGTCACAGATGTTCTGGATTCTGCCATTCAGCCAATCTAATGTTATCTTTGGGCATGGAATTAAATTGTATGGCAAAATGCACTGTAGCCGATGCAAGCTTTACCTTTTTTTAACCTACCATAATGGCTATATGAACTCTCTGAACCTTTATTTCTCCATCTGAAAAATGTATATAAAACCCGGTGCCTGCAGTGGTTGCTTCAGAGGTTTCTCGTTAGTCCCCGAAGAAACTATGGGAATGAAAGGCTTTTAGAAACTGTGAAAAGCAGCACAAATATGAATTAAACATATGGGTTATTTTACTTTGAGGAGATAACACACTAATGCTTCATAAACTTCCAGAATTGCAGATGGATATCCACTGGTAGGCAATTTTCTCCTGTGAGTCTTCAGCCATTCGAATGGTCTCTCTTGGGACAATATGTGATCACACTCTTGTTTGCCCTCTCATGGGTCTATTTATGTGTGAGTTATTATGGAACTTTTCAGAAAACTCTCCTAGTGCCCCCTCCACCTTTCTCCAGCCTCAGGCTCCTCTTAGCACCTTCAATGGGTGATACTCATGGCTGACACCTACAGCTGGTCTTCTTGCATGGCTAACTGCATTTACTATTAAGAGCCTCTCAGTCAAGTAGAAGGATTCTGTCTGCAAAAGACATTATTCAATAAGCCCAGTATCCCCCATCCCATAGGAACACAGGGCCAAGAAAGTCCAAAGTGGTGGATCTCTTCTGCTTGGAACCATAACAAGGCTCTGTCCCTCTCCCCACACATGGTGACTGAACCTCACTTCCCTAAAATTAGACTTTTTTTCCCTGTATGCCCTTGCTTGACTTAGTTGCACATAAAAATTATATATTTGGACCTTCTGCTATATTTTTTTGAAAAAAAACCTTACTTGAAACCACATGTTAATATTGCCCTAGTTTATGTGTATCCTATTTCTCTTGCACCATATGAGATATATAAGTAGATTAACTCCATGAGAATAATAAGTAGATTAACCCCAAATATCAATATTATAAGTCTACTCTTATGTGTTGTGTGTAAATTTTAATGTTATAGTCTATCTAATCTTAATTTAATTTTAGATTCTTTTAGTCACATCCCCCTCCCTTTGATAGGATATACTTACTAAATAAAAGTAGTTAATTCAAAGTGCAACATCAGATTCTAATGTGCTTCTACATTGTAAAATCATTGTGAGACTCATTTCATTGTATGTCAATTGTCTGTTTTGTGCTGAAAATATTTAAGTTATACTATCTTAGCCATTTTCAAGTTTGTATATTATCACATACAATGCATGTAGTAGAGCTCCAGAATGAATTTATTCTACTGAACTAAAGCTTTGTACCCTCTGCCAGCATTGTCCCATTCCCCACCATGACCTCAGCCCCAGGCAGCAGTCGTTCTACTATCTTTCATTATGAGTTTGAACTCACTGAAACATTGGTGTTGTTAGAGACCCCATATAAGGGAGACCAGACAGGGTGTATCTATTTCTCTCTGTTTTATTTCAATTAGTATAATGTCCTGGATGGTTGTCAGAACACGGTCCACGAATGAAGCTGTGTGAGGGGAATTCTGAGAGCTTGTGAGAATACTCCAAAAAACCAAGACAAGTGTCTTGTAGTCTCTGCTTTCTCTCTTTACATAGATTGTCTTCACTCTGTTATGCAAATGAGTTTTAGCTTGCTACAATTCAATTTAGCTATTTTGCCTGTGTTTGTGGGGTCATATCCCCCCAAATCATTGATCATAGTAATGTCAAATTTTTCCCTTTGTATTTTTACAGTACCATTAAAGTTTCAGGACTGGGGGATGGAGATATGGTTCAGCAGTTATGCACACTGGCTGCTCTTCTAGAGGATCTGAGTTTGATTCCCAGCACCTACATGGCAACTAACACCCATCTGTAACTGCAGTTCCAGGGTCTCCAATGCCCTCTCTGGCCTCTGGACACTGTATGCAGGTGGTATTCAGACAAACATACTGACAAAACACCTATACTCTTAAAATAAAAATAAATAAATCTATGGAAAAGTTTCAAGACTTCTATTTGTATTTTTAATTAATTTTAGTTGCATGTTTTTAGTATATGACACATACATCTAATTTTATTCTTTCACACGTGTTTTCCCAATGTTATTTATTGAAGCTATTCTCTATCATGTATCCTTGGCAATTTTTGCAGAAGATCAGTCAGATGTGTCTTTCTTACCTTCACCTTCCCTATAGGTCTTAATGCCATACTGTGCTCTTTGACTAATTAAGAAAATATTTCATATAATAAATAAAATATATCTGTCAGATCCAATCATAAGGCAGAATCCATGACTATTTTTAAAGCAGTATACTCTTTAACCATTGATTTGTTTCAATAACTGAAAAGCAATAGGCTATCACAAAATAACCACACGGGGTTTCCCTAGGAAAGGAACTGCAAGCTGTGGGTTGGAAGAAAGAGAATGAAAGTTCTAGAGCCCAGAAATTAGAAGAGGGACACATAGAGGTTCTGTAAGGTGAAGCTCTGATTTTCAAGGATTTTTATTTATTTATTTTTAACCTAAGGAGTTATTTACTTACTCTGTTGTTGTCTTTGATCTTTGGAAGAACATTGAACCTCTGAGTAGAAGGCACTGGTCAATTGGTGTCGATGTCTCTGAGGAACTGCTATGAGTCTGGTAATAAAGTTTGAGAAAGAAACAGACAAAAACCCATTAAACGAGACCAACTGTTGTATCTACAAAACATTACCACTGCCTAAAGAAACATCTCTACAGAGATACAGATGACAGGAGGTAGTGAAAACAGGTTCGAAAATGAAACTAGGAAGGAATATGCTCCTCTTTCCTCCAGCCTTGTGTTCCTCCTCCAACAACCCTCACTGGAAGAGTCTAACAGAGAGAAGGCAAAGCAGACATACAGAGTTCACCTTCAAGACTATCAGACAGATTGGTAGAGGTATTTTCCAGCAAAGTAAAGTTAGCTTAACATCCGGCACAAAATGGTAGAGAAAAGTTTTAAAAAGCATTTTGAATGTTTAGACTCTGAAAAAATACACAGAAAAATAAAATGCTTCCAAACTAGAAATAAAATTTAAATAGTAACCTTTTTATTGCTTTAGGCAGACTTGGGAACTTTCCATTGCCAATGGAATGTTGACATGGTCATCTTTTCCATACTCTTGAGGCACCAACATCATGCTAGGAGTATTCAGTGAAGTACTGCCATATCAGTTAATTCTGGGCTTAGGAGTCAATACGTGAGATCCAAGTCCCTCCACCATCTCGATACTAAGTCATAGCTACTGTTCTACTGATCGTGTCTGCTCAGGTGGCTGGGGTAGTTGTTTACACAAAAAAAACACTTTTTGTGTTTTATTCAGATTAAAATAAACTAGGTTGATCATCAATTTGATTATTTCCATTTGTATTATAATTATGGTCTTCCACCTCACACACACAAGAGAATGTTTAGGAGTTGTGTGTACGTACATGTGAGGTAGGATCTGAGATCTTCTTCCCAAATGATCAGAGAATGAAACTATACAAATCTCCTTTTTATCATTACCTAATTCTGTAAAACACGGCATGTCTTCGAAGGAGTGTGGGATTGGCACTTCGAGTTATTACAACCTCTTTTCAATTATGTTGCTGATACTGTACCCAGCTATACTGAACTTTTAGCACATGATTATAGGCACTGTGATGGGCCAAATGTGACCACAGAATTTTTGTGTCTTTATTGGAGGTAGAGTCTAATTCCTCGTGTCTGAAATTGGACCAACTTTGTGAGTTGCTTTGACCAGAAAGGATATAGAAACAATCAACCCTGTCTATTCTCTCTACAAGAACCCAGGGGCCTTTCTCCTCAGCTCCCTCCCTTCACCCCATCCCCAGAGCAGACTCAGTTCTCTGTCCATAACTCTTCTGTATTTCTTGCCTCCTTAAGCTCTTCAGGGACCTCTTAACACTGCAGAAACCAGTCAGGAGTTCTACGTTTCTCACAGCCTCCAGCTATCTTGCCTCTAAAGCACACAAGAAACAATGGCATGAGGTATTTTAAGTGACTCAATTTTTTTAAATGTTTATTTTAATGTGTATGAAGAAAAGAAAAAAAACAGCCAGCTCATGACACTGATATTGCTGTTTAGGTTGTTAATTTCCTCTTAAAATAAGCTATTTCATAGAGAGGGGGTCTACATCTTAAACAAATCAATCATATAAGTAATAGTAGACACTGTGTTTAAATACAGAAAACCTTGGGGAAATTCTACCTTAAGGCAAATTGGCTTAAATCCCACTTGGTTCAAATCCACAATCCAATTTACTTTCTCTCTTTTCATGGAAAAGTCTCTTCTGACTTCGGAGCTTCCATGTCTCCATCCTCTGAAAATCTCTTAACTTGTCCTGCGATGGCTGCATGGCCTTGTGCTTCCATTTTATTTTCTTGCTGCGGCAGCATGAGCCTAGCCATGTTACTAGGGCATTCTGCTTAAAGGGTTTACAGTGTTTTCACTGCCTTATACCCTGCCTCTCTTTGCCATGTCTGTCTTTCCCTCCCCACTCCACACTTCGTACTCTTGTACCCCTCTCTGTTCAGCCTGTCTTTCCCACCCTACCCCACACTTTGCAATCTGTGTGCTCATTTTGACATTACTGCCTGTGCTGTTGACAAGCTATATGGCATTGTTTTCTCTTAGACGTGTTATTTGGGATGTGTTGTTGTTGATGGTGATGATCTAGTCTGACTAGGGTGAAATGAAATCTCAACAATTTTAATTTGTTTTTCCCTGGTGGTTGAGGATGTTGACCATTTTTTCATATGTTTATTGGCTGTTTTTACTTCTTTTTGAGAAATGTCTATTCAACATCAATTTTCTCTTTCATTGATTTAATTGCATGTTATTTTGGCATTTTATTTTTAGCTGTTTTCATATTCTAAATATTAATTCATGTCAAATGAATAACCGTCAACTTCTTTCTTCCATTCTATAGATTATCTCTTTCTTCAATTAATTGTTTCCATTACTGTATAGAATATTTTAATTTCTTAAAATCCCATTCACCAATTCCTGGTACTTTTAGAGTCCTATTCAGAAAGTTCTTGCTTATGACAATGTCTTGAAATGATTCCCTGAGTGGTCTGAGCTAGTTCTGTGGTCCACTTTGTGTTGACTCTTATAAGTGCTAAGAAGAGGTGAGGATCAGAGTTTAGCCTTTTTCTTAGGAATATCTAGCTATTAAAAAGTCTTTCTTTGTTTCCTTCCTACATTCTCTGCTTCAGAACCTTGGTTGTCCATCCTTAGTGCTGCTAATGATTTCACCCACCTACCTTTGCTTTCAACTATTTTAAGTTCTTAGTTACTGTCTCCTCTTCATCTATCCTACTCCATTTTCCCTTTAAATATACTGTTACCCATTGGCATTGTTGTTTACTTCATTGTGTGTGTGTGTGTGTGTGTGTGTGTGCATTTTCAATATGTTACACCTAGTCTTAAAGTAAAGATAAGGAGGAAATAGATTGACAAGAACATCCACTGGTGAAAAGAGAAAGAGTCGCATTGCTACATTTCTGAAGTTCAGCCCATACCTAAGTCATGGCAGGACTATATGTTCTCTTTCAAGAACATTCATACCTGGTATTAAAAGCCTTGGCCCAAAGCTGGTTAGTTTGCAGTTTGTGAATGACACTCATTACTTAGCACAACTTGCTCATTGCTTAGTAGGTGATTTGTAGTTTCTCACAGAGGTGGAGTGTTTTAAGTTTTCCATCTCTCCTTTTTTTTTTCAAATCAAAATGCCTTTCCCTTGTTTTGACAGATGTACAAGTGAATTTGAGTTTCCAGTCATCTGAGTTTCAAACATATTTGAATTCCTATTTTGCTCTTTTCTTTCCTCAATTACAGGAAAGTATCCTAGCTGTAAGTAGTCTTTTTGAACTACAATCTCCTTGGATTTTGACTAAGTTTTTGAGTTTGGAGGTGGGAAGTGGCAGAATATCATGATTATCACATTACTAGAAATGCATCACTTCAAAAACATAGAAAGTTATCAAGAAAACAAGAACAGGAAAAGAGAGAAATTCAAGACTTTGTATTTGTGAAGATAGCCAGGGCTGTTACACAGAGAATCCCTGTCTCAAAAAAACAAAAATAAAAACAGAAATTACATATAAGGATTATATCAATGAAATAAAGGGGATTTGGACAAGTTCAATCTAAGCTTACATTAGAGAAAATAAAAATCTCCCTCTGGAATACCAGTAGTTTTCAGTCACATCAGACCTATTGTTACAGAAACTCCATTTCTAAAATCATTTGGGGTATTCAATTACAATTTATTATTTAGGTAAAATGGTTTTACTCTTTTGAAGTGACCCAAAATAATACATTTTTTTTCTTCATCAGAGCATAAGGAGGTTGAGAAGTCATGGTCAGGGTTTTGGAATTTAGTTCAGTGCCAGAGCATTTGCCCAGCAAGAGCAAAGCCCTGGACTCAGTCTTCAGCTCCAGCTCTGGGAGAGAGGGGGCATGGTCAGAAGATGAGGACAAATGATGGAACAAACACCTGTTGCTTGTTATTTTCCACATACAGATCATGAGTTCTGCACTGTAGTGTTCATGTTTGATTGAGTCTTCTGAGGATCTGACTCGGTACAATGGAGAAAATATGAACACATTCTCTTCCTAGTAGAGATGTGGCAAAACTTACGCTAATTGATTTGTTTAATCCAATAAAAACCTTAGCATATATGAGTATAATAACGCACAATTAAAGCTTAATATAATTTTAAAAAACACTATTCTGTTAAAGTTTATCTTTGAAATGGCAATTTTTATATGCCAAGGTATGAAGAAGTGGTTTACAATGGTTGTTGAGGTGGTTAGAATTGGCTTATTATTCATTTTTCTAATTCTTTTGCCACACATGTGAGGAACTATCCTGAATCTAATACAAAAAAGAGGAGAAAATCATGAGAATGGCATATGTTTGGCCCCAGCATTTAGGAGGCAGAAGCGGGGCTATGCCAGGAATATCTTGCAAATCAAAAAAATGGAAATAGAAGGGAGAGGGGAGAGGGCAGAGAAGGGAAAGAGGTGAGAATGGGGGAGGGGCAAAGAGAAGGAGTTAAATGGAAATTAACTAAATGCACTACCTAAGTTGAATTTCTTCTGTGTAACCTCAATAGTCTTCTAAAAAAAAAAAAATGGGACTCAGAATAAGTCTGTTGAAAAATGGCTCTCTTGATTCCATCTCACACCTGTCAGAATGGCTAAGATCAAAAACTCAAAGGACAGCACATGATGGCAAGGTTGTGGAGAAAGAGGAACACTCCTCCATTGCTGGTGGGAGTGCAAACTTGTACAACCACTATGAAAATCAGTTTGGAGATATCTTAGAAAACTTGGAGTGGCCCTACCTCAAGGCACAGCCATACCACTTCTAGGTATACCTCCAAATGATTCCTCACCAAACCACAAGGACATAGCCTTATCTATGTTCATAGCAGCCTTATTTGTAATAGCTAGAAACTGGAAACAGCCCAGATGTCCCTCAGCCGATGACTGGATAAAAAATTGTGGTACATGTACACAACGGAATACTACTCAGCCATCAGAAACAAGGAAATCATGAAATTGGCAGCCAAATGGATGGAACTAGAAAGGCTCGTCTATGGTGAGCTAACCCAGACTCAGAAAGATGCACATGGCATCTACTCATTTATAATTGGATATTAGCCATACAGTACAGGATAACTATCCTACAAGCAATACACCAAAACGAACAGGAACATAGACTTTGTTACCTATCAATGGGACAATTTTCCCTAGGGGTGCTACCATGTAGGCCCCCAGTGCAAGAGGAAGCTCTTAGCCCTCATATGACTGCTGAACTGGGGGAGGGGGGGCGATAAGTAGGGACAACCCACTCCGGAGGAGTGTGATGGTTGGGAGAGGGAGGAGAGGGTGGGAGGGTGGAACCGGATGGGTGGAAAGAGGGCACTGTGATGGAGATGTAACTTGAAGCAATAAATAAACATAAAAAAAGAAAAAGAAAAATGGCTCTCTTGATATCTAGTGATCACCAATAGCAGTGGTCATGCACAAGCCATCCAATACAGTGACTAAACAGCCAAAACATTAATGTAAAAATAACATTTTCTTTTTAAATAATCAAGCTCCAAGGTTAGTAACTTACTTGTAGTTGAAACTGGTCAATCAAAGGTATTAAAGAATGTAATTGTATGCACACATTTTATAAAGAAAACAAGTTTGTTTATTTGCTTTACTTATCTTACCCCTCCTATCTTAGACAAGGTAGCTAAAGTTGTTCAGGATTCACACTGGGACAATGGCAGAATTTCAATGATTTCAAATGAGAAAGAGTCACGTAGCTTAATAAATCAGTATGGGATATTTTGACTCACTGTGACCTAATCTTCTAGACTTGTGGTCTGACGGATTGTGCCTACAACTGATGAATAGCACATACTGGCAGAAACAGTATCTGTGGTTGATTCACTCTTATTAGATGCCAGCGGGGGCTCTCAAAAGTATTTTTATGCCCATTAACATGAGAAGAGCAAGAAAAGAAAAATGAATCTAAAAATAGTTGATAGTGTAGCTCCAGGCCTCTTCCCAGGACTGAGTGAATTGGTTGAGAACATGGTATTTGGAGTTATGATGAATGAGACTGACACCCTGGCTCAGTCATGGATCACCCAAAACTTCAGCCTCATAATTTTAGAAGTGCAAATAAGTACGCTTTTCTCACAATGTATCAGGGACATGAGATCAAATTTGTAAAGGGAAGAACTCTTGGTGCATCTTGTCAAACCTGAAGTTGTCATCTGAGTGTCCAGTGTGACAGATCCAAGTGGTTCCCTTCATTTTATTATTCCTTTACAAATGATTTCTAGTCAGGAAAAGACAGATGCTCTGTGCATTTTAGGGAAATTAAAGTTAAAATTAAAAAAAAAATTAAAAAAAATTAAAATTAAACTGATAAATTTTAAGGATTAATTATTTACCAGGTGCATTACAATGTCAAAATAGTTTAATTCTGTTACTAATACTATGAGGGAAATGCTATTGTCCCATTTTACAGGTGAGTTAGGACAGCCTCTGAGAAATTCAATGTTTCCTAGTTCACACAGCCCCCAGAGCTATTTGAATGTTGGTGTAAGAAATGGTACCCAAGACTTCTGGCTCAGAAGCCTGTGGTTTTTTTCCACTCCATTTGAATCCATTCAGATACTCAACATTTTAAAATAAGTAGGCTTTGTGTCTGTGTGGTCTTAAGGCAGAATGACATCACTGGCAAGTAACTCTGAGGGACTTGGCCCAAAATTCTTACGTGAAAGACATTTCTTATTTCGCTTTATCCAAGCAAAGTGGATAAAATAAAGCCATCCTCACATGAAATCAATTATGGGAACATTATTTGTCACACAATCTCTAAGTCCTACTTGTAAGTAGGGGAACACCTCCATCCACTTCTCTCAGACTTCTTTATGCTCTAGATGGTACTCCACCTTCCTCCCCTCTTATTTGTGTCTATATATCCTCAATGACCTCACACAAGGTCCCCTAGCTCAGGCTCTCATGGTTGGACTTCATGTAAATAACACAGAGCTAGACCAAGGCAGAATGCTAGGGCATTACAGGCTTAGACTCTGCCATCACGAACTCTAGAACAGAGAAGGCTCTTGGGAAATACGATTCGCATCAACAAACACTTGGATGTTTCTATCACGTAATTGATAGAGTATAATACATCAGTTAATAAAAATGTCCACAGGAAACTGGATGAATAGGAGAGGATATTCTTTGAAGTGAAACAAATAGGAATGTTTTGTGTGAGAGACCCATTACTTGAAAATCAAAAGAATACTTCTTTTGTAAGTCACCAGTGTCCTTCTTAAGTGTAGAAAATGGTATTTGTTTTCTTGCTCTTTATATTTAGGTTTTGTGCCTTGCCAAGAGAATGAAGCCCAAGCTTCTTACACAGTGTTTCCAGTGTGCCCAACCTTAATAACAATTTCTTCTTCTGTGAGTTCCAATAAGAAAACCCATTTCAGAAAAATAAATCTTTCAGCTGTCTCTCAAGTGTGCCTTACTACATCCTCTCTCTGGACCTTTCCTGTATGTCACTTCCATGACATCTATACCCTCACTCTCTACCCTGCCAATTCGAACAGTTCCCAGTGGGAACAAGTTGTAACCTGTATTCTTACTTTTCCTTTGGATTTATCATTCGCTATTGGAGGCTGTGACCAGTGGTTCAAAGCCAGCTAGAAGCACACAGCTAGTTATGCTATGTGCTCTCTGAATACAGAGGTAACATATTGAATCCTATGTTCCAGACTCTTAAAATAATAGATACCTAATAAATATGTATCAAAGGTCTGAAATAATGAAATAATATATGTTTTATATCACTTTACAAATTTCTGGGCATAATATTAGTTTTAGACTTATTTCTACCAAGTGCTTTGCACAAAATGCTAAGCTCAGTACCGTAAAAAACAAGAACTAAAAATTCTGTACGGGATACTGAATTAGCCCTGGAATCAATGAAGATTGTATTCGAGGTTTTAAATAAAAACATTAATCTTTCTTTTTTAATCAAATGATTCTTTCCATAACATAATAGCATTCTCATTTAAATTAAATATTAATAAACATACCAGAATGTTTAAAAAACATTCTAATCAAATTAAGAGTCAATGAAATATATTGTTATCCACATATTTAATATTAGGTGTTTTTCCATTGTAGCAGTTATTTTTCCAGAGTAGAGTCTCCGAATGTGTTAAACTCCATGCTGTTTCTTGTTCTAATCCTTGCACCCATGGCCACAGAGCCATCTTTTTATTTCTATTTAAAATTTTTTGGTGGGACAGTTTACTAGTGATGCTGGAGATCAAGACCTTGTCTCCAATATGCGAGGCAAGTGCTTTACCAGTGAGCTACTCTTGCACTCCCACCCCAAAATGTTACTTTCTTTAATAATCCAATCTGTCCACCCAAGCTTTCCTAGATTTGCATCTCATTATTCCCTTATATCACATGTAAATTATATACTTCCCACTAAACTGCAGGTTCCTCCAGGAAAGGGACTCATTTATTCTTTCTCACCCAGCTCAGTGTGTTCAGATGGTAAGTTCTGAGTCTGCTAAGTTGAGTGAACAGCCTCAGAAACCATGAAAGCTAGCTAGAATGTGCAAGCAGGTGTGCCATCTGCCAGAAAGACCAGGAGTAAGATTCTGTTTTATTCAAGCTTTGGGGTTTGGAGGATGGTTTGAATCTGTTTTCTTGTCCCACTCATCCTTAGAGAAGAATGTCAACTGTTACATTGTAGAGAATTATGTTTGCATATTAAAGGGCATACTTACATTTGTTGGGTGGGAAACAAATGCATTATATAATTACAATTGAGGTGATGATGTTCTAGCCTTGAAGATCTATCAATCTCCTGTTGGGACTATGACTTTTTCTTATGATGTTGTCCTTTTTCACTTCAGAGTGATCCTCAGATCATCTAATATGGTATAGGACTCCAAGGAGTTTTAGTTTCATGAGTTATTTTTTAATCAATATTCTATATTTTGTGAATCAGGATTGACATTTTAAATTATTTATTTCAACACAACTAAAATAAATTTAAGACATCTAAATAAAAGAATTTCCTGAAAAGCAACTGTCCGTTCCAAAGAAACGAATTAAACCTAAAAAGTCATTGTTTTCTATCTTTAAGAATCTCTTTAATGTCAGCTTAATAGAAGACTGGGCATCTCATATCACTTGTGTATGCAATGTTTACTTTTGCTTGAAATAAATGAGGAAATTCTAATATTGTACAGATATATAGTTGGAAAATAAAAAATATTGTAATAACCTTTACATTAATCCTGGATGCTTCAGTGTAACACCAACCCCCCAGCAAGGACTAGTTTTTTTTTCCCCAACATTTATTTATTTATTCAAGTTACATATGGATCACTGCCCCCCCCTCCCAGTCCCACCCTCCTACTCTTTTCCCACTCTTCCTCCTGTCCTCTAGTGAGAGAGTCTCTTTCATATCCACCCCCCTCAGTTCATCGGTCACATGAGGGCTAAGAGCTTTCTCTTGCTCTGGGGCCTGACATGGCAGCTCAACTAGGGTAGGGTGTTCCACTAACAGGCAACAGAATTCATGACTGAGAAGCCCCCCCACACACACACACACACTTGCTAAGGGATCTGTATGAGGACCAAGTTGCCTATCATATATATATATATGTATGTATAGGAATGTGTAGGTCTATTCTAAGCTCTCTTCTTCTTCTGGTTAGTATTTCAGTCTCTGTAAGCCTCTAGGGGCCTAGTTTCTTAAACCTGACACTTGTAAAGACACAAAGCCATTTCACTTAGTTTCTAACACTGTGTTACTTTACATTCAAGCCCAGTGACTTTTTTTTTTTTTTGCACTTTGAAAGACTCCTTAACTCAGGACTGATTCTATGATTCATCAGTTAGAAACTATCACCTTGCTGCTTTATGCAAACCTTGCAAATATTGATACATTTAATTAAACATTAAAAAAAAAACCCTTCAGAACACTCCCACATTGCTGGTGGGAGTGCAAACTTGTACAACCACTATTGAAATCAGTCTGGTGATATCTTAGAAAACTTGGACTAGCTCTACATCAAGACCCAGCCATAACACTCCTGGGCATATATCCAAAAATTCCTCACCAACCCACAAGGACATCTCCTCAACTACGTTCACAGCAGCTTTATTTGTAATAGCTAGAAACTCGAAACAACCCAGATGTACTTCAACAGAAGAATGGATAAACACACACACACACACACACACACACACACACACAAAACTGTGGTACATTTACACAATGGAATACGACTCAGCTATAAGAAATAAGGAAATCATGCAATTTGCAGCAAATGGATTCAACTAGAAAAGCTCATCATGAGTGAGCTAACTCACAGTCAGAAAGATACGCATGGCAATTATTAACTTATAACTGAAATTTAGCCATTATAGTATAGGATAACTATCCTACAATCAATAGACCCAAAAGAGCAGGAACAGGGACTTGGTTACCTGTCAGTGGGACAACCCACCCTAGTGGAACTGCCATGTATGCCTCCTGTGCAAGAGGAAGCTCTTAGACCTCATGTTGCTGATTAACTGAAAGGGGGCTGAGACACGGAGACACCCCACACTGAAAGCATGGGAGGGGTGGACAAGGGGGTAGAGGGTGGGAGGGAGGGGGTGGCAATGGAGACTTAATGAAGTAATAAATAAACACGTAAAAAAAGAATAAATAGGTAGCTCAAAAAATAGCCTCTTCAATTTCAGTACAGAAAAGTACTGAGAACTTCTAGAACACAGAGAACTATTAAGTTCACTGTGACCAACTCAAGTTCTCTAAATATTTAGATTTTGTTTTCATTGAAAATAAATGCTGCTGCTTATTACCTTGAAGAAACAAGTACTTCACTATTTTGAAAAAATCCATTAGTATACAAATCAAAAACAGCACAGAATGCTTTAAGTCTATATTTCAGGCAAAAAGCAATTAGCTCCATTCACAACTCAATTATTGAGATATTTCATATCAGGATAGATACTGCGTACTTTAGTATGCAATAGAAGAGCTTATGTGCATGGCTTGTCTTGCCACAGGGAATATTAAAAAAAACATAGAGCTGAAATTTCAATAAATGAATAATTTTTGTTGTTTCTTCTTAAGGATAATTTACATTTTGACAATAAAATGGAGTAACCATGAAGAAGGTTTCATGACATTGCCTCTTTCAATTGGGTTCTAGCAGATTTCCCCACCAGTGCTTGGTACTGTTAGTACCAACATCACTACAGGAAAAATGACAAATCAGTATCTATCTTACAACTGACCTGAAAATAGTCTCCCCTGAGAGGAGCCAGGGACACATTTAGGGGACTGTGTCTAAGACACAGGCTTGAACTAGGAGTGCTCTCAAATAAACTTAATATCCAATACGAATTTTCCAATATTTTTCAATTCACTAAATATGAATTTTGTAGTTTTACAGTAAAACTGGGCAAACATAGCAAGTACCTATCCAGCAATTTGATTTGTAATATTGTTCCATGAACATGTTACAGATTGTTCTATTTTTATATTCTAAAACATCAATCTTCAGAGAATTTTTTTCTATAGCAAAAGTTGCCAAGACTAGAATTAAATATGATAGTGTGGCTAAATAATGCATATTCTATCTAATACAGCATATTGCTCAAGTGTCTTAAAATATACATAAATATGAAAACACAATGCCACTGGTTTGTAGGAGTTAGATAAATTAGATTTAGAAAATATATAGGAGTTTCTGATACTGTCTCTTAATTCGGGGCCTGAAGAACATTATCAGCATGAAGTCAGCAAAAACAGGAAAGACTTAATAGACTGAAAAACAGGAAAGACTCAATAGACTGAAAAACAAGGTTGAAGTCAGGAAAACAGGAAAGACTTAATGGACTTGAAGAAACAAAGTATCTGGCCTGACATTGTTTTCAGCTGCTAAGTGGGCAGAGCCCAAATTAAGCTGAAACAGAGTTCCTCCTATTTAAGGACAGTGCATGGAGCCCAGAAGGAGAAGAGGCCCCTGATGCTAGAGAGCTCCAAGAGTCCTGCTGAAAAAAGGGCTGGCCATTGATGGCCAGCTCTCTCCCTGAAGCAGAAAGAAGCCGGTGAGCAAAGAAAGCCTGAGCAAGACACCAAAAGGCCAAGGACTGGACCCTGTGGCTCAGCTTTTGCCTGGAGGGGTTTGATCTGTCCGATCAGTGGCCTAAAGGAAATTGTGCCTGACTTTAAGGACTGAGGCAGAGCAGCTGAGTTCCTGATTCAAAAGAAGTAAGTTGGCCTGCAGACGGCTGGGGTCTCCCACAGAGAAGAAAGCATGAAGCCTTATTTAAGGTGAGACTGCAATAACCAACTTACCCTGACGAACCTGCATCTGAGAGATCCAGAAAAAGGACTGCTAAGTGCATTAAAGAATCTACAACAAAGACTGTGTTCCTGATGACTAAGGACCTGCCCCAGAGACTGTATCATTCTAAAAGGTTATAAAGTAGTTGTTATAATTATCAATAGGTTTAGTGGATAGGTTAAAGGGGTTGTAGGAATTTATAGGATTAATAGTTAAGAAATTGTTGGTGTTTGTTATAAGTGAATTTAGTAATAAATAAATAAGTGTTAAATAATAATTTAAAAGTTCGGTTACACTGGTTTTATGGTGACACTTTTTTTTTGAGAAAACAACTATATTGATAAGTGAAAATCCTGAATTTCAGAATTGATATTTGTATGAATTTCCATTAAAAAAATCTTCACCAAGTACTTCCAGAGTTTCTCAGGTGTTTCCAGACCTCTCATTGAACAGAATCAATAAGTCACTTTCATGTTTTACAGACTTTCTTCCTCCTGGCAACTTAGAATAATTCCTGAGCTATGGGCTCATTTCAGCACTCTGTCCATCCTATGAAAGTGATCAGGCAGAAATGTCTTTCTACCTAGTACTGAAGTTGGAACAGACTCTCAGAGAACTAGCAGACTTCTCTGTTTCATCTTCCTGCATTCCCTCCCCACCTGTTTTTTTCTCTGCCTCATGTAACCTAGACCAGGTAACTTACATAAGAAAATCACAATGACAAATTCTGCAAAAACTTTTTCTTCTTAACTTTTTTTTTCTAGTGATCACATAATGAAACAAACGAGACAAAAGTTTCTATTCTGAAGAATCTGCATTCTCTCTCTGCTATTGTCTGGATCGATACTTCACACATGGACAACACAAAATAGAAGTTAAGGTTATACAGACATTTTATAAACAATAAGTCAGGGCTATAATAGAGGAACCGGAATAAACTCACACAGTTAAAGCCACCTATGTCAACAGCACACATTGGAGAAAAGACAGCCTTCAGTTACAGTGCTGGAAAACTATGTTCCACATGAAAAAGAATGAGACTAGATTCACATCTCTTGCCCTACACAAAAGTCAATTAAATATAGATCAAAGACCTTAAGGTAAGACTGAAACTTTAAAACTGCTAGGAAAAATTTCTGAAAAGGATGCAAATAGCACAGAAAATAATCCCAAGAATTAACAAACAGGATTAAATGAAATCAAGAAAATCTTCAGCACCATAGAAACTTATGAGCAAAGAAAACAACCTACAGAACAGAAAACTTTCCAACTTTCACATCAGGCAAATGACTGACATGGAATATACATAAGGGATTGTAAAATCTAAACACCACAAAAACTCTAAACACCAAGATTTAAAATTTTTTTATTTATCATTATTATGATTATTATTGCTTTTGCTGTTGTTGTTGTCCTTGTTTGAGACAGAGTTTCTCTGTTCTATCCTGGAATTTGCTCTGTAAACCAGGATGTCCTTCAACTTATAGAGATTTGCATGCCTCTGCCTCCCAGGAGGTGGGCTAAACACCAAAATTTAAAACACACAATTTAATGAATAAATGGGCTAATGACCTGAACATACAGTTCTCAAAAGAAGAAATATAAGTGGACAATAAATATTGAAAGATGTTCAACATCCCTAGACATCAGCATAATGCAAATTAAGACTGCTTTGAGTTTCTGCCTCACCCTATTCAGAATGTCTATGATCAAGAGAAACAAATGACACCAAGTGATGGTGAGTATAGGAAAGAAGAACTCTATTCGTCCTGGTGGAAACGTAAACTTGTAAAGCCACTATGGAAGTCTGTACAGAACTGAAAAACAAAACTGAAAATAGTTTAGGCTGGATAAGTGACCCAGTGGTTAAGAGCCCTGGCTGCTCATCCATAAGATGCAAGTGCAGTTCTCTGCATCTACTTGGTGACTGCCAATTACATGGAACTCCAGTTCCAGGAGATATGACGCTCTCTTCTGGTCTCTGCAGGCATCAGGTACACAAGTGGTGGCTAGACACAATTGCATGCAAAACACTCACACACATTAAAAAAAGTAAATTTAAAAATTTTAAAACCCAAAATATAACTGACTTATGATCCAGCAATACCACTCTTGAGTATGTACCCAAAGGATCTGGAGTCAACATACCACAGAGATACTTGCATATCCATGTTGATTGATACAGGAATCACAAGAGCCAAGAAGAAGAAAATCACAAGAACCAAGAAGCAGAAACAGCCTAGATGTTGATCAACAAATATGAGAATAAAATGTGGTATATGTGCACAATGGAATTTTATGAAGTCATAAAGAAAAATGAAATCATGACGTTTAGAGGAAAATGGTTACAACTGGAAATCATTATGCTAAGCAAAATAAGCAGGATGGAAAAGATGAGTACTCTGTTTTCTCTCACATGTAGAACCTAGATTTGACATTATTTATACGTATTCAGATATGTATGTGTTTACACATGTGTAGTTTATAAGTCACAAAACTAGAAAAGAAACTATGAGATAGCAGGAAGAGCTCTTAGTGGGAAAGAGAGAGGGTGGTGGATAAGCTGTAATAAGAAAGAAAAAATGGGAGAGTAACGGGGGGGGGGCGGTGAGGGAAAGGGAAGAGGGGAAGCAGTAAGAAGACCCATGAGAGCAAATGAAATGGCACCGGAGTGTCTACACAGCTGGGGGCTGAAGAGCTGGTTTAGTGTTTAGGAGGGCTTGCTACTTTCGCAGAGGATTTGGCATTCAGTCCTCAACATCCACACTGGGCATGCGCTAACCACCAGTAACTCCAGCTCCAGAAGATTTCACAAGTTTTCTGGCCTTTGCAAGGACTATTCTTATGTACATACTGACACACATACACATCACTAACAATTAAAAAATGTTACAAACAAAAAACTTACTCTGCATGTTAAACTGATTTTTTTTAATGAAATTACATTTCAGACAGATTGTACTAATCTGTTTATCACATCCTAGAACAGATACCAGCCTCTAACTCCTTTGGCTTTACCAGTTCTGTTTATGCCTTGCTTGGCTTTCTTTCTGATCTCTCTCTTTGCTAGACTCTCTTTCCTCTTCCTGTTTCTGTAACACTAGTGCCTTGGCATGGCCAATTCCTGTCTTATCATCCTGATGCCTTCTTTTCCTTCCTCTCAGATTTACAAAACACCAGCATGCTGGTAACACCTGATTCCAATCTAACCTCTACCAGAAGTCTCCTTCCTTTTCCAGTTGCCTACACAATTCTGAATTCAGACATTGGCAGAACCCTAACTCCACACACATAAAGCAGAATGCATTTACTGTATATATATATATATGCATGTATGAATGTATACACAAATATATATGCAGTTATCTATATCTGTCCATATATATTATGTATTTATATATTTGCTTGTATTGTTTCTCCTTGCTGATGGCAGCTTGGCCTGTCTTGTCCCACCCAGAACACTTAGAATTAGTTCAAACCCTCTTCTTCCTTTCTTTAAGTGCTTATTTACCCCTGTGTGCAAATTCTAAATGTTTTTGAAATGTGAGAACTCAGCCTCTCAGCTTCCTTGGTTGAGACCCACTTTTGTTGTAACCTTGTAAAATTCTTCTGACTGTTAAGTCACTCCTATTTGTCTTCCAATGAGGTATCAGATTGACCCTTCTAAATGTGTACCCACTGACACTCACAAACCTTATGATCTTCAGTCATTTTCCAAACAACAGTCACCTTTAGAAGTTGCCTCTCTCGGCGCGGGAGCCTGGGTGAGAGGCCTTGCTCACTGCACCTGCAAGGCAGCCACACCTAACTTCTCCCTGTTTGCTGAGCACTCATATACTCTGACATTTCCCTGACCTCTTCACCTACGTCTGTTTGTGGAGTGCTCTTCTCCTTCCCCTCCCTCATCCTTATTTGCCTAGAGTCCTTCATCCTCCAGACCTCTCCACTGAAATTTATGCCCTGAGCACCTTCTGAGCCTTTGATGGCTTTTACAAAACCATGTCATGGCATGGAAGCATTTCACAAATCCACCTGTGCTAGTCCTCTCTCTCCCTAGCCACAGAATGGAAGCATTTCACAAATCCACCTATGGTAGTCCTCTCTCTCCTAGCCACAGAACTTTGGAAGATGGGTTTGACTGCCTCTTTAAGATGATGGCTTTTCAAAGGCATGTAACAAAAAGTGCATAGTTCTAAATATGATTTCAGTACTGTTGACTTTCACCTTTGCTTTGGTGAGAATGAAAATAGACAAATGTTTTCATGCTTTCAATTCTGACACAATTAATAAATCCTGGATAGTATGCTCTTAGAACTTAATACCCCAAAAGCCAGAGTCTGTTGAAAGGGGGGGGAGGAAGAGAGAGAGAGAGAGAGAGAGAGAGAGAGAGAGAGAGAGAGAGAGAGAACACAGAAGGAAGGAAACAGGCTTGCTAGACTAGGATCTCAGCCCCGAAAATGAGATTTTCAAATATCACTCCATACTCCACCCCCCCATCCCCGCCCCCAGGATCTGGCCAGGTTGCTAATGAAGTAACTTCTTATCATAATTACCTAGTCAGCCTTAATGGATTCACACGTTCTGCAGGGTCTCACTGGTCTGTAGGGTCGTTTTTTTATAATTGTTAAAACAGCTGCTGAGTTTCAAGCAGAAGAGGCTGGGTTCGCCGAAGCAAATCTCCGCTAGTGAAGGCTAGGGCAGGCTGTCTGCGAAGAGTCGCGTTCTGCGCTCCCTCGCCTCCAACCTCCAGCTTTCGGGATTAAACCTTCTCTGATCCCTAACCAAGCCCAGAGTTCCTCTCCATTGTGCTCCCTTAGCTTCTGGACAGTGAGATGGTCCCTAGTGAAGGCCTGGCCAGGTCGTGCAGAATTGGGGGGGGGGTCTCAGAGGCTCCCTCTCCCCTCCTATCCCGGTGGCAGAGACCTAGAGAGAGCAATGTGTCCCGTGATGGTTCCCCCCAACACACACACTCACATACCCCAGCACCAAGAGGGTCTTATGTAAGGAGCTCTGGGTCGCTGGACAGGAATGTATGGGAGAGAGAGGCAGAGAGGGAACAAGTGTGTAAGTGTGTGTGTGTGTGTGTGTGTGTGTGTGTGTGTGTGTGTGTGTGTG
>CAJQZJ010000594.1:7579742-7613097 GCA_907164525.1 Lophiomys imhausi
GTGTGTGTGTGTGTGTGTGTGTGTGTGTGTGTGTGTGTGTGTGTGTGTGTGTGTGTGTAGTGTCTCCTCAGGAAGAGTTTTGTCGCACAATACCTACAAAAAAATCCCCCTTGGCTAGCCACACAGTTAACACACAGATGGACAGATCCCCAAGCGTGAGGTCTGAGAGATCACTGACTGTGCTGCCCCCCTCAGTCATCCTTAGGGTCGGCTCTGTTGAAAGTCGCTTCCAGTTCCCATTCTCAGCTTGTATAGCTTCCTCTTTATTCTAGCCTTTATGAAGATCCCTGCTGAGATGTTCTTCCCTCACAGCTGCCCTCTGACCTCCGAGCCTTGAAGGCCCTCCTTCCCTGTGTTCTCCAGCCCCTTGGTGGTTCTGTTTTCTGTGTAGGGCCCATTGCTCTCTGGAACAGGGCACATTAAGCCAATGTCATTGTTTACTTGTTCTTCGTCTCTCTTAGCTCTGTGTGAGCCTGGCAGGTGCAAGCACTCCACAATTATTGTTCATTGTTGTTTAAGGGTCCCTCAGCCAGATTTTAGCACAGCCTCTGTACCCAAGCAGTGCTTGGCCATTTTCCCATTGAGTGCTGTGGTTCTGCCATGCTTGCCATTCTGAAACAGTTTCTTCTTGTTGGTGGGGCTTGCTTTTAATTACATCACTAGGAGCTGGATTATAAAAGCTTTCTTTGATCAAAGCATTATAGAAGATGCAGCCCATGTGTTTAGCAGACACAGCTGGAGAATCACCAAAGCAGTTTTCAAAACCAGGTTTGTCATACAAACAGGAATATCTTTGAACTTGAATAATTTCAATACCTTGTTTGGTTGGTTCATGTGGAGAATAGAATGTTTATGGTCTTTTGAGACAGATTGACAGAAAGTAGGTGAAGATTTAAGGTTGTTACTTACGGATGGGAAGACAGAGGAGCCCATGAGTTTTTGTAGAACCTTCTTTCCTGCTATAGTTTTCTCTATTATTCTAACTTTTATTGCTCTTCTCATTCACAAATGAGACGAATGGATCTCAGTGCAGAGGATCCAGTGACTGACTAGCCCATGAGGCACAACAAATCAATGTATCTCGGTGCAGAGGGTTCAGCGACTAGCCTGTGAGGTCACTCGGTTGTGCAGAGCATAGTAAGCATCTGGCTCTACTACAAAGCATACAAAGGGCCCCGTGGTCTCCCACCTTGGACTGTCCACCTCATCTGTGGGTTGCCATTCCATGACCCAAATTCCTGATGGCATTTGATCCCTTTCTCTCTTTAGTAGGCAGCCATCTGCTTCCTCAGTGAAAATTTAGGCCTAGAAAATTCCTGCGCACGCCTTTAATCCCAGCACTTGGGAGGCAGAGGCAGGCGGATCTTTGCGAGTTCGAGGCCAGCCTGGTCTACAAATTGAGTCCAGGACAGCCAGGGCTACACAGAGAAACCCTGTCTCGAAAAACCAAAAAAAAAAAAAAAAAAGAAAATTCCTGTTTCATCACAGAGCCTGTACTGTAGATTCCTCATGATGGGACTGCTTCAGTAAAACATGTTGACAAGTACAAGTTATGTGATATTTGGCAAATGTTGTTTTATAGGAAGGCTCCTAAATTTTTTTCTAGCCATCTTTTAAGATAAAACTTAGGAAGAGATCTGGTCTGTTAAGTTGATTTTCTTCATAACCTCTGCATCTGTTTTCCTTATTTTCTCTCCTGCTCTCTAGTAATGCAATGAACTAAAACACAGCTTCGGGATTCTAAGTTCTCTGAGTACTTTTGGTAAATGAGTGCACCTGAAATGTTTTGGTCCATCCACTTGAAATGTAATTTCATTATATGCAAGTGTGTGTGTGTGTGTGTGTGTGTGTGTATGTGTGTGTGTGTGTGTGTGTGTGTGTGTGTGTGTGTGTGTGTTTTCCCAGTATGTCTCGTCAGACTTTCCTATTTCTGTAAGATCCTGTTTTGCCTTATAAAAACAGTACTCAAGACTTCCACTTTTTTAGGTCACGTATCTCACCATTGCCCACTTGAGTTTTTCCTTCATGGTATAGAATTCCTATAGCATAAAGAGAATGTTTTCCTCTTTTGTCCTATGCTCAAATACTTTATTTCACATAAGAAAGGCTGGGGAGATGACTTAGTGGGTACAGGTGATCGCTGCCAAAGCTGACCACTTAAGTTGATCCTTGGAAGGACAGTAGAAGAAGAGAACTGACTGCTGAAAATTTTCCTCTGATCTCCCACATTCACACTATGGCACACATAAAATAAAAATAAGAAAGAGATGTGGAAATTTAACAAAAGTATTACTTCTAAAAGTTGCATCTAAGATAGGTAGTGACTCATATACTAGGTCAGTTCTGCCTAATTTAAATTCTCTATGATTTCCTTTGTTTCTTCCTAGTATATTATTCTTTATTCTCTACCTTAACCCTCTCTTCATCTCCTCTGTACACTCTGTAGTCTAGTCTGTAAAATGTATACAACAGCTGCACCACTATTCTTTATCTTTCCTTCAAATCACCTCCACTCTGCCACTGGAATCTGTCAGAGTCTTCCTCTGTGTTTTTAAGGGAATAGATTGATCTTTTTGTTTCTATAATCACTCTTTCCTTAAAATTGATTCTTTATTCAGTACAGAATTGTTAGACAGATGGATAGGCATCTAGGAAGATATAATGGCATATATATATATAAAATGTATAGATAGATAGTTTATTGATAGATAGATGATAGATCGATAGATGGATAGATAGATAGATAGTAACATGGATTAGCTCGGAATCATGCCCTGCTTACAGAGCTTTCCATCACATTCAGAATCTAATCCAATCTCTTTGGTATGGTTGCAAAGTTCACATGACCAGCATTTTTCCTCCTGCTCCCTCCCTCATCCCTTATGTTCCACTTTCAGCCTTTTCTTTTGTCAAAACCTTGAGCTTAGTGCCACCTCAGGACCTTTGCATCAGGCATTTGTCTGCCCAGGATGCTCTTTCCCTTGACCTTTCCTTCTCTGGCTTTCTCTTTCTGTTTAAATTTCAACTTAAATGTCATTTTCTCCATGAAACATTTCATAAACACTCAGCCTAAAGTTGCTGTCACCCTGTGTTCTTTCATCCAAGCTTAGTCTAATTTTCTGCATGGCAATGAATAGCTTCCAATATTGTTCTCCTCTTTTTACTTGTGTGCTGTCACTCTGACTACAATATGCACTTTATGATATATCCCTAAATGAGTACCTGATGTAGAGCAAGCACTCATTACAGACTTTGAATTAAAAATAATGAATGAAAATATCTTTATATGTAGCTTTTGCATTTGTAGGATATTTTGTGATTGTTGCGTCCCTACATCACCCAACTCAATTTGGAGTAAGTCAGCAATTGGTAAGTCACTTACTAGCAACTATATATATAAAAGCTTTTTGAACTTTTTTTGTTAAATTCTCTTCTCAGCTAAAGGAACTATAAAATCAATTTGAGGGTATGTGTTGCTGTCTCCCCTTCTCCACTGACACATGCTGGGGCTAACTGTCTCTGCTCCATCTCCGCTTCATCTTTGTAGAGAATGAGGCGTGAAGGGAATGGATTGCTTCGGGAACATTTCACAGGAAGTCACTTTCATTCTGCTGAAGATCAACAGGCAAAGCCTTCCCAACACCCCCCCCCCCCAAAAAAAAAACCCAAAACAGAACAAAACAAAACCCAAATTAACAAAACAAAACCCAACTAAACTGTCAAACAAAAGCAAGAAAAGCAAGGGAGCATTTTGTCCCTCCCCACAGGTTCCCTTCATTCTAGGAATCATTAGCTGCTCTCAAGACAGTGGAATTCTCCCAGTTCTCTCACATCCGGAGGACATTTTGATAGGGAAAGAGCATTCACTGTTTTGCTTCAGCTTTCCTTTTCACTATCTTATACATCGCTCTGCGACTTTGTCACCTCTTGTAGTCACTCATCCTCTGCATTTTAAATCTTCTTTGATTTGGAAAACTAAGACTGGTTTCCTAGATGAAAGACTATGGCTGTTTATGATACGTTTATTTTGGCCATTTTGTGGTTATTATGCTTTTCTTGGTGTTAGTACTACTGAGAAGACAGGGTTACTCACTTTAAATGTGTTCTTCTTTCAAGAAGCTCTGACTCTGTATACTTGGTCATCTCAAATTAGAATGCCCTTGACTTTGGCCCTGTCCTGGGCTGTGCACCAGGAGGGTCAGAGCACACGAATGGCACAATGGAAACTTTATATGAATCTTTGGCAGGTTTTAATTTCACATTGCTTTTTTATATTAATTCAATTTCCCTTCAGAATGAGAGTTGGCAGTCATTGAGGGAAGTACACAAGGAGGTTGGAATCACGGCTGTAATGAACTCTAAAGCCCTTCTTAATTGTGGCACTTGCACTCGGGATTGACAGCAGACCCTGCGAACAGGGCTGTCTGCACAAGGGCCATCCATGCCTTTGCAAGGGATCACCATTCTCGCCTGCTGAGATCACACCATAGGGCACACCAGGAGCCTCCCCCTGTAGTCCTTTCTTTTTATGCATGGAAATGCCAAACTACAGTTCACTTTTTTCTTCTTTAATATTCAACTAAAGAAGGGGATATTTTTAGATTTTTACCAACAACCAACTTCAGTCAACATTTTTCTTCTTTGGAAAGACAACAAAATTGAACTGCTTTTAGGAATCTGACTCTTATTTTTGCATTCCTGACTTGAAGCTCTGCACACTACAGTATAAGCACAGCCTCTGTCCCGGCTACCAGCAGGGTGATACAGACACAAGGACCCTTTCTTAGACCAATACCATATCTTCATTTACAGCTAGGTCAATCACTTAAATATATTATCACATGTACTTGGATGATGCACGTAAAAACAAACACCCTAGAGTTTAGTAATAGAAATTTAAAAGACTAAATATTTGCATGAAAATAAAATAACAGAAATCTTTGTGCCATACCATTCCTTGAAATTATCCTCACTCAATTATAATCATGCACTTTCTACTCTCTATAATTAAACATTAAATTTCATTTATTCCAGATGTGTCTGCTTCAAGTTATTGAGGATATTCATCCGTTTGTGGAGATTGGGGGTCTTGGGAGTTCGTCACTTTATATTTATTTCAAATAATAGAAAGTGAATCTTGATGTGTGGGTATTTTAAAATTGTATCCTTTGTGTAGCATATATTACCTATGAATTTGATCTTACATTTTAGAGCATGGAATAGCTATATTCATCTGATGATATTCTTTACAAATATGTTCATATGTTTCTGCAAAGACATTGTAGGCCTTGATTACTGGAGAAGGGATGTTGGATGAGTTTGCTTTGATTCTAATAACACCACTGAAGAGAGCTGTTGGTGGCAGTTCTGAGGAGTCTGCATGACTGAGGAAGGTCAGTATCTTCATCTACATCATAATGACCTTTAATCAGAATCTCTTGGTCAGACATATCACAAATCACATCGTTTTTATTTACTAGACTTACAAATTACCCACAATGATAAAATAAGCAACAGTAGGTCCCCTAGTCAGTTTGTAGTCAATTTGACACAAGCTGGAATCATCTTGGAAGAGGGGAGCTCAATTGAGAAAATGCCTCCATCTGACCTAGCTGTAGGCAAGTCTTTGGGGGGATTGTCTTATTACTGATTGGCCTGGTAGGTCTCAGCACACTGTGGAGAGTGTCACCCCAGGGTATGGTGGGTGTCCTGAGTTATATAGGAAAGCAGGCTGAGTGAACCATGAGAGGATACCCAGTCAGGAGCACTCCTCTATGGCCTCTGCTTCAGTTCCTGCTTCCTGGTTCTTTTTTTTTTTTTTTTTTTAAATGTTTATTACTTCAGGTCACATCTCCATCACAGTACCCTCTTTCAACCCTTCCTAGTCCTGCCCTCCCACCCTCTACTCCTATCACTTCCATCCCACTCCTCCAGAGTGGAGTGTGCCTACATATCAGTCCCTCGCCCCAGTTCAGCTGTCATATGAGGGCCAAGAGCCTCCTCATACACTGGGGGCCAACAAGGCAGCCCAACTAGAGTAAAGTGTCTCATTGACAGGTTACAAAGTCTATGTCCTTGTTCCCTTTGGTGCATTGGCTGTAGTATAGTTATCCTGTACTATATAGCTAAAATCCAATTATAAGTTAATAAATGCCATGTGCATCCTTCTGTATCTGGGTTAGTTAACTCAGGATGAGCTTCTCTAGTTCCATCCATTGGCTGCAAATTGCATGATTTCATTGTTTCTGATGGCTGAGTAATATTCCATTGTGTACATGTACCGCAGTTTTTTTTTTTAATACATTCCTCAATTGAGGGACATCTGGGTTGTTTCTAGTTTCTGGCTGTTAAAAATAAGGCTGCTATGAACATAAAAGAGGAAACGTCCTTGTGGTTTGGTGAGGAATCATTTGGATGTATATCCAGAAGTGGTATGGCTGGGTCTTGAGGTACAGCTATTCCAAGTTTTCTAATACATCTCCAGACTGATTTCCATAGTGGCTGTACAAGCTTGCACTCCCACCAGCAATGGAGGAGTGTTCCCCTTTCTCCACACCCTCTCCAGCATGTGCTGTCATTTGAGCTTTTGATATTAGCCATTCTGACAGGTGTGAGATGGAATCTCAGAGTCATCTTGAGTTGCATTTCTCTGATGATTAAGGATGCTGAGCATTTCTTCAAGTGTCTCTCAGTCATTAGGGATTCCTGCTTTGTGACTTCTCGGTTTAGCTCTGTCCTGGTTCTTTCCTTGAGTTCCTTTCCAGACTTCCCTTCATGATGGAGTGTGACTTACAGTTGTCAGCTAAATAAACCATTTCTTCCACAGGATGTTTTTGATCATGGCATTAACTGCAACACTAGAAAGCAAACTAGGACAGCAGTCTATAAATACTAACAGCAAGATTTAATAGTCCTTTGAAATGGTTTCTATTCAAGATTTCTGTTTCCATTCATTGTTAAAATCTATTGAATTGTGTTTGTACAGCAAAAACTCATCCAGGTTTATTTGCTTGTTATCACCATTTAAATAATAAATAGTGTTCACCAAACGAGTCTGTGGTTTGCTCAGGACTGGTAGGAGCACAAGTCGACCTCACATAATTGCCGGCAATTACATTACATGGACTGGCTGTATGGAGATGCTCTAGGTATACTGCTGCAGGTTCCACTTGTTTAGGGTGGGGTCAATTGTGGGCTTTTTGTGATGATGTCACTCATACTGGGCATCTGGCTTGTACAATGGTAAATTACCCAGGTGTACTTTAAGGTTTTACTTTGCATATTATCTGGCCATTTCGCATTTCATGAGCATTTCTCCAAGTTTGTGAGAAAAGAGGAAGCTAGGTAAGTTTCAGTTTATTTTACCTACACTAAAGGTTTCAAAGAATAAGAATTTGAAGGTCAGAAAGATGGCTAAGTTGGTAAAAAGCTCTTGCTGCCAAGCTGAACAATCTGAATGGGATCCACAAGTTAGAAAGAGAAAACTTGCATCACAATTAAAAAAAAAAAACATCTTCTTAGATCCAGAGCACCCTCTTGATTTTGAGTTGTTTAGGAATCAAGAGGGTGTTCTGGATCTAAGAAGATGTTTTTAAAATTGTGATGCAAGTTAGTATGAAAGCTGAGTTAGATATAGAACTTTAAACTCATGGAGATGGTTAGATAGTAGAATGTTAAAGTCAGGTGCCAAATACATATGAACTGGACATTGGGATTGTATGCTAAGCCATATAACTCTCATAATTGTGGCCTATTTATTTCTGTTGTTTTGTATTGTATTTATTGTTATAAGAGAAAGAACCATTTGTTGGACTGAAAAAGGGAGCTGGTGGGGGGAAAAGATATACCTTAAACTTAAAAAAGGGTAGAGGATGGGGGGGTTGAGGGGGAAGATGGTGGAAGGGTAGGACTGGAGGGGGGAGTAGGGAGGGGATTGTGATTGAGATGTAACTTGAAGAAATAAAAAATAAATTATAAAAAAATAAAAAGAGAAAATTAACTCCAGAGAGTGTCCTCTGGTCTCCACACACTCATACCATAGCACACATGCACCAAGCATACCCTTGCCCTACCGAGTCAGCACCTCATACACATAAGTAAATGACGGAACAAATAAATAGTAGTAAATGAAAGTTATAAAAGGTAAGATTTTCATATTAATGCTGAATGTCTTAGATTAGTTTGTGCATTGTCAATTTCTCATTATTTTCCCTATTCCTTAGTTTTTCGTAGAATAATGAAAATGGTCCCTATTATTTTTCATGGGTTGGAACTGGAGAGATGTCTCCGCAGTTAAGAGTACATACTGTGCTTGTAGAGGGACTGGGTTTGGTTCTCAGAACTGACATCCGGTGACTCACATCTGCCTATAACTGTAGTGCCAGTGGGTCTGAAGCCACTGGCTCCTGAGGGTGTCTGCCATCGTGTACACATACCCATACCCAGACACACATATATACATATTGAAAGTAAAGCACCTATTTATTCATTGGCTTATTCTTTAAAACTGGTCCTCAATTCATCCCTTGCAATTTTTACTCCTCAGAGTCCAGGAAAGATGAAAGAAAATGAGGTAGATATGAGTCAACACTGAAGTTCTAAAACACTGAGAAGCAAAATGTTGTCATATCTGCTTCACTGCAGTGTTTGCCTTCTCACCACACAGCAGCAGATGCCACACTTTGTATTGAACAGATTCTTCCTTGAGGACTGCCTCTCATTGATTGTCACCTCTACACCAACAAACTAATTCATACATTTCTACATATTTTAACTTGATGAAATGTGTATGTACATATACCACACAACTAAATATAAAGCCCCTACTGTAGAATATCCCCAGACCCTCCTCATCTTTGTCAGTATAGAATTCAGGGTAATCATCCGATTTCTAGTCGTGTGAAATGGTTTCTATTCAAAATATCAATTGTTTAAACAACAATTCATCTATACTCCTCAGTTCCTAAGAAAGAGATGGAGATGGGGATGATAGAGGTGAGGATGGAGATGATGAAGATGGAGACAGAGGTAGAGATGGTGATAGAGATATAGGTGGAGGCAGAAACAGAGAAAGAAACAGATGGAGATGGAGACAAAGATGAGGATGGAGAGAAGAAGACAGAGATGGGATGGGTAGAGGAGAGGAAAAGAGAAAAAGAAATACTTTTTGGTAACTTCTAATATGACACATATTGTCCTTTCAAAGAATAAAACTATCCCATGTGCCAGTAGTCTGTAATTCCAAAGACTTTGGGGCATCTAGAAACCAAGACTCTTCTTTCTTCAGTTGCCTAAGGATCTAAAGGTGGGTGCTATTTAAGAGAAAGGCTTTTGAGAACATGACAACACTCGCAGAGATTTGTTAGCATCTCTATATTCCAGGCACCAGAAACTTCCAATCCAAACCATGACAGTGACCCTACTCCATATTTAGGATAGCAGCATGCAGATTTTCTGGATTGTGAATAGTCATTATGTCATGTTGACTGACTTTCCCAGTGCAATGTTTATGCATATGCATGCATATTTGCATATGTTTTTGTATTTGCATATGTTTATGGTGTAGATATGGAACCATGCTGGCAACTTTCTACATCTGAATTGAGCTACACCCTCTGTGGTAGAAGAATAATATTATTCCTTGCTACACACTGCCACATTCCCCACATTATCCACCAGATGGCCATATAAGAAGCCATTCTGAAAATGAAACTCTGACTAGTGGGTTTTTAATTATTGTTGCTTTGGGGCTTGTACTGTTTTATTTGGGGGAGGGGAGGAATGCTTTTTTTTTTTTTTTCTGTGAGATAAAAGTAGCTTAGGCTAGCCATAAACTGGTTATGTAGCTGAAGATGACCTTGCATTCCTGACCCTCCTACTTCCATCTCCTAAGTGCAGTAAATACAGGTATATGCCAACATGCCTGGCCTGATCTGTGTTCCTGAATTCAAACTTTAAACCTAGATAAGCTGTAGATATGGAGAAGTATCAAAGAGAAACAAGAGAAGTTACACCATTAGAGGGCACTTTTGTAATTTTAGAAGTCTGTTCTTGGAGACTGACTTAGTGAGGCTTACTCTGAAAAGGAATGCATTTCCAGTTGTTTTTTTTTTTTTTTTTTTTTTAAAGCAGCTAATTCCTCATATGTGACAAGAAAGCAGCAGGAGGAAGGAAGGGCCAGGATAATGGAAGAAGGGAGTGGGGAGGCCTGAATAATTGAAAAGTGTAATGATACATATGTGTGAAAATCTGACAATGAACCTTCTTTGTAGACTAATTTTAAAAAATTGAAGTGGCTAATTCTTAGAATGAAAGTTTAGAGAGAACACATGGGTTAAAGAAACCATAAAACTTTAAAACTTCCATTTAAACAATCTCTAAATGAATCAAATTTTGATCACTGAGTATAAATTATGAATTAAAATCCAAGAGAACATTCTGAAACTCAGTTTTCTAGAGGGCTTGGATAGATGATCCGTGACTCCATAAATGGGTGGGGATTCTGTTAGTAAACAATAAACATGTCATCTGGACCAGCATTAACTTCAGAAAAATTTCAGGCTTTCTTGGGTTTCATTAAAAAGTCTTTCTTTCAAATACTCAGGTTATTGTCAAAGAGAACTGGAAGGGATGTTGATGACCAAGTACAAGTTCATGTGAGATCCTGATAGAAATCTGCAATAGTCAGCTGAATGAATCTAAGTCAAACTCAAGTTTCCTCCCTGACCCAGTGTCTGACTGCAGACTAATTGAAATGGTTGTTTCTGTTGCCCAGGATGGAGCTGTTCTACTGGTGTGTGCTGTGGCTCCTGTTACCACTCACCTCGAGAACCCAGAAGCTGCCCACCCGAGATGAGGAGCTTTTTCAGATGCAGATCCAGGATAAGGCATTTTTCCATGATTCATCTGTGATTCCAGATGGAGCTGAAATCAGCAGTTACCTCTTCAGAGATACACCTAGAAGGTACTGTCCTTGTAGTGCTTGCTGAACAGTGTCCATAAAAGAAGCTCCATAGAAGACAGTTAGCTTTCAAATGGCATTTTGAAAGTCAGTCTATAAATAGCATTGTGTATTTTCTCTAAGTAAGAAAGACATAATGGCCATGCAACTTCTGCTCATTAGGCAAGGCTGTCTGAGTATTCTTTGCTGTTCTCTCCTTTTAGGTGCAAGAGGCACCGTGGTATTCTCAATTTTGAAATGATTGCTTTCTAATTTCTAGGAGAGTAATAGATCCCAAAGACAGGCTCTGCAGGAGTAAACTGAAATTACTTCTACATATATGGTTTTTCAAACGCTTGTGTTCATGGAAAGGTAGAACAAGGAGATAAGATGAAAGTCTGAGAGACACAAATACTGAAAAAGTGACAACGATCATTGCTTTCATTCCACCATAAACAACTGGGCTTCTGTAATGTTTCTAAATGTTCCTGTCGTTGAAAGGCGCACACATATATCGTAGGAATGATAGACTTCAAACTATTATTTCGAAGTTATCACACTGTCATGCTTTAACTCTCCTTTGCTTTTTGATGTTAATCTTTTGAATTAAAAAAATCTATTTTATCCTGAGATGAATTGACTTTCCAAGATATAGAATTGTTCCACATCACTAAGATATTTTCCTAACACCGAGGTAAGGGATTTTTATGTCATATTTTAAATTTCATCGAGGGATAATGGTACTCTCAACCTCTATTTTATGGCCTCACTATATCATCCTCTCGTCAGTTGGAATGAGCATAGGTGGCCACTTTTTAGAGGTGATGTGGGCATTATTTCAATCCTGGAGGAAAGTAAATTTTGTGAAGGAATGCATCATACTAAGAACTGACTTGAAGTACAAATAATTATGAAGCTGTGAGTGGTATTCGTGAGATTGAAGACATAAGATGAAATGCTTTGTACATGGAGGAGGTTCCTGCCTGGTCTGTAAGAATAAGGAAAGACACGTAAACCACGTATGACTTTAGAGGAATCTTTTATATTATCTGAATTGTCACTAAGCACAGTTTACAGTTTTGTCCCTAAAATATTTGAGTGAAAGAGATCAAATTTGTTCTTTAGGCATGTTTTTCATTTCCCAAATACACTTGAGTTCTGTTCTCTTCATAGTATTCTTTAAGTACAGATTTCCAATTATATAATCACGTCACTTAATCAAATAAATAGCTTACTCTCTGATCTTCTAAAAATTAAATACATTGTAGTTCTAAGGGTGGTATTAAAAATGACATTTTTCTTTAAAATATGTTTTTGCTATTCAGCATTACATAACTGTCAATACATCTTACTTCTCCTTTTCTTCCTTTCATTTACTAATTTCTTATTTTTGTCTTAAAAAAAACCCCACATTTTTAAATCCCTTTGTATCTACAACTGAGTGAAGTGTTTGCTTACACTAGTTAGGTAGAGTTATAGTTCCAAGAAGAAACATAATTTTGGAGTTGGAGGTATACTGTGGTAAATACACACAGCCATTGTTGATGGTCTACCTCAGATGGTTGTCTGGTGGAGTACAAAAAGACATCAAACGTACAGGTTGTTCTCATATTTACACATAAATTGCAAATCTGGTGTGCATCCCTCATTCATACTTCCAGGTACATTTCATTTCTGCCGACCTCACGTGGCAGCACCTATCTGAACACACAGGTCATGTCCTATCACTTCTTATTGTCACTATGTTCTACATGTGCTCTATGAATGGTTAATAATAAACACATGCCATATTGTGGGTTCAGGTTCTCACTTGTCCCTAATTTGAAAGCTTTCAAATGAAAGTGTTGCCTTAGGGATATCCTGCTGCTGTGTGTGTACCATAATCACCTTGAGCAATGCAAACATCCTTCTGTTTGTTAATAGGTATACAATCTTTCATCACGTTACTAAGACACCATTGCTTCGCAAGGAAAGAAACTGCTTTCTGAAAGGGAGAAAGCAGCAAACAGATCAGCTTCACCACTGTTTTTGGCTCTAGCATTGCTAGCCTGTGCTGCTCAAATAAAATCCAAGAAACAAACCATTAAATTCCACTCACTATATATTGTGTTTCTTCCTTTGTGATATGAAAAGGCTCAGCTTAATGTTGTCTCTGCTAAAGGGTTAAAAATAAACTTCTCTTCAGAAGGTAGGTAGAATTAAATAGCAAATATCCTGACACATGTATGTGTGGCAGTGGTACGGTGGTATGTCACACTTCACACAATACACAAGTGAATCAACTAGTTGTCTCTTTAGATGATTATCTAGTATTATTTTTAAAGCATTGCATGTGTTTAATGTGCTCCTCAGTCTGTCTTTTCTTGCCCTATATCTCCTGTCATCTCCAAATTCATCTCTGAATAGTAAAGAGAAAAAATTCTATTTTTATTCAGATTCTATGTATTCAAATAGAATCAAATTCTAAATATAGTATCCTCAGGCTAGACTAACAAGATTGCTGTTAAAATTCCTGAGTTCAGTGAATTGACTCAGCAATTCATTCATTCAAAAATGTCCTGCAAGTGCTTGCTCTGTGCAGAAATCTGTGCTAGCATGCTGAGCACAGAGCATACAGTGACATGGAAAATGAGCCCTGACTGGGCCTCAGGAGATGTAAGCTCAAATAATCACACAAACGCATATATGCACAAATTGCAGTAAATGTGACAGGTGGAGAGCAAAGGCACTAAGAGAGAATATGCAAACCTCTTCTTGGACGAGTGAAGAAGGACATTTCTGAAGAAGCAGGATATAAATATGAGTAGGGCAGAGAGGGAGTTGTCAAAAAACACATCCCAAAGACCCTGGAATGGGAAATGTTTGGGAGAATACAGAAGTCCTGTGTGGTTACAGCACAAAAAGTCGAAGTGATGGAGACAAGAACCAAGCCTGGTGAGGAAGGTAGGAAGCTAACTCACTGAGGAAGCTTGACCTTGAGACTAGTTAAAGACTTACTCAAAGTTATAATCAAAAGCCGTGAAGCGGCTAAAGCTGAAAAACAAAAAAGTGTGTGTTTTATACAAGTAAAATGAAAGTCTGCTCAGGGCCACGGCGATGCTCTGGCTCCTTCTAGGAGCACCTTCCCTTAAACATAAGGGCCTGACAACTGCTCCTGGGCAAACGATGCTTGTGAGTTATGGTGCTTGGGAAGTGGTGCAGGGGCCTGTGAGAAACAACGAGGCTTAGACACAGGAGAGGAGCTCTGGCACCAATAGTGATGTGTTGATTGCATTTTCCTTAGTTTGGAAACAAGAAATTCTACATACTTCATTTTTAATTTGTAAAGGTTGGAAAACAGTTGTTCTCATGCTGGTTATGGTTTATCAGGTTCTATGAACACTCAATAGGGCTTTTTTTTTTTAACTAGAAATTGCTCCTGTTCCAATGGAAAGAATAATTGAGGGTAGTAAAATAATTTAACTGTGGAAATCATAATTGCTTGATTGACTCAACAAAGATTTTGTGTCTGAGTATATACCAATGAAATAAATGGCTGCCCTCTTGTGGCTTTCAGTCTTGTTGAGGGAGACAGAAAAATTAAAAAGGAATAAAAGAAATATAATATGCTAGATGCCAATAAATGCTTTAAAGATAAAATGGAAAAATCACTCATTAGCACGAAGGAAATATTTTAAATATGGTGTCCAAAGGGCTCCACAATGGTGCTGGAGTAGAGTGCTGAAGGATGCACCTGAGTATGCCCAGGCCCTTCTCACCAAGGAGAGCTCGGCTAGGTGGAGGAGCAGACCTGCAGAGGCTCCAGGCAGGGGCTGGCATACCATGTTTCACAGACAACGAAGCTCTGAGTGAAACAATGGCAAACACATTCAGTTGAGATTGAGTACGAAGGGACTTGTGAGATGCAGTCAGCTGTGGATCTCTTACTCTACAGCACACGGATCTCAGAGGGTTTTGAGCCAGTGGAAGTGCTGTGTTTGAGTTCGCAAAACCAAAAGGCTGTAATGTGAAAACAGGAAGCCTGGTCAGAAGGCCACAGGAAGGCTCAGGCAAGAGGGAATGAAGACTCAGATCAGCCAGGAGAAAGCAACAGTATCTGTGTGTATTCAAAGGCAAAGTTAAAAAAAAAAAAAGTCTGCTGATACACTATGTTTGAGGTAGGGAAAAACCACCAAGATGGAGTCCAAAATGTTCATTCGGAGTGATCAGAAGTTGATCTACCAAAAGGGGATGGGCTGCAGGAATTCAGATTAGATGCCTCAAGTTTGAAATGCCACTGTCTTACTGACAATGCAAAGAGTTCAGTCTGGAGATTTAAACCTGAGAGTTGTAAACATGTAAGAGGTAAAGGAGGCATCGGAGGCAATATGGGAGCAAGAACCAATAGAGAAGGGCATCCATGTGGAGGGCCAGGCTCACTAAAGTGATTGGATGTGGGAGAGGTGATCAGAGTTAGCAGAGTAGAGTACTGTGGTCAGTCTGGCATGTGTGCTGGTGGTGGGCATATGGAGAAGAATGGTGTGAGGGTGGCTGAGCTGATACAGCATACAAGAAGTGAAGCCCACCCACCTCCTTTGCCATAGAGCCTGTGATCACTCTGTGGGCTAGCCAGCACTCACACCAGCTTCCCTCATTTGCAAGGTTACAGGCTTCGAAAGATAATTAAGTAAAATTATGAAGGCAATTTGGAGTTAGAATATGCATCACTTTTATAGGTTAATGATATTTTTATTCTCCATAAAATGTCTCCTGAGGTACCATTTAAAAAAAAGTCTGAGGTAAAAGCACAGAGTAGAATGTTTTTGATTTTTAAAAAGTTCTGTTTTAAAATTGTTAACATACTTAATTAAACAAGACATTTTGGTAATAAATAATAAACACATGCACTCTGTTGTCTTGCCAGAGACCGAGGGCATATTTTAGAACTATGATGTTGGAAATTGAACTTTTGATGTAGTGGTAATATGTCAGAGTACCATCAAGGTAACACAAACATTTGTCAAGAACAGTGCTATAGGGCACACAGGGTATGCTTAGTGGTTGTGATTTATTTTATGGTGAGGAGCCCTAGAGATGGACAGGAGTTCATCTTGAACTCAGAACAATTGGTTGAATATCCTTTTGTCACCTTCACTGCATTTGTTGGTATTAAATTTGGCTGCCGATTTGCATTTAGACTTTGAACTCTAGTTTTATGTTTTCTCTGAGATGTGTCAAATGAGTAAAAAATGAAAATCAAGTGGCTTTTCTTGGAAGTCTTGATTGTCTTTATTAGAATCATCATAGGATCTGAACTTTCCCATAGGTATTTCTTCATGGTTGAGGAAGATAACACCCCACTGTCAGTGACAGTGACCCCTTGTGATGCACCGTTGGAGTGGAAGCTTAGCCTCCAGGAGTTGGCTGAAGAAGCTAGTACAGATGGATCAGGTAAGCAACAGGATCCCCCTAGCCTCGGAGCTCTGAAAGATGGTTGGAAGCCTGAAACATACAGCCTTCTGCAAGTGAGGGAAACAGCCCAGTTGCATATGTGAAGCTGAAGCCTGAAATGGAGAAATGGTATGAGATGACATTGACTGTGGTAAAATAAAAGAGGCAAATGGGAGTGTGGAGGTGAGCGATTTGGACAGCCTCTGTGTCTGCTCTCTGCAAGCCTGTCTGCATATTTACAGCATGTGAAACTCCAGGTGCTTGATTTCAGCCTCAGACATTCTAGCTTAACTGTTGTGGGGTATAAAAACCTCTGGATAGGTGGTTTAGAGGCTCAGCCAAGGTTAAGAATGTCTCATCTCTGGGGAATAAAGGGTACATTCAAGAAGCAGAGAGGCACTTAGCACTCACTGTTCAAAGGCCAGGGTGAAAAGCAAAACAGTAAGAGAAAAGGGTTAGTTATGTAAAGAAGATGGGGAGAGTGAAAAGCAAATAGCAGATAATGAGTGAAAAACAGCTGTGGCCCCTTCTATGGGCATCTTAGCTTAAAGAGAAAGACTTACCAGCTTTTCCTGTGAGAAGGATGCCTGTGAGCTATATGGTATTTGGGAAATCTTGGAAGAGCCCATGGGGAAGCAACAAGACTTATAGGATCTCTGACATTAACGGATTAGGATATGGTTCTGTTCTCCTGTAATTGTGGAATATGTCATTCCACTCAGTTTCAGCTTGTAGTAATAAGCTGGGAAACAGTCGTTCACTCTGCTCACCCAGAGTTCTACCAGGTTCTACAAATTTTATCCTTATATCTGGACTGTATTGAGGTTAACAATAGCTAAATATTTTTTAATGGAAAAGCATAGACTTCCACTGTACTACTCTTGGGAACCCATTCTGAACACCATTCCTTAAGCACCCTTACTGGTGCTTTGTACCCGTATTTTAATGAGGTCATACAGTCCTACTAACAGTCATGAAGTTAGAATAATGGCTGACCATCTGCCAGGAGCAAGTTCAAATTTGATTCACATCAGACTGACAGTCTCTAAAACATTTAGTCTTTACCTAACTTTTCCTCTAACTGGGTTCCACCCTAAAAGAAACAATGTAAATTGAGAAAAGCCTTGCTCATATATGACATCATATACAATAGTAAAAGATAAACCAATAGTATTATTTTATGACATAAACAAGATTCTCAAACTAGAGGCTTGTGTAGATTCATGTATGTGAGGATATATTTCATTATGTTATAGAGAGAAGTTGGTGAAAATAACATTAATTGCTCAAAATTGTGTAAGAGAAAAGACTGGGTGGAAGCACGGGGGTAAAAAAGGACCCTCTGATGAGAAGTTAGTGACCTTCTTATGTTCATCTTGCTTCCTTGGGTGCCATTGTCTCTGTCAGGAATATGTCGTATCTTTGACATGAAGATAAAATGTTTGAAAACAAAATCTAAAGCTGGCCAGCCACAGTAACATGCGCCCTGTGCTTCTCCCTTGTTCTCCAGGTGACCCAGACCCACTTGATCAGCAGAAGCAGCAGGTGACTGACATGGAGGGCACAGAACTGTTCTCCTACAAGGGCAATGATGTAGAGTGTTTTCTGTCTTCAAGCTCTCCATCTGGTTTGTATCAGTTGGAGCTTCTTTCAACAGAGAAAGACTCTCATTTCAAAGTATATGCCACCACCACTCCAGAATCTGATCAGCCATACCCTGACTTGCCATATGACCCCAGAGTTGATGTGACCTCTCTTGGACGTACCACAGTCACTTTGGTCTGGAAGCCAAGCCCCACAGCCTCTGTGTTGAAACAACCCATAGAGTACTGTGTGGTCATCAACAAAGAGCACAATTTCAAGAGTCTTTGTGCCGTGGAAACAAAGCTGAGTGCAGATGATGCCTTCATGATGGCCCCCAAACCTGGCCTGGACTTCAGCCCCTTTGACTTTGCCCATTTTGGATTTCCAACAGAAAATTTGGGTAAAGATCACAGCTTCCTGGCAAAGCCTTCTCCCAAAGTGGGGCGCCGTGTCTCCTGGAGGCCCAAGGTTGATATTCAGAAAATCTGCATAGGAAACAAAAATATTTTCAGAGTCTCTGACCTGAAGCCCGACACCCAGTACTACTTTGATGTCTTCATGGTCAATACCAACAGCAACCTAAGCACCGCTTATGTGGGTACCTTTGCCAGGACCAAAAAGGAAGCGAAACAGAAGACAGTGGAGCTCAAAGATGGGAGGATCACAGATGTGTTTGTTAAAAGGAAGGGGAAAAAGTTTCTGCGGTTTGCTCCAGTCTCCTCTCACCAGAAAGTCACCTTCTTTATTCACTCTTGTCTGGATGCTGTTCAAGTCCAAGTGAGAAGGGATGGGAAACTTCTTCTGTCACAGAATGTGGAAGGCATTCGGCAGTTCCAGCTAAGAGGAAAGCCCAAAGCAAAATATCTCATTCGACTGAAAGGCAATAAGAAAGGAGCATCGATGTTGAAAATACTGGCCACCACCAGGCCCAGTAAGCAGGCATTCCCCTCTCTTCCCGAAGACACGAGAATCAAAGCCTTTGACAAGCTTCGCACCTGCTCTTCAGTCACTGTAGCGTGGCTCGGCACCAAAGAAAGGAGAAAGTTTTGTATCTATAGAAAAGAACTGGATGAAAACTACAGTGAAGACCAGAAGAGAAGAGAACAGAACCAGTGTGTAGGACCAGACACCAGGGAGAAGTCAGAGAAGGTCCTATGCAAATACTTCCAAAGCCAAAACCCTCGGAAAACAGTGACATCAGAGACAATCAAAGACCTGCAGCCTGGCAAGTCTTACCTGCTGGATGTTTATGTCGTAGGACATGGGACACACTCTGTGAAGTATCAGAGTAAAGTTGTGAAGACAAGGAAGGTGTGTTAGTTTCCTTGAGTGAAGATGTGTAGAACTCCAGGAGAAACATAGAATCACTTTGCCTGTAAATTGACTACTCTCACGGCAAATGGAGGTTGTTAGCTGTGCTCAAAAGAAATGATACCAGCACGTGTACATTGATGTCTGTCTGATGTAACCTGGAGACTTGCACTCACACACAGTTGTGGTGTTTAGCGTCCACCTGTCCAATGCTGGTTGATGTCAGAGGAAGAGGGTGTCCTGATGGGTACCACACCTTGCTTTGACTATTGCATGAACTGCTTCTAAATTATTTTATTACCTAAAAGTTTAAAATATGCCATTCATTGCACACCTTCACAAATGCAAATCATTCCTCTCTATAGATGTTAGGGGAAATATATATATATATATATAAATTATTTTATAAAGTCCATTTTAAATGTTGTTTCTATTATTGTAAACTATTAAATTCTTTCTCTGTTAAAGTATAGATCTAATCTAAGATCACATTACCCTCTAAGCAGTAATATTGTTGTTGTAAATTCTTATTTGTTCAGTAAAATGTTTAAATGGTGTATGTATCTCATGTAAAAAGTCGATATGCATTATATTCATGTACATAAAATTAAGAATATTAGATTATTACACTGTTCATTTTCCCAAGCAGTACCATAGTATATTCAGTTTCTGATCTGTCCTTAAAATTGTGCTTTTCTGTAACTTGGCACCAAAATTTAGTCTTATTTAGTAGCTAAAAGGGAATGTTGCCTCTCTGGATATTTAGTAGCATCAAGAGCTAATTATTTAGATCTGGATTTGGGCACCACATGGGAGCCATCCTTTGTGGGAGTTGAAGAAACATAATAGAGTTGTTTAGGAATAGGACAAGCCAAACACTATCAACGTGATAAACAACCATCTTAAACATTTATTTTAGGTGACAAATTTGAGGTAGTGTAAGGATTTTTCATTTGCTGAAATTGTGGCAAATCTTTTAAACCACCAGATGAAGCATCAGAGAACACTGATTAGGACTTTTGTCAGTAACAGCACAACCATTACAACTGCTGCTTACAACATTCACAAAACACTGCTGCAGTTAATTTTGGGTGTTCATCTGTTTTCAAAGGTAATTTAAGTGTAAGGTACAAGTCTAGCAGATAATGTCTACAGTCTCTACCAGGGTAGCACAGGACAACTTTATCCTCTACAGATTTTATTTTGGAAATCCCAAGACATCATAAGACCACAAGAACAAGATTCAGAAATACCTGTAATTTTTAACCACCTAAAACAATATGACTTTAGAAGATTCTATTATTGCCCACCATTCCCCTTTCCCATTTATAAAGTTGAGGAGGTGGCAGATGTGAGTACAATGACTCTGAGAGGTACCTTCTGTCATAAGAAGCTGCCATTTGCTAAACTCCAAAACACCTTATATTCTGTGGCTACAGTGGGGATAGACACAGTTCCTTTCTTTGCTGTCCACTGCATGCCGCATGCCAGCACAGCCTTTGCTGCCAAGAGTTCACCAGCAGTATTGCTATGGAATATTCTAAGAGGAAATACAACCATCATGACATGGCTAACTCCTCAGCAGTAACTTTTCAGTAGATCCCTCCATGCAACGCAGGAATGACACCTGAAATCATTTTTTCAAAGCTGAAGACTATATACCCAATGCTTTATTTAAGCAACTGCAATAAAAGGAGAGACTGACAACACCTGGAGAAATTATATTCAGCTATAAACATGGGAGAAAAGGATTCCTAATGTTGCTGAGCAATTTGTAAGTGGGACCTTAGTGAATCAGCTTTACTGCTGATTGGAGGTCTGTGCTCTTGGATGCTGCCTAACATCTGAGAGTTGGGAGCCAGACTGAGCTGATCTGACTACACTTTGGGTTTTCCACTAGGCGTGATGGTGGTATCCTCATATTCTGGACAAGTACAAGAATCTTCTCGTAGCCCTAGAATATATTTGCCTTTTAAAACTAAGGAAAATGAAACAAAAGGTGAAATTTCTACTGCTCCTAACAAAGGGGAAACCCATGAAAATCATGCCTTGCTCTTCACTGATGTGCTAAGATTTCAAGAACATCCAGGTAGATTAGTGACAAGAAAGAAAGACTCATTCACATTTTGAAAAGATCTAGAAGCTTGGTCATGTGAAAGCAAACCCTGCCTTATGCTAATCTCTGAGTGAACAATAGATACTGAGGAGGTGATACCCAATGCCATGTGTAGACAGATATTGAGAAGAGAAGGTTTTGAGATAGTTAGCTCATTATCTTTACTTTTCAAGTGCAATGAAAAAAAAAAAGAACAGAATACATTTAAAATAAGAGAAACAAAAATAGAAAAGTTTTGTCCAAGTGTGATGGTACACTCCTTTAATCTCAACACCCAGGAGACAAAGGCAAGCTTAAGTTTAAGCTTAACTTCCTTAAAAGTGTGTGTTGTTTATAACTGATCATTTCAGAGTTGTAAGAAAAAAAATTGAAGACAAAGTATTTCTAATGTGTGTTTGCATACACAAAGTTAAGACTGAAAGGTCGTTAGTCTATTTATTAATAGGTAAGACCTAGACTTTGGAATCTAAAATTATTAAGAATCTATAAAAACATACCAGATTTTTTATTAATTTGTCTTCATTATCTAGCCTTTTTTATGCATCTGGGTGTTTTGCCTGCATGTATATCTGTGTATCAAGTCTGTGCTTGGTGCCTGTGGGGACCAGAATTGGGTGTGAATCCGTTAGAACTGTGCGTACAGATGGTTGTAGCCCCCATGTGGGTGGTGGCAGGAACTGAGCCTCAGTCCTCTGGAAGAGCAGTCAATGCTCTTAACCACTGACCCGTCTCTCCAGCCCCTAAATTAGTTTAAATATATACATTCAAAGATGAGAGCTGAAAATTACATATGCACACTTGATTATTTTGTCCAAGACACATCTGAAGTAACTATAATTTCCATGTCCTGAATATTCAAGTGCAATGTTAAGAGCTCAGTTTAAACTGAGGAGTTTTAGAATTTGAGTAACAGTTAATGCTTCTTCAGAGTTTTAAAAAATTATTTTATTGTATGTGTATGGGTGTTCTATTTTCATATATGTCACTTGTGTCTGCAGAAGACAGAATAGGGCATTGGATCTCTTGGAACTGAGCTCACAAACAGAAGGTTGTAAACTGACAGGAGGATTTTGGGAATTGAACTTGGGTCCTCTGGTAGAGCATTAAGTGCTCTTAATTACTGAGCTATTTTACCAACCTTATATGACTTAATGTTTGTTGATTATTTTGGGGGCACTGGGAGTGTTCATACTCAGAGAAATCATACACAAACACATTTTGGCTTAGAATTTGATGATTAGGTGTAGTTTAGTCCAGGAACCTTCCCAGGCCTTTACCAACCACTTCCATCGATCAACTAGCACTGCCATTCCCCTTATAATGAGGAAACATCTACTCAGGACAGCGGCCCAGGTTCTTAACCCCATTCCAATACTTCGCCAGGATTTCCATGGGTCATCCAACACTGTCATCCCACTTTACAATGAGAAAAGTGAGGTCTGCCTAGGACTGGAACCCAGGTTCCTTCATTCCCAACTTACTGCTTACTGAGGACTTGGTTTTAAGCATGAGTTCACTTTAGGAAGTATACAACAGTTTACCCAATTTATATCTACAGACCACCTTGCTGAACAGCGAAACAAAACAAAACCTGTTGGCTGACTTGAACAGGCTCATTTGGAGCTTCACTATGGTTGCTTTCTTTACTACTTTGATAAGGTGTCCTAGAGATAAAATCCACTGGGAACCTGCCTTCAGCTTCTCTGCCCGAGACCAAGTTGAGGTGACTACATCCAGATGTCAGCTGTCATCTATTTGTAGTTTTCTGGGTGGCCTGGGAGGTATCAGGGTATATTCACCTTTGGTTTTCCTCTGGGGAGCTTTTGCCATAAAAACACACTGTAGTGTGATATCTAGGCTTTTCCTGTTGGTTTTAGAATGGGAAATACAAGAGAGGGGAGCAGACCAAAAGTAGAGTACAGAAAGGAGGGCGTTTTTGTCTCATTTCCTTCTTTATGACCCCCAAGAGATGAAGAGAGGTGAAAGTTGTAATACAATCTGGTTTTATTAAGATTTTGCATGCTGTCCTACATGCAGCTCAAACTGAAGACTCTGACCCAAATCACCATCCTCTTTTAGAAATGTAACCTACTGACAGCCATTTTTCATTTCCTAGGAATGCTCAAACATGTTCATAGACATGTTAGGTTTAACTTCTCTTTACACCTTTCTGACCCTGAAAAATATTCTTAGTAAACAAAACTTAGAACAGCCTTTCAAGGCCAGCCTATATTTCTTTCACAGATAGTTTTATAATATTCTTCTAACTTGAAAAAGGGGAATAAAGGTTGCTAATGCACTGCATAGAAAAATAATTCGCCAAACATTGAAGAATTGAGTCTTAGGCATACTGACACTGCTTCATTGTCCCTATATAGGTCTCAGTAGAGACAGGAAGGGACCTGCCTGGTGTGAGAAAGGACCCCAGGGTCCTAGTCAAACCCAAGGATGTTTATATTATTCTGCACTTCCAAGTTTTCACTTGGAGGGATTACATCAAAAGGCAATTACAGACAACAATGATGCTACTGGAATGTGGCCACTACTCACTAAGCTTCCCTGGAGGACTTTGGGAAACTGGGTGTTCCTGAAACTTGTTAGAAATGTAATTTGAGACTAAGCCATTAGCAAAGATATAAGGCAACCTCCCAGAACAGAGCCTTGCCACAGAGATCAGGTATGGGAATAATTTTTGAGTGAACACAAGGTGTAAATCAGGACGGTTAGAGGAGATCCGTATTGATTGGGGTGACAGGATGCAGATGATGCAGTCTGGTGAAGAAAATGAGACCAAATTGTAAATAAGATGTGGATGAACCTACTGCTTCAGGTTGACCCTGGCATAATGCTGGGCTATTTAAGCAGCAGTTTCAAAGCATAGTCTCTCTCTCTCCCTCCCTCCCTTTTCCATCTCTCCTTCCCTCCCACATCCCCTTCCTCTTTCCTTTCTCTCTCTCTCCCCTCCCTTCCTCTCTATTTATCCCTCTCCCCTTTCTCTCTCCACTTTCTCACAAATACTGTCTAAGATTAGTACCCATTCAAATGATCATGATTTGGAAATAAGCAAATATGTAGTTCTTATATGCATTTGCCTTTTTTTTTTTAAGTCATCTCTCCAACTGTGAAAACATGGTAGTACAGGATAATACAAGCATTTGTTTCAGGATGAACCTTGCACAGCCCCAAGATATACATATTTAATTATTATTCTAACAGGAATTTGCTTCTGAGAAAAACTATCTATACTACATAGAACCCAGCACTTAGTAGTTGGAGCACAGAAGGTTTCTTGTTGTAGAAATGTTCCCTGAACTGTGAAGGAGAATATAGCATAGGAATGCCTTTATCACACTGACTGGGATAGTCATACAGTGCTAGACAGACACCCCAAGAACCACAGGGAAAGTCTTTTCTAAAGATTCTCTCTACCTGGGGCTGGAGAAGTGGCTCAGAGGTTAAGAGCACTGGTTGTTTTTCCAGAGGACCAGAGTTCAATTCACATAAACAGAAGTCACAACCACCTATAACTCCAATCTCATATCTCCAGCATCCCTTTCTGACCTCTGCAGTCTCCAGGCATGAATATGGTGCACAGACATTATGAAGAGAAAACATTCATACACATAAATTAACTAATTATAATTTCTCTGTATGCAAATTAACTAGATTATAACTTAACCATTTCCATAGTAATGACAGTAGGCACAAGCAGTTAACAGCACTGCTGTGGCTGCTGTGGTCCAATGCTTGGCTTCCATATGGCTCAGCAATGGCTAAACCTTAGAACATTTAATGCTTTCTGCACTTTCTCGATACAGTAAGAATTTTAGGTGAGACAAACAAGCACACATACATTTGCTTAAATAAAGAAATAACATTCCAGCAGCTATATCATAACAAGTGCTCTCTAAGCCATTTAAATTAATAGCATTATCTGTCTCCTTATGGACGTAAGGCTTGCTGTTTCTGCCTCCCAGCTGTAAGTTACAGGTTGTTGAATTCCTCGGCCTTTCATCAACACACAACTCAGAGCTCAGGTATGGAAAAATGACAGAAATCTGAAAGAAGAGTACTGAGCCACAAAAAGAACAATTCATTATTGTATAGGTCTGAGTGACTAATGGTAGAGATTGGTGCTTCAATTACACCCGTGGGCTGAGCAAACTTAGCTGCTCTCAATATCAATGCCAGCCCATTAGCCACTGTCATGGGTAGGCATTCCACAAGGCCCAACTTGAAGTGGGAAGATGTGTATCGAGTTCTGGAGATTTTAGTGCCAAAACATTAGATGTTCATACTCTGCTGTGGAAATCTTGGAAGAGCAGAACTACTGTTTTGAATGTCTTGGAGGATTTAGAAGAGTTCTTATATTGCTTCATGAAGTTCACTCTTACTTTCAAAGTCTCTATGGTTTACCCATATTAAAAAGAGGAAAATGTATCTTTATTCCACTTAGCTCTCTTTTCTGTTGAAGTTGTGCTTCTTAATAAAAAAGAAGAGTGGTAGAAATGATACTTTGGGTGTTTTTTAAACAATTTCTAGAACTTAAACTTCCTTATTGGTAAAATGAGGACAGGGAGAGTCGCCACGTTTCCGTTTAGGAAAAGCAGGGGAAACTAAATTCACACCGAATGCTGAACATTTGAAGCACAGCCTTTCAATGCTCATAGCAACAATTAGATGAATCCAGGATTATATTCTTGTTTAACAAAAGGAAAGAAAAAAGAAATTTACAATGTGCCCAAGACCACAAGGTTAAGATAGAGTAGAACCAGGATATATGTGATTCTTTGGGCTCTAAACATGTGCATCTCTCTGTCTGCCTGTATGGTTATGAACAGTAGTACTTATTCATTGACCAGATTTTCATTAGGAGAGCATACTGAGAAGCCACTTGGAAGTGGGAGAAATTGGCATGACCGAAGCTTACCCTGGACATGGACAGATTATCTGTGAGATGAATAAATGTGGACAACTAGAAGCAGAAGAGAAACCACTCATGAATAATTCTTCATATTGTGTGTTTTCCCACCTTACACTGTATCTTAAGCTACCACAATAAAATTGGTTGATATTTGATTCTGTCTGTTATTCTATAGACTTTGCTGTAATTCTTATATATGGTGTGAATGTCTGTAACATGTATTAATAAAGGTTTCTTTAATGCTCCTGTTCAGTACACAAACAGCTGTCTGTGGTTACCTTTGCTTCTGTTCTCTGTTACTGCCTTTAAAAAAAAAATAGAAGATATTTGGGGGCTTTTCACTACATAGCTGCCAAACCTTGAGTTGGGGACTTTATCCTGAACTGAAGCATTGTATCTTTGATCCACATGACCAACTTCTGAATTAGATTCTGCTGTTTTCTATGTTTTCATGCTACAAGACAGATAGCAGAGTAGTTGAGTAACTTCCCAACTGCCTGCTACTGATAAGAGATTCGGCCACAATCAAATCCTACAAGTGGTTACAAAGACAGCACTTGATGGATTGACTCTGGTTCACTTCCATTGGGGCAGATCACCAACTACCTTTCATGGAACTCACTAGCTCAATGTATGTTAGGCTACTCACTTTTCTACAGGACTTTCATGGATGGCACATCCTGCACTTACTGGCAATATTCTTATTTGCTTTATTACACCTTTGTTCCCACATACATTTTTACATGCTTGATTTAAGGAGGCCGCACAGAGTCACTTCATTTGATCTCGGCTGAACTTTTTGGCTTGCATGAAAAGGAGAAGCCAGAGACAGGACTTAGGCAATGACTTTGTGGTTTTTGAATCAGCCACTGTGGTTTAATAAGCTAGTTGTTCTGAACGATGATAAAGAGTGGATGATGATGCACACTGCTGCCTCTCTTGCCCTCCCTCCCCAATTTGAAACCATTTTTAATTGCTGAGGTGTATGTAAGTAGATATGCACAAGCTATATTACTATCTTTGGTACCACAAAACTTGATTCTTCACTCTGATTCTTCTCTACAAGAAAAGTATTTTAAAAATTCTACTTGAATTCTAATACATTTCCCTCCTTCACCACCTGCAACCTAAATTCTATTAACTAATATCTTCATCAATAATGATAAGTTGTTATATTAGACTGGTGGAACAGCCTATGGCCTAGTGGGAGATTGGCAGGCCTGACTTGCCTTAGAAGCTTATAGGCCTGGTGGGGTGGCTTGGCAGGACAGCTGCTGGATATATATTAATAACTATAAACTGTTATATTAGACCAGCAGAATTGCTAGCAACCTGGAGGGATAGCCACCTGGGCTTGGTGGGAGGCTGATGGGCTGGGGTTGCTTTGACTGGTGGCCCTTTCCCCAATAATTAAATACACAAAGACCTTTTAATGTTTCAACACTTAGCCCATAGCTGGGAAGACTTTCAATTAGCTAATCTAAGTTAACCCAGACCACCTAATCATTCAAATGACCTGGTCTGAGATGCATTCAATTCTTTCCTTCCTGTTTGTAGAAACTGGGCCACACTATAGTGTAGGGAACAATTTTTCTACAAAGACATAGTTTTCCTTAGAAGGGTGATTCCTTACTCCTTCTTGAATTTTAAGAAATATCTTGATAAAAATGCCCACATTTATCATCTAAAATTCCTTTATTTGTGTGGGGAAGGGTAGAGGGGAGAAATAGGTTATGGAAAATATTTTCATAATCTTCTTAACATGAATGCAATAAGAAATTTAACACATCTTGTTCTTCCAATCCCCCAGAAAACACCACAGGCATGGTCATTAAACACAGGATCCATGTAAGCAATCTGCCAGGACCCAAGACAATATGGTATCAGTATTTACTTGACAACCTAGCCTTGTAGAAGTAAGTGTAGAATACTTTAAAAAAGGGATCAGTGTTTCACAAAACATGACCTTCATTTCATCTGATTATGAATTTTATTGGAAAAATGGCATTCTTACTGAAAATTGAAGATGAAACTTTTAATTATCAAATATAGTTATTAATAACTATAGGCACTTATAACAAATATAAACACTTATTACCTAACTACTAGCCCTAAGAATGACTATAACCTGTATTACCTAATAACTAACCCTATTACTAACCATAACACCTATTATCTAACAACTAAGCCTAACCCTTTAGAAGATTCAGTCTCTGGGGAAGATCTTTAGTCATCAGGAATACCTCAGGAGTAGATCCTTTAAAGCACTTAGTCAACAATATTTCTTCAAGAACATGTCAGACATAGGTCCTTCAGGGTAAATTGGCTGTGGCAGCTTCTCTTTAAATGAGGCTTTAGGTTTTCTTTCTGGAATGCCTCAGCTGTCCATAAGCTAACTTATTTGTATTAGCCACTCAGGCCACTCTGCCTCAGTCTTTAGGGCTGGCCACAGTTCTATTCAGAATGCTGTTTAAACTGGTCAAACCCCTCTAGACAAAAGCTGTGCCACCGGGTGTTAGTCCTTGGCTTTTTGCTGCTTTGCAGAGGCCTTCTTGGCTCACCAGCTTCTTTCTGCCTCAGGGAGAGTTGACTGCAATTTTTCATCTCTGTTTGAGGTCAGCTTTTCAGTCTCCATGCATTAACTCCACCAGATGAACAAGTCATTTGCATCTTGTTGTCCCATCTCTAGTGTGGGAACTCTCAGGATCCAGCCACATTGTCCATAAATAGGTTCTCTCCTAGTTTCACCTGGTTTCAGGCTAATCTGGGCTCCACCCACTTCATAAGACTATTAGCAGCTGAAAACAATGCCAAGCCATAAACCTTGTTTTTAGTCCATATTCTGCCATGCCAAGTGCCCACAGGTGCCAGGCTGATCTTCATGGTCCCTTTTAAGAGACGGTATCAGAAGCCCCTAGATATTCACTAAATATAATTTATATTAATCTAACTCCTCTTATAGAAAATGAGCACACTCTTTTGATATTGACTTTTCTGGTGATTGGACATACTTGTTGATGCTATTCTCTGTTACCCATAAAAGAAGCAAAATGCTGAAGACATATTTTCTTGAAACTGAAGAATCTAAGTAAGACTACACACAACACAGAGGGCAATTCTTTTATAAAAAGGATTGAGCCACAGAAATTTGATTTTAAGCAAGAATTTGTTTGCTTCATGCATACTAAGTGCATGCTTAGAAAACAAAATTGCTAAGATGTGTAAATTTCTAAAGCCACTAAACTTGACAGTACAAGCAGTGCATATATCTTAATGTTTGCAAACTTTTCTTTTAAAAAATGAGTCAGATAGGACAGGTGATGTAGAGTGTCTTAGGAGACTACTATCCCAGGCATGTCTATGAGAGAGGTTTAACTGATATGGGAATACCTATCCTGAATGTGGGAGGCATCATTCACAGACTAGGTCAAGGATTGAAGAAAAAGGAGTAAGTGAACTGAGCAGCTTTATTCCCCCCCCCTCTCTCTCTCTTGATTTGGATGCAATGTGACCCTCCTTTTGTTACACAGATACACACACACACATTATTTTTTATGTTTTTACAAAAAATATCAATGGTGTGCATGAAGTACATGATCTTTATCCATTTTTCTATTGATGGACATATTGATTGGTTCCATACTGTGACTGTGTGGATAGAGAGGAGATTAACCACGACAGTGATTGCTATCTTCATTCTAAAAAAGGATTCCTATTTCTTGAAGACAATAATTCTAATGACTGACACAAGAGAAAAAAAAAAAAAGACGAGGAGCAATCATCTTATGCTACCACAAAGTAAGCACATCTTAAAAGCAGTAAGGAGGGGGTATCCAAGATGGCGACAGGCGACAGTCAGCAGGGACACATTTTGAGCTGGGGGCAAGGGATAGCTACAACATCACAGAAATATAAACAAGCTGAGCAACATCCTGAGAAGCGCAAACCCACAGGGTCACACGCGGCAAACCCAGGGACTAATGGGGGTCCCTCATGGGACCCTCAGACACGCAGGTAAACAGACCTACCCATGCCTCGGGCCACAGCGCAGCATCGCAGGGACATGGGGAACAGCATAGCACAGAACCCAGCCTGGACACAGGCACCAGGGCACAGCACAGCATGGACCCAGGCAATGGAGAGTAGCATGCTGGGGGACTCAGGCAGTGGGGCACAGCACAGCAAAGACACAGGCAGCAGTGTGGCACAGAACCCAAACCCCAAGGAGCAGTGTGGTGGGGACCCAAGGCAGTGGGGTACAGCGCAGCATGGCACAGAACCCAGGCCAAGGAGTGAGCGCCAGAAGTGGGCAAGCGCCACTCAAAAACCCAGAGACTGGACAGGCTCAGGCCAAAACAGAGGTCAGTGGCACTGGACACAGGCTCGGGGTTCAAAGCAGAGATCAGCGGCTTGAGGCAGAGGTCCAGGGTACAAACCAGAGGCCACTGATATGGGGCACAGGCCTGGGACCAAGACCAGAGGCCAGAAGACCCTGCAGCAGAAGCAGGCAAAACCCACACAGTGACTGGCAGGGAGGCACAAGCATATCTGGGCCTACCCAGAAAGGTGCAGTGCTTTACAATCACTTGGAAGAACATTGCGCTCAGATAGCACAGAGAGCTGCTCTTCTGCACCAGTACAGTCTCCTGCAGGTCTGATTACTGCAGGGTCTTGGGAGGTAGCCCCAGGTGCTAAAGAGAGGTACCTCCCGGCTATCTGAGCACCCAATATTAACACAGTCACATTAACACCCTAAAGAGGACCAGCAGTGACACTGAAACAGTCCAAAAGACATCAGGAACAATCAGCTCAGGGCAACCTGATGGCTAAATGTCAGCAAAAGAAAAAAAAAACTGACAAAAATCAGAGAAATATGACTCCAATAAAATTCAGCAAGGTTAACACAGCAAGCTCTGAACAACCCACCACGGCTGAAACACATGAAAATGATGACAAATCTATACTTAGGAAAATGATGGAGTCCTTTCAAGAAAAAATGAAATCCCTGAAAGAATACAAAGAATCCTCAATTTTACAAATAAAAGCATTGGAGAATACTATTACAGACCTCCAAGCCAACGCAGCCCAACATGAACAGGAAAGAGACAAAGCAATGAAAGATTCAAAAGATTTGAAAGATTTGCTGATAAAGACAAGCAAATTGGAACAGGAAACATATAAAATGAATAAAATGGTTCAAGACTTGAAATTGGAAGTAGAAACAATAAAGAAAACACAATGAGAGTTAATCCTGGAGGTGGAGAATCAAGGGAAGAGAACAGGAACTACAGACATGAGTATCAAAAATAGGATAAAAGAGATGGAAGACAGTATCTCAGGCGTGGAAGATTCAATTGAAAAAATCAGTAAAACAACCAAAGAAAATGAGAAATCTAAAAAAGTTCTCACATATAACATCCAAGAAATCAAGGACTTAATGAAAAGACAGAACCTAAGAATTATAGGCATAGAGGAAAGAGAAGATTCCTGACTCCAAGGTCCAGGAAACGCCTTCAACAAAATTATAAAAGAAAACTTCTCAAACCTAAAGAAATAGATGCCAATAAAATTCCAAGAGGCATACAGAACATCAAACAGATTAGATCAGAAAAGAAACTCCTCTTGCCACATAATAACTGAAACTCCAAATGTAGAGAACAAAGAAAGAATATTAAAAGCAGTAAGAGAAAGAGGTCAAGTAACATATAATGGCAGGCCCATCAGAATTACACCTGACTTCTCCTCAGAAACTTTAAAAGCCAGAAGGGCCTGGTCAGATGTCCTACAAGCCCTGAGAGAACATAGGTGCCCAGCCAGAACATACTATACCCAGCAAAACTCTCTATTAACATAGATGGAGAAAACAAGATATTCCATGACAAAATTGAATTTAAACAGTATCTACCCACAAATCCAGCCCAACAGAAGATTTTAGAAGGAAAATTCCAATCCAGAGAAGATAACTACACCCAAGAAAACAGAGGAAGCAAAAACTCCACTACAGCTAAACCAAAAGAAACACACAACTACCACCTACACCAAAATAATAAGAAATAACAACCTTTGGTCATTAATATCCATCAACATCAATGGACTCAACTCCCCAATAAAAAGACACAGGCTTACAGAATGGATCCATAAACATGACCCATCATTTTGCTGCATACAAGAAATGCATCTCACTAACAAAGATAGATGCTACCTCAGAGTAAAGGGCTGGGAAAAGGTTTTCCAAGCAAATGGTCCCAGGAACCAAGCTGGAGTAACCGTCCTAATATCAAATAAAATAGACTTTCAACTGAAGTTAATCAAAAAAGATAGGGAAGGGTACTACATACTCATTAAAGGAAATATTCGTCAAGATGACATCTCAATATTGAATATCTATGCCCCAAATGCAAGGGTACCTACATTTTTAAAAGAAACTCTTCTAAAGCTTAAACCACACATAGATCCCAACATATTAGTAGTGGGAGACTTCTACACCTCATTCACAACAATGGACAGGTCATCAAGACAGAAACCAAAAAGAGAAATAATGAGTCTAACAGAGGTCATGAACCAAATGGACCTAACAGATGTCTATAGAATGTTTCGCCCAGACACAAAAGAATACACCTTCTTCTCAGCACCTCATAGAACCTTCTCCAAAATCAACCATATAGGGGGACACAAAGCATGCCTCAACAGATACAGGAAAATTGAAATAACCCCTTGTATCTTATCAGACAACCATGGAATATAGCTGGACTTCAATAGCAAAAGAATCAACAGAAAGCCTACACACTCATGGAAACTGAACAACTATTTACTGGATGAATACTGGGCCAGGGAAGAAATAAAGAGGGAAATCAAAACTTCTTTTTATTTTATTTTATTTTATTTTATTTTATTTTTAAATACTTTATTTTTTTTTCTTCAAGTTACATCTCAGTAACAAACCCCTCCCTATTCCCCCTTCCTATCCCACACTTCCACCCTCTTCCCTCCAGAAGTTTCCCCTTTCAGTCCAACAGCTGGTTCCTTCTCTTATAACAGTAAGTATTATACA
>CAJQZJ010000594.1:7613497-7624482 GCA_907164525.1 Lophiomys imhausi
TGCTTCACTGTAGGCTAGGGGACCTCACATTCACTCCACAATGACTCTCTATCACTTTCCATACTGCAGAATTGTCAATGTTTTCATGTGTTTCTGTTGGTGTGTGGTCATCTGAATTGGATGAGCTAGTGTGGTTCTGCTTTGTTGGAGTCATAATTCCTTGATTTCTATTTTTTTTGACCTTTCGCCATTGGATGCATTTAGCTGTCTGTTTTCTGTGCTTGGAACCACAGTGGATAATTTGGTGCAGGGGACGAGTTACTTGGCTATCTGTCGTTGCTTACAGGGGGATTTCAAGGTCACTGTGGTTTTAATCGCCAGAGGCACTGTGATCTGGTGCAGCCTATTCCCAGGTTGTGAGTAATGGACCAGGATTGTTTCACTGCTCCCAATTCAGACTTCTCTATGTTGCACTCTGAGTTATCAGCCTGTAATGGTTCTGATGGTATGGGCCTGTTTGCCCAGGCACAGATTCTGTGGGCTTTGTTTGTCATCCCGGAGGCTGACAGGGTCTGGCTCCACACCTGATATGTCTGGATTTTCCAGGATACAGCTATGGTCCAGATTTCTGGTTTCTCTCTAGGCTTCTCGCCACAGGGCTGGACCCTGTGCCTGATTCCCTTCCTATCTGAGCCGCCACGGGTCCCGTGGGTACCCCAAGCCCCGGATCCTCCGGCTGCCTGAGTGCACCTCTTGTCCCAGCAGCTCCGCCGTGGGTGCACGGACCCCTGGCCCCACCCACGCCTGTCTCTCTCCCCAGATGACCTGCCGTGGACTGGCGGGTATTTGTCCCTGCCAACCGTGCTCCCTTCCCAGCTGCGCTATCCTGAGTGTGCGAGATTTGGCCGCTCCCGCCTGCTTTTGTGTTCCCAGCTTCCCGCGCTCTCTCGGAACCTCCTGCCCTCCACTTCACAAGCGGCTGCAGACCACCCGCTGAGCCCCCTGTTTGTTCCTTGCTAAGGCTTCCACTATCTCGCAACCTTTTTTAAGTGGGTATAAGTTCAACCTGATGTGTGGGGAGCCCAATAGGACAGCGATCTATGGCCAAGTGGACCCTGATTCTGCCTGTTGTAAGTTGGGATCGATCTTACCAGGCGCCTCACCAAATGGGAGTTCCAGAATCCCGGGTTTAGTGGCCTCCGTGTCTGTGAGAGATGGGGAGAGCCTTGCCCTGGGACTTTTAACAGTCCCTTGGGAGCTGTGAGTGTTCGGGGGGGGGGTCTAGCCCCTCCAGTTTTTTCACAGTGCCCAATAACTCTGTGTTTTTTATGGCTCTTTTTTCCCCACGTTCAGAATGCGTCAGTGTAGGTTGCCGCCATCTTCGCTCCTCCTCAAAACTTCTTAAAGTCCAATGACAATGAAGAAACAACGTACCGAAACCTATGGGACACATGAAAGCAGTGCTAAGAGGAAAGTTCATAGCACTAAGTGCGTTCAAAAAGAAAATTGTGACAGCTCATATTAGCGAATTAACAGCAGAACTGGAAGAACTGGGGAAAAAGGGAATTAAGCACTCCTAAGAGGAGCATAAGGCAGGAAATCATCAAACTTAGGGCTGAAATCAGCAACTTAGAAACAAAAAGAACAATACAAAGAATCAAAGAAACCAAGAGTTGTTTCTTTGAGAAAATCAACAAAATAGACAAGCCCTTAGCCAAATTAACTAAAAGGCAGAGGGGAAAAATCAAAATCAGAAATGAAAAGGGAGAAATAACAACAGACATTGAGGAAATTCAGAGAATCTTTAGGTCCTATTTTAAAAAGCTATACTTAACCAAATTTGAAAACCTAAGCAAAATGGAGAATTTTTTTTTTTATAGATTCCACCTTCCAAAGTTAAATCAAGATCAGGTTAACAGATTAAGAAGCAGTCATTAAAAATCTCCCAACCAAAAAAAGCCCAGAGCCGGATGGTTTCAGCACAGAATTCTACCAGACCTTCAAAGAAGAGCGAATACCAATACTCTTCAAACTCTTCCACAAAATAGAATCAACAGGAACACTGCCAAACTCATTCTATGAGGCCACAGTCACCCTGATTCCTAAACCACAGAAAGACCCAACAAAGAAAACTATTTCTGACCAATCTCCCTCATGAACATAGACACAAAAATACTTAATAAAATACTGGTAAACCGAATCCAAGAACACATCAAAAGTATCATACACCATGATCAAGTAGGCTTCATCCCAGCAATGCAGGGAAGGTTCAACATATGAAAATCCATCAATGTAATTCACCATATAAACAAGTTGAAAAAAAAAACCAAAATCTCCCTAGATGACAAAAAAGCATTTGACAAAATTCAACACCCTTTCATGCTAAAAGACCTGGAGAGAACAGGCATATATAGAAATAATAAAGGTGATATACAACAAGACAGTAGCCAACATCAAATTAAATGGAGAGAAAGTTGAAGCATTTCCTCTAAACTCAGGGACAAGGCAAAGATGCCAAATTTCACCATATCTCTTCAACATAGTGTTTGAAGTTTTTGCTAGAGCAATAAGACAACTAAAGGAGATCAAGGGAATACAAACTGAAAATGAAGAAGTCAAATTATCCCTATTTGCAGACGATATGATAGTATACATAAGCAACTTCCAAAATTCCACCAGAGAACTCTTACAGCTGATAAACACCTTCGGCAAGGTGGCTGGATACAAAATTAATTCAAAAATCTTTATACAAAAAATAAATGGGCTAGAAAGAAATTAGGGAAACAACACCTTTCACAATAGCCACAAACAATATAAAATACCTGGGGGTAACTCTAGCCAAGCAAGTGAAAGACCTGTATGACAAGAGCTTCAAGTCCTTGAAAAAAGAAATTGAAGAGGCCATCAGAAGAGGAAAGTTCTCCTATGCTCATGGATAGGTAGGATCAACATAATAAAAATGGCCATCCTGTCAAAAGCAATATACAAATTCAATGTAATTCCTATCAAAATACCATCACAATTCTTTATAGACATGGAAAAAGCAATTGTCAACTTCATATGGAATAACAAAAAACCCAGAATAGCTAAATCAATCCTGTAAAAAAAAAAAAAAAAAACATCTGGAGATATCACCATCCCAGTTTTCAAGCTGTACTACAGAGCAATAGCAATAAAAACAGCATGGTACTGTTATAGAAATAGACCAGTGGATCAATGGAATCGAATTGAAGACCCAGGAAAGAACTCACACACCTATGGTCACTTAATTTTTGACAAAGAAGCCAAAACCATACAATGGAAAAAGGACAGCATCTTCAACAAATGGTGCTGGTTCAACTGGATGTTGACATGTAAAAGAATGAAATTAGGCCCATACTTATCACCTTGTACAAAACTTAAAAGTCCAAGTGGATCACAGACCTTAACATAAGGCTGAACACACTAAATCTGTTAGAAGGGAAAGTGGGGGACACCCTGGAACTCATCAGCACAGGTGACAACTTCCTGAACAGAACATCAACAGCTCAGGATAAGACCAACAATCAATAAATGGGACCTCATGAAACTCAAAAGCTTCTGTAAGGCAAAAGACGCAGTCATTCAAACAAAACAGCAACCTACAGACTAGGAAAAGATATTTACCAACTCCACATCTGACAGCAGGCTACTATCCAAAATTTACAAAGAACTCAAGAAATTAAATGCCAAGAAACCAAATAATAAAATAAAAAATGGGGAACAGAGCTAAATAGAGAATTCACAAAGGAGGAATCCCTAATGGCTGAGAGACACTTGAAGAAATGTTCAGCATCCTTAATCATCATAGAAATGCAACTGAGAGTACTCTGAGATTCCATCCCACACCTGTCAGAATGGCTAAGATCAAAAGCTCAAATGAAAGCACATGCTGGAGAGGTTGTAGAGCAAGGGGAACCCTCCTCCATTGCTGGTGGGAGTGCAAGCTTGTACAACCCCTATGGTGGTCAGTCTGCTGATATATTAGAAAAGTTGAAATAGCTCTACCTCAAGACCCAGCCATATCACTTCTGGTATACATCCAAATGACTCCTCACCAAATCACAAGGAAGTTTCCTCATCTATGTTCATAGCAGCCTTATTTGTAATAGCTAGAAACTGGAAACAACCCAGATGTCCCTCAACCGAGGAATGGATTAAAGAACTGTGGTTCATCTACACAATGGAATACTACTCAGCCATCAGAAACAATTAAATCATGCAATTTGCAGCCAAATGGATGGAACTAGAGAAGCTCATCCTGAGTGAGCTAACCCAGACTCAGAAGGATGCACATGGCATCTATTCACTTACAATTGGATTTTAGCCATATAGAGTACAGGATAACTATCCTACTACCAACACACCAAAGGGAACAAGACTACCATAGACTTTGTTACCTGTCAATGAGACACTTTCCCCTAGTGGTGCTGCCTTGTAGGCCCCCAGTGTATGAGGAGGCTCTTGGGCCTCATATGACTGCTGAACTGGGGTGGGGGACTGATATATAGGGACACTCCACTCCAGAGGAGTGGGATGGAAGGGATAAGAGGTAGAGAGTAGGAGGGCGGGACTGGGAGGAGTGGAAAGAGGACACTGTGATGGAAATGTAACTTGAAGTAATAAATAAATATTAAACAAATTAAGATAAAAAAACAGTAAGGAAATTAAAACCCTTATCATGGTGAGGGTATACACAAGGAACATAGCATAAAGCAATAGATATCCAGTGACAGACCTGGAGGGATTGGAACAGCAAAATTAATGAGAAATTTTAAACTATATGTCAGAGCACAAACAAATAGCACAAATCCATGCAGATATAAAGGGCTAAATGAATTACCAGGTTGGGCATTAAAGACAATTCTTCCAGGCAGAATCTCAAATAATTTATGTGGATACTTTTCCTTTAAAAGGTGGAAACACTTTCATACTTAAGTATGTATTGTGTATGGTGACTTCCTTTCAAAAAATATTGATGGAAAAGGAGGGGAATCCCATTTCACTGTAGGAAGACTGGTAAGACTACCACAGTTGGGTGAGGAAGATCAACATCCAAAGCTGGAAATATCTTTGAGAAAGTTCCCTGACTCACAAAAAGACGTGAAACTGCACTTACTTCTGTGCTCTTTCTAGGGCCAATCAGCTAATATTTTATTGCCATTTATTTGTTTATATATATATATGTGTGTGTGTATGTGTGTGTGTGTGTGTGTGTGTGTGTGTGTGTGTGTGTGTGTGCATGTGTAGAGGTCAGAGGACAACTTGTGGTAATTGGTTCTCTCCTCTCAAAACCTGGGTTCCAGGGGGATCCACTCATGTCTTTGAGTTTGGCAGCAAGCACCTCTCTATCTGCTGAGGTCCCATCTGCCATACTAATTATGAAAACAACAAATTACAACTGGAAGATTGTGAAATCTATAACCACAATTTGCAAGGTCATGAAGTACAGGACAAACTATCTGACAAAAGCAATTGAAGAAAGAAAAGTGAGGGATAAAGGGAAGGAGGGAGGGCAGAGTAGATTTTGAGATTGATATGGCTACCTCCTTTAGCCAGGAAGGACTTTCAGTGGAGGGAGAGGGACACCAACTCACCCACAAAACCCTCCATTCAACATTTGTCCTGCCTACAAAATGTGTATCAATAAAGATGGAACAGAAATTGAGGGAATGGCTAACCAATGACTGTCCCCACTTGAGACCCACTCTATGAGAGAGGGCCAACCCCTGACACTATTATTGATACTCTGCTATCCTTGGAGACAGGAACCTAGCATAAGTGTAGTCTGAGAGACTTCATCCAGCAGATAATGGAAACAGATGCAGAGACCCACAGCCAAACATTAGGTGGAACTCGGGGAGCTTTGTGCAGAGTTAGGGGAAGGATTGAGGGAGCTGGAGGGGTCAAGGACACCACAAGAAGACTTACATAGCCAACTAACCTGGGACCAGGGGGCTCATAGAACCTGAACCACCAACCAAAGAACCATGGATTGACTGGACCTAGACCCCCTACACATATGAAGCTAATGGGCTGTTTAATCTTCAAGTGGGTCCCCTAAGAATTGGAGTGAGGGGTGTCTCTGAGTTGGACTCTGTTGCCTACCTTTAGATCCCTTTCCCTTAGCATGGCTGCCTTGTCTGACCTCAGTGGAAGAAGAAGTACTTAGTCCTGATGTGATCCGATGTGCCAGGGTGGATTGGTACCTGGAGTGGGGGTGGTTAGGAAAAGAGGAGGGGAAATAGGGAAAGTGGATGGGAGGGTAGGACTGGGAGGAGAGGAGGGAGTGGGGCTGCGATTGGGATATAAAATGATCAAAGAAATAAATTAGTGCAAAAAACTTTCTAGTGAAAGTAGAAAAACACTTGCTGAAAATATTCCATACAAAGTAAGATATACAAAAATAAATAATAAATAATAGTTTATTCCTGTAATGGGTCGTAGTTTCAAGGATCTGTTTCCTTTCATATGTGACACAAATAACGAATTTCTGGACTAGACATCACCTTGATTTCTCAAGTCATGACTGGGAAAATCAGTTCATGGCAAACACTACTTTTTACTTAACTGAAGATCAGAAATGTCGATACACACAGACTCACACATACAAACACACACACATATGCATACACAGACACATTTTCTCTCATACATATGGACACAAACATGCATAACTCCCCCCAAAAATACACATATGACATGTTGCCCACTGGGTTCAGATGCTGTAGAGAAGTATTGGATTAGCACACTTTCCCAAATTAAGGGCCCTGTGTTCTCTCTTACATGTTGTTGATTGCTTGGAAAACCAATATTTCCAGTCCATTTACTCCAAATTCATCCTACTCCAAGGTGTTATTTTGTATGGCCAGCACTCTTGTGTTACCCCTGGCACATTTGTTGATTTCTCTGTAATTAAAAGCTTTCTGGGAAGGCAGAAATCTGGCCTTTACATCATTTTCTCATTAGTTGGATTTTTTTTCATTCCCATTGGTTTATTGTTCAGGCTTGTCACAGCAAAACTTTCATTAGAGTCTTTTGGCTACAGTGTTGTCTTGACAGAGGAAAGGGAATTTGGAAACCCAAATATCTTTTTATCATTTTCCATGTACCAAAGAAAGATGTGACTACCAGCACAGTTTTAACTGCTAGGATATGTGGTCCTTACATTTAGGAGTTTAGAAGAACTATCACTTAAAAGATTTTCATGAGTGTTACATCAAGTTTTAATGGAGTCAGTTGACTTTAACTACTAGGGAGAGATTCTAAGATGTCTGAAGCTCAAGAAGGCAGTGGTCCTTGCAGTGCTGGTGACTTCCGTCTGCTAGTTATGAGTCAGCCTGGACAGTAGGACAAAAGCCAAAACCACAGTCACCATGTGGAAGAATCCTGCAATCCTATGCCTTCACCTTTCCATTCCAGCTATCTTCTTATGAGGCCTGATGGTTGCTAAACGAGACTGGAGCGAGGAAACTAGCTGCATCTCTTCACAATTCTGCTCTGGGCTGCTCTGTAGCAGGAGAGTGTCTAGGGAAGCCTTGTACCAGGTTTCAGCACATACCTATGTCATAGGTGTAGGCTGTAAATAAACCCAAGGTTGCTAACACCATAGCAGACAGCAGGATCACAAGAAAAAAAATCCACTAAAGTGAAACCTGATTTCAGATAAAAGACATCTTCAGCCTCCAAGGGTGTTCCTTTGTGTTGTTGTTGTTCCTCAAGCTTCCTCTTGCATTGGCTTTGCTTACTTATAAACCAGATTGGAGTATGGGAAACACAGCTGTAGATGTGGGTTTGGGGAAGTACAAGTGTCTTAAAACTGTACAAGTTCAATGACTTCCTATGCCTATGTCAACAAAATAATCATGGAAAATGTTATCACTTTGATAAGGAAGAGAAAGTGTGTGCTAACAAAACTGGCTATGCACCAGGAGCCAGCAAATGCTGCCCTTTACCTTGATATCCAAGCATTCCATCTACCACTGAGAATGCCTCTTTTCAACAAAGTGTAAATACCACTCTTTTAGTTCTGCTTAATATAACTTGCACTTCTGTGATTAGTCTCTTTAACACGTGCTGTTCTGGGATGCTTATGTGAAGCTCCATTGTTTCACTCTTAAAACACTAAAAAAAAAAATTCGATGATGAACCACATTTGCAACGAAGATAACACCAGAGCTTTTGAAACTGAATATAAATCTGCATTGTTATGAAACAGATGGGCTCAAATGATGAAATAAAGATGATAACTCTTTAATTCAGAAGCAGAATGGAAACAATCTCACTCCTCCACACCTAGTAATTCCTGGAAAGTCATAAAAACATAGATACTGAATGTTCTAGATAAGGAACCATGGAAAAGCCCATGCATCTAATCAAGTCTAACAGCTCTATTCTGACTAAGGCTGGAAGCAGTTACAGACATTGTTCCTATATACATTGCTAATCAAAAGCCTTGTTCTAAGAACACCAACAGCTCAGGACTTGAGATCAACAATCAATAAATGGGACCTCATGAAACTGAAAAGCTTCTGTAAGGCAAAAGACACTGTCATTCGAACAAAATGGCAGCCTACAGACTGGGAGAAAATCTTCACCAACCCCACATCTGACAGAGGGCTAATATCCAAAATCTACAAAGAACTCAAGAAATTAAATGCCAAGAAACCAAATAATCCAATAAAAAAATGGGGGACAGAGCTAAATAGAGAATTCACAAAGGAAGAATCCCTAATGGCTGAGAGACACTTGAAGAAATGCTCAACATCCTTAATCATCAGAGAAATGCAACTCAAGATGACTCTGTGATTCCATCTCACACCTGTCAGAATGGCTAAGATCAAAAACTCAAATGACAGCACATTCTGGCGAGGGTGTGGAGAAAGGGGTACTCTACTCCATTGCTGGTGGGAATGCAGGCTTGTGCAACCACTATGGAGGTCAGTCTGGCGATATCTTAGAAAACTTGGAATAGCTCTGCCTCAGGACCCAGCCATACCACTACTGGGTATACACCCAAGTGCCTCTTCACGGAATCATAAGGAAGTTTCCTCATCTATGTTGATAGCAGCCTTATTTGTAATAGGTAGAAACTGGAAACAACCCAGATGTCCCTCAATCAAAGAATGGGTTAAAAAACTGTGGTACATCTACACAATGGAATATTATTCAGCTATCAGGAACAATGAAATTATGCAATTTGCAGCCAAATGGATGGAACTAGAAAAGCTCATCCTGAGTGAACTAACCCAGACTCAGAAGGACGCATATGGCATGTATTCACTTATAGTAGGATTTTAGATATATAGTAGAAGGTATCGATACTACAACTAACACACCAAAGGGAACTTGGACATAGACTTCTTATTTTTAATTTTTATTTATTTTTTATATATAGTTTATATTTTTTTCTATTTTTTAGTCTTTTTTATCTATTGTATGCTTATTGGTTTGTCTGTTTGATAGTTCTCTCTCCCGGGCAACGAGACACTTTTCACTGATGGTACTGCTTCTTAGACCCCCAATGAATGAGGAGGCTCTTGGCCCTCATACGACCTCTCAACTGAGATGAGGGACTGTTATATAAGGACACCCCACCCCAGAGAAATGGGATGGAAGGGTTAGGAGGTAAAGAAAAAAAAATGAAATGTGATGTTTCGGCCTTTTACTACTAATTGTCATAAACTGTTTAGGATAATTAAGAAATGCAAACTAATGGTTATGCAAGCCAGTCATTCTGTTAGGTACTATGACAGCCTATTATAGTTATTTTCTAAGCTAATCAGAAATAAAGCTGCTAAGAGACAAGCAACATCTGTTTACCCTAATATAAGAGATAGATATGGCCTCTTCAAAACCTCAAGAGATCTGCAGAATATGGCATTCAAAGATGTTTTCGTAACTTTAGATTTTTTTATATCAAGACATATCAACTCCTGACAGCACCCCCTATTCTCCTCCAAGTAGAAGATGAGCATTGAAAAATCTCCAGAGGGAGATGATTGAATTAGTCACAAGCCTATCTCTTGGTAGGAAAAGCCCCTTGCTCCAACTGTAGACGAATGCTGTCCAAAAAGGACAAAACCTGGAAGCAGGTAAGTCGACAGCCTAGCTCTGCCAAGACAGGGTAGGTAAGTCCTTCATAACCCCTGCTCTACAATCAATGTCTGTCAGAGAAACGGGACCAAATGACTGAAGATCGATGCTGTAATGTATGGAGAGAAAGTGGGAACTGTCCAGGCAGCCACTGGTAAGTCATTTCTTAGTTTGGGAAGCTGCAGGCCCTGTACTTTCTATAAAATGAGATATATTTATCCCTCTCAGGTCTCTGAGGTGGTTGAAGAACAGATAGCTAGAGTCTCATAATTAAATTTTGAGTTGTTTAGGAGTCAAGAGAGTGTTATAGACCTAAGAAGATACTTTTAAAATTGTGTTGCAAGTTAGTATGAATGTTGAGTCAGATATAGAACTTTAAACTCATGGAGATGGTTAGATAGTAGAATGTTAAAGTCAGGTACCAAATACATATGGACTGGACATTGGGAATGTACATTAAGCCATATAACCCTCATAACTGTGGCCTAATTACCTCTGTTGTACTGTATTGTATTTATTATTATAAGAGAAAGAGCCATTTGTTGGACTGAAAGGAGAAACTGTAGGGGGAAATAAGATATACCTTAAACTTAAAAGAAAAAAAAAAAGAGAAGAGGATGGGGGGTTGAGGGTGGGAGGGTGGTACTGGAGGGGGAATAGGGAGGGGACTGTGATTGAGATGTAACTTGAAGAAATAAAAAATAAAGGAAAAAAAGAAATGAGAGGAAGCATATAATTTTCACCTCAAAGCCTTAAAATTAAAAACTCTTCTCTTATCCTTAAAAAAAAAAGCCTCGTTCTAACACATTTCTTTCGTTTAGCTCTTCGTTGCATGGACAAACAACAACAAAACTGAACAATAACCTGTGATCTAATAATCATAGTTAATTTTTCACAGGTGCCTTTAATTAGCAAAACTCCATACAAGTCAA
>CAJQZJ010000594.1:7632087-7656674 GCA_907164525.1 Lophiomys imhausi
TGTGTGTGTGTGTGTGTGTGTGTGTGTGTGTGTGTGTGTGTGTGTGTATGTAGAATCTCTTGTGTCTGTATGGAAGTTTCACTTGTCAATAAAAAACTGATGGTCTATTGTAGAAAAAAAATATTAATTAAATTTCATTGGGCGCCATTTATAGAAAGAATTAATTAAATTATTAAACCAGTATTTAGATTATTGTTAATTTGTTCAGCGGCTGTTAATTCTTAACCCACCATTATAAAAGATCACACAGAGACCACATGGATTTTAACAAGCCTTGGCCTGAATTGAGCAATCCTAGCCCATCTAAGCTAGCTCTTAATCCTATTACCCAAATATGACCCCATATATACATACGTCCCCTTGGACTGCCATTCTCCATGATATGCTGATGTTCCTGGCCATGTGGAATGAGGTTCTTTTTTCTAATCCATGGTGTGTGCCTACTTATTGCTCCTGACTGGAATTCCTTCTTCTTCCTGCTGCTGCTGGTTGGAATGAATTAATCCTATGTCTAAAGCTCAGGCTTCCTGTTCTAATCTCAGGAAGTCCCACCTTTCTCTGTCTTTGCACAATCTAAGGCCTCGGCATTTTATTTAACCAATTAGACTCAATATAAGTTACAGACAGCAAACAAGACCAATTAATTAACATTTAGAATGCTTAAAACCACCCCAACAGTCTATAACTAAGGCAGGAAATAGGAGGGAGGGGCTCTCATAGAAAGGATGGATTCTGGGATAGAGTCAGATATAAGAGGATTCTCACCAGCAACTCTGAAGAGAACAGACAAATGAAGCAGAGGAGTGATAATAGCCACATGGCAGAACTTAGACTAGAATAAATGGGATTATTAAGTTATGAGCTAGTCAGGGAACATGTGTGTGGTATTTTAACCATGTATATTCAGTTGTACAATAATTTTATGTTTTGAATAAAGTGTTTTTTGAAGAAGGCTTGGGGATGGCTACCACAAATAATCCCATCTGAGTATTACAATTAATTCTACTGCAATCAATCAATGAGCCAATCCCAGATGTTCAAGTACTGAAGCAAAAACAAAAGAAGTATGAAGATTCAAGGCAGTGTGACTCCTCTGAATTACTAAATCCACAGTAAAGAACTCTAAGCACTGGTAATTGAATGAAATACCTGACAGAGAATTTAAAAGATTTATTACAAGAATGTTCAATGGAATTTTTTAAAAGCACACATAAATTCTAAATGAATCCAGTGAGCTGAGAGAAATAAAGAAGTCAGTAAAGAATTTGAATAAATTTGGATTTAATAAAGAAATGCATCAGAAATTCAAATTCAAAGTTTGGAAATGAAAAGCTGAATTAGTCAAATGGAAATCCAGTAAAAAGTTTCCAGTAGAAAAAAATCAAGTAGGAGACAGAGTTTGGGCTTGATGACAACAGTGTCAATGATTTCAGACAATGGCAAAGACAAAATAGTAAAGTATGAACAGAATGTGTGAGATTTGTGGAACATGTGAAAATATCAAATTTTTTCATTGTGGCCACAGAAAGAGAAGCAAAAGTCATAGAAAATATTGTAGCAAGGTGGCTTTTATTTTTTCTGTTTTATTATTCATTCTAATTATTTTACTATACTTAATATCTATACCTCCCTCCCAACCCTTGTTCCTTCCAACTTCCCACCAACACTAGGTGGGAGAGAAAAAAGGTTAAAGGGAAAAAGGACGGAATTATCTTTGAACTACTTTCTGCTGATTAGGATCATTGGGTTCTTTGGGGAAATACCAATCAGTAGTCACCATATCCAGAAGTTCAGTAAATCAGGAACCAGCAGTAAGAAGAACCAGCAGCAATTTTGGGGAGCACCAGCAGCAGGGAGAGCAGTAACCTCTTTCTTTTTTGTGCTGCTCCCTTATCCTGGTCTCTGGCTTTTTTTTTTTTTTTTTTTTATCCCTCTCTCAAGTCCTTAGAGTTAAATTTGCTCAGCTGGCTAAGCCATACCCCCTGCTAACTCATGAGGCACAGTTAATAGTTTACACCTGTGATCTTAACTGAAGCAGCTTCACACCTGGGATTAAACAACAATATTCTCATAATTGTTTTTTAATAAACAAAACTCTTACTACAAAATATATTTGAGAAATTCATAAAAAATATTCTCAAAACTAGAGAAGAGGTGACTAGCAGATACAAGGCATTTAGAACATCCAATGTACAAGACAGGAAAAAAGCAAAAAAGCGCCATATATCTTATTGTGTTTAAAAACAAAATAGTAGGATTGAAGTTACAAGAGAGAAGCGTTAAGACACACACAATGATAAACCCTCATCAGAAAAAGATTTAAGGTAAACCCTCAAACCAAGTGGGCATGAAATGATGCATTTCAATCACTGAAAGGAAATTAACTGCCAACCTAGATTACTGTCCAGTAAAACTTTTCTTCATAATTGACCTGAGAAGGAAAAGCTTTTCATGGTAAGTACAAACTAAAGAAATTCATGCCCTCTAATCAAGAACTATAGAAAAAAAACATACATACTGAAAGAAATAAATGAGCACATCCATAAGGTCTCATGTAAGAACAGAGTGCAATAAAGAAATAAATAAGCAGGGGAATCCAAGATGGCGCCAGACAGCACTGACACATTTTGAACACATGGAAAATAGTTACAACATCACAGAAATTTAAACAAGCTGAACAACAACCTGAGAAGTGAAAACTCTCTGGGTTATACCTGGCAAACCCAGGAACTCGTGGAGGTCCCTGGGTGGGACTCCCAGACATTCAGGGAAATAGACCTAACAGCTGCCGAGCAGAGGCCTGGGGCCTGAAGCAGAGGCCAACAGTGCTGGGCAGAGGCTTGGGGCCTGGATTGGAGGCCAGCAGCTCAGAGAAGAGGCCCGCACAGTGCCCAGAGTGGAGCCTGGCACAGAACAGAGGCTAGCATGGAGACTTCCATGGAAGTGGGCATGAGCCACTCAAATACCCAGCGAGTAGCTCCGAACCCTAGACAGGGGTACTCACCAGTCTCTGGAGCACCCAGCTTCCACACCAGCATTCCATACAAGAGAACTGCAGGATCACCAAGATTTCTCTCCAGCGGAGCATTGGTCTGGGAGGTACAAGCATATCTGGGCTTACCCCCAAAGGTGTTGAATATACAGGTCCCACTACCGGATATAGGAAGAACATTGTGCCCAGACAGGATAGAGGGCTGCTCCTCCTGCACCGGTACAGTGTCCCACAGGTCTGATCACTGCCTTGGGAGGCAGCCCCAACTGCCAGAAAGAGGTACCTCCCAGCTTCCTGAGCATGCAGCATTCACACGGTCACTCACTCCAACACACTGAAGAGTACCGGCAGTGCCACTGAAATGGTAAGATCAGAGCAGGCTGAAAGGCCGGTGGGCAAGTTATAAGGCTGTGGAACTCCACTGAACCCAAGCTCAGCAGACAGGCTGTGGTTTTCATTTTGGAGCCAGTGCACCTTGCCCCTTCTCATCGGAATACCATGTCTTCAGCATCTACAGCTCCTGTGAGGGAGCAGGGAGTTCTTGGCCTTTGTGTATTGCCTGAGTGATATAGACTACAAGGGCTTAATGCTTAGGGCTGACAGGCACAGAAGCTGGGTACCAACTAAAGAAGTCACCTGGGGGGACCACGACCACAGACCTGACCCTCAGATTAGATCTCTCAGCAGGAGATCTGTGGCTCTAGCCTACAATTCATGGTCCTCTGAACCCCACAAACATCACTAGGAAGACCTGCTAGGGCGAAAGACCCTGCAGGTTGGAATAACTCATTCCACCCAATCCCCAACCTAAGTCCCCAATTGGGACACAACAGGAAGAGGTGAACTTCGGGGGGCCCAGTGAGACCCAGCCCCCATATCAAGACCCCACCTAGTTTGTGTTAAGCTACAGACCACCAAGATTATACAGACTATACACCAAAGCTCCCTTCTTGGTGTCAGGTCCAGAAGACATCAGGAACAATCAGATAAGGACAACCAGATGGCTAAAGGTCAGCAAAAGAATAAAACTGACAAAAATCAGGGAAATATGACTCCAACAAAATTTAGTGAGGTTAACACAGCAAGCACTGAATATGTGACCACAGCTGGAATACATGAAAATGATGACAAATCTATACTTATAAAAATGATGGAGTCCTTACAAGATGAAATTAAATCACTGAAACAATTTAAAGAATTCTCAATTTTACAAATGAGAGCAATGGAGAATACCATTAGAGACCTCCAAGCCAACTCAGCTCAACATAAACAGGAAAGAGACAAGGCAATGAAACATTTGAAAGATTTTAAAGATTTTCAGATAAAGACAAGCAAATTGGGGCAGGAAACATATAAAACGAATAAAATTGTTCAAGACTTGAAATTGGAAGTGGAAGCAACAAAGAAAAGACAAGCAGAGACAATTCTGGAAGTAGAAAATCAAGGGAAGAGAACAGGAACTACAGACATGAGTATCAAAAATAAGACACAAGAGAAGGAAGACAGAATCTCAGGTGTGGAAGGTTTGATTGAAGAAATCAGTACAACAACCAAAGAAAATGAGAAATATAAAAATGTTCTCATCCAAAACATCCAAGAAATCAAGGACTCAATGAAAAGATGGAACCTAAGAATTATAGGCATAGAGGAAAGAGAAGACTCCCAACTCCAAGGTCCAGGAAACATCTGCAACAAATCATAGAAGAAAACTTCTCAAACATAAAGAAAGAGATGCCAGTAAAATCCCAAGAGGCATACAGAACACCAAACAGATTGGACCAGAAAAGATCCTCTCTTCACGTAATAATTGAAACAGAACAAAGGAAGAATATTAAAAGCTATAAGAGAAAAAGGTCAGGTAACGTATAATGGCAGACCCATCAGAATTACACCTGACTTCTCCTCAGAAGCTTTAAAAGCCAGAAGGGCCTGGGCAGACATCCTACAAGTCCTAAGAGAACATAGGTGCCTGGGCAGACAACTATACCCAGAAAAACTCTCTATCAACATAGATGAAGAAAATAAGATATTCCATGACAAAACCAAATTTAAACAGTATCTACCCACAAATCCAGCTCTGCTGAAGATTTTAGAAGGAAAATTCCAACCCAGAGAAGATAACTACACCCAAGAAAACAAAGGTAGCAAAAAACTGCACAGCAGCTAAACCAAAAGAAACACATAACTACCACCTACATCAAAGTAACAGGAAATAACAACCTTTAGTCACTAATATCCATCAACATCAATGGATTCAACTCCCTAATAAAAAGACACAGGCTTATATAATGGATCCATAAAAACGACCCATCATTTTGTTGAATACAAGAAATGCATCTCACTAACAAAGATAGACACTACCTTAGAGTAAAGGGCTGGGAAAAGGTTTTTCAAGCAAATGGTCCGAGGAACCAAGCTGGAGTAACCATCCTAGTATCAAATAAAATAGACTTTCAACTGAAGTTAATCAAAAAAGATAGGGAAGGGCACACATACTCATTAAAGGAAAAAAATCATCAAGATGACTTCTCAGTACTGAATATCTATGCCCCAAATACAAGGACACCCACATTTGTAAAAGAAACTCTTCTAAAGCTTAAACCTCACATTGATCCCCACACATTAGTAGTGGGAGACTTCAACACCCCACTCACAACAATGGACAGGTCATCGAGACAGAAACCAACCAGAGAAATAATGAGCCTAACAGAGGTCATGAACCAAATGGACCTAACAGATATCTCCAGAATGTTTCACCCCTCCAAAAAAAGAATACACCTTCTTTTCAGCACCGCATGGACCTTATCCAAAATCAAAAATATAGTAGGACACAAAGCAAGCCTCAAAGATACAAGAAAATTGAAATAGCACCTTGCATCCTATCAGACCATCATGGAATAAAACTGAACTTCAACAAGAACAGAAATAACAGAAAGCCTACACATTAATGGAGACTGAACAATTGTCTGCTGAATGACCACTGGGTCAAGGAAGAAATAATGAAGGAAATCAAAGACTTCTTAAAATCCAAGGACAATGAAGGCACAACATACCCAAACCTATGGGACACAATGAAAGCAGTGCTACAAGAAAAGTTGATTGCACTAAGTGCCTTCAAAAAGAAATTTTTGACAGCTCATATTAGTAAAATTAAGACAGAACTGGAAGAACTGAAAAAAAAAGAAGCAAACACTCCCAAAAGGAGCAGAAGGCAGGATATCATCAAACTTAGGGCTGAAATTAACAACTTAGAAACAAAAGGAACAATAAAAAGAACCAAGGAAACCAAGACTTGGTTCTTTGAGAAAATCAACAAAATAAACAAACCCTTAGCCACACTAACTCAAAGGCAGAGGCAAAAAACCCAAATCAACAAAATCAGAAATGAAAAGGGAAAAATAGCAACAGACATTAAGGAAATCCAGAGAATGATTAGGTCCTACTTTAAAAATGTGTACTCCACCAAATTTGAAAACCTAAGCAAAATGGATAATTTTCTTGATAGATTCTACCTACCAAAGTTAAATCAAGATCACTTTAAAACATTAAACAGTCCTATAATCCCTATAGAAATTAAGTCTCCCAACCAAAAAAAGCCCAGGCCCAGATGGTTTCAGCACAGATATCTACTAGACCTTCAAAGAAGAGCTAATACCAATACCCTTCAAACTCTTCCACAAAATAGAAGCAGAAGGAACAATGACAAACTCATTCTATGAGGCCACAGTCACCCTGATTCCTAAACCACACAAAGACCCAACAAAGAAAGAGAATTTCAGACCAATTTCCCTCATAAACATAGATGCAAAAACACTTAATAAAATACTGGCAAACCAAATCCAAGAACACATCAAAAGTATCATACACCATGATCAAGTAGGCTTCATCCCAGGAATGCAGGGATGGTTCAATATATGAAAATCCATCTATGCAATTCACTATATGAACAAGCTGAAAGAAATAAACCACATCATCATCTTGCTAGATGCTGAAAAAGCATTTGACAAAATCCAACACCCTGCATTCTAAAAGTCCTTGAGAGAATGGGCATATAAGGACCATACCTAGAAATAATAAAGGTGATATACAGCAAGCCAGTAGCCAGCACCAAATTAAATGGAGAGAAGCTTAAAGCATTTCCTCTAAACTCAAGGACAAGGCAAGGATGCCAACTTTCACCATATCTCTTCAACATAGTACTTAAAGTTCTTGCTAGAGCAATAAGACAACTAAAGGGGATCAAGGGGATACAAATTGGAAATGAAGAAGTCAAACTATCCCTATTTGCAGACGATATGATAGTATAAATAAGTGACCCCAAAAATTCTGCCAGAGAAGTCCTACAGCTGATAAACACCTTCAGCAAGGTGGCTGGATACAAAATTAATTAAAAAAAATCAGAAGCCCTTCTTTATACAAAAGATATATGGGCTGAGAAGGAAATTAGGGAAACAGCACCCTTCACAATGGCCACCAACTATATAAAATACCTGGGGGTAATTCTAACCAAGTAAGTGAAAGACCTGTATGACAAGAACTTCAAGTTCTTGATGAAAAAAATTGAAAAGGACATTAGAAGATGGAAAGCTCTCCCATGCTCATGGATAGGTAGGATCAACATAATAAAAATGGACATCCTATCAAAAACAATACACATATTCAATGCAATTCATATCAAAATACTACCACAATTCTTTATAGACCTGGAAAAGCAATTCTCAACTTCATATAGAATAACAAAACCCAGAATAGCTAAATCAATCCTGTACAACTAAAACAAAACAAAACAAAACAAAAACATCTGGAGGTATCACCATCCCAGATTTCAAGCTGTACTGCAGAGGAATAGTAATAAAAACAGCATGGTACTAGTATAGAAACAGAACACTGGATCAATGGTATTGAATTGAAGACCCAGAAATGAGCCCACACACCTATGGTCACTTAATTTTTGACAAAGAAGCCAAAACCATTCAATGGAAAAAAGACAGCATCTTCAACAAATGTTGCTGTTCTAACTGGATGTCTACATGTAAAAGAATGAAATTGGACTCATACTTATCACCCTGCACAAAACTAAAGTCCACATGGATCAAAGACCTTAACATAAAGTCTGACACACTAAATCCAATAGAAGAGAAATTGGGGAAAGACCTTGAACTCATCAGCACAGGTGACAACTTCATGAACAGAGCACCAATGGCTCAGGCTACAAGACCAATAATCAGTAAGTGGGACCTCATGAAGCTGAAGAGCTTCTGTAAGGCACTGTCATTAGAACAAAATAGCAACCTACAGATTGGGAAAAGATGTTTACCAGCTCCACTTCTGACAGAGTGCTAATATTAATAATTTATAAAGAACTCCAGAAATTAAACACCAAGAAACCAAATAATCCAATCAAAAAATGGGAAACAGAGAATTCACAAAGGAACAATTTCTAATGGCAGTCAAACATTTTAAGAAATGCTCTACATCCTTAATCATCAGAGAAATTCAACTCAAGATGACTCTGAGATTCCATCTCATACATGTCAGAATGGCTAAGGTCAAAACCTCAAATGACAGCACATGCTGGTGAGGTTGTGAAGAAAGGGGAATACTCCTCCATTGCTAGAAGAGTGTAAACTTGTACAACCACTATGGAAATCAGTCGGGTGATATCTTAGAAAACTTGTAATAGCACTACCTCAAGACCCAGCCATACCACTTCTGGGTATTCACCCAAACAATTCCTTACCAAACCACAAGGACATATCACCATCTATGTTCACAACAGCCTTATTTGTAATAGCTAGAAACTGGGAACAACCCAGATGTCCCTCAACCGAAGAATGCATAAAAGGTTTGTGGTACATTTACACAATGGAATAACTACTCAGCTAAAAGAAACAAGGAAATCATGCAATTTGCAGCCACATAGATGAAAATGATAAGTTCTTCCTGAGTGAGCTAACCCAAACTCAGAAATATACACATGGCTACTACTCACTTATAATTGGATTTTAGCCACATAGTACAAGATAACTATCCTACAACCAATACACCAAAAGGATCAGGAACATAGACTTTGTTACCTATTAATGGGACAATTTGTCCTAGGGGTGCTACCATGTAGGCCTTGAGTGCAGGAGGAACCTCCTAGCCCTCATATGACTGTTGAACTGAGAGGGGCTGATATGTAGGGGCAATCCACATCAGAGGAGTGGGAAGGGTGAGAGAGAAAGGAGATGGTGGAAAGGTGGAACTGGGAGGGGTGGAAAGAGGGCACTATGATGGAGATGTAACTTGAGGTAATAAATAAACATTAAATAAATAAATAAGCAGTGAAAATTATAAATGTGTCAAATAGTACAAAAGTTTAAAAAATGAATAGAGCTATTATTTACCTTTCAGTAATAACTATAAATGTTAATGTCTCAATGGACTAATATCAAACAATGGCATTAGAGCAATAATAAAGTTTCCGAATTATCAATCAAACAAAAAGGATCATATCCTGAGGAATGCTGAATTCTATTAGCTTTTAAAGAATAGCAAATACTATTATTTTCCCAGCAATCATCCAAAATGAAAAGGAAAGAAAGCTGCTGTCATTGTCATAGTTAGTTTCCGCTAGCAACTTGATAGAGCCTAGAGTAGGCTCAGTGAGTCTCTGCTAAGGAATTTTCAAGATCAGACTAGCCTCTGACTATGTCTATGAAGGACTTCCTTGATAGGTGATTAATAATGGAGGGTGCAACCTACTGTGGGCAACACTATCCCTAGACAAGTAGACCTGGGCTGCATACGAATGCTACCTGAGTGTGAGCCAGAGAGTGAGTCATTGAGTAAACCAGCAAGTGACATGATTTCATGGTTTATATTTCCAGGCTGCTATCTTGAGTTCCTGCCCCAATTTCCCCCAGTAAAGGACTTTTATCTGGAGCTGTAAGTTAAAATAAACCCTTACCTCCCCCAACTTGCTTTTGGTTAGAATGTTTTATCATAACAACAGAGAGTAAAGTAGGGCAGCTACCAAACACTTTTTATGAAGAAAATATTTCAAAACTAGATAAGGGCAAACACCCATACAAAGGATAGTCTGATAGTCTCCCTAATGAATATAGACCCAAAATTTCTTAATAAAATATTGGCAAACCAAAGTTAACTACACATTGCAAATTAATTCACAATGACCAAATAGGCTTTATTTTATGAATGAAAAGGTGATCTAACATAGGAAAAACAATAAATGTAAGTCATTTCATGTATAGACCCAAGGAAGAAAAAAGTGTCTCATGAAAACTCATACGCTTAAGGCTTGCTCCCTAGATAATTGTGCTCCTAGAAGGTTGCAGAACATTTCGGAGGTGGGATCGAGGTAGAGGAAGTAGATCATTTGAAAATATGCCCTTGGGAAGACTCTTGGGACCTGTGGTTTGAATAAGAATGGCCTCCATTTGCTCATATGTTTGAACACCTGGTCCCCAGAGGATAGAACTGTTTGGGATGGATTGGGAGGTATGGCCTTGTTGGAGGAAGTGTGTCACTGGGGTTGGATTTTGAGGTTTCAAAAAGATTCTGCCATTCCCAGTATCTCTCTGACTCCTACTTGAAGATCACGGTGTAATTTTTCTGCTATTGCAACCACCATGACTTTTTTTTCTCTTTATAGATTCTAATCAACCCTCTGAAATCATAAGCCCAAATTAAACACTTTCTTTGATAGATTGCCTTGACCATGGTGTTTTATCATAGCAACAGAGAAGTAACCAAGAAAAGACTCTCGCCCTTTGTTCTCATTTTCCCTGTTTCCTGGTCACTGTCAAGTGAGCAGCTTTCCTATATTCCTGCCATAATGAGGAACTTTGCTGCAGACTTGAAACAATTCATCCAAATGACCACAGGCAAAACCTCTGAAGTCAGAAGCCAATATAAATCTTGTTTCATTTTAATTTTATTTATGAGGTATTTTGTCACAGCAGTGGGAAGTTAGTATTAGAGGCGATCCATTCTCCTTGTCAACCATACTAATGGCATCATGAGAAGAGGTCATTAAGAGTAGAAAGCAGCATTGTCTAAACACTTAATAAAATTGTCAGAAAGAACATGAATTCAGCTTACTGTGTAGAGTTGAGCTGTGGGTCTGATTTTGATTTCAGCAGATCTCAAGTTCTTCAAGATAGCTTTCATTTTGCTGCCATTCAGAATAGATCTCTGACTCTCTGCCCTTAACTGAACTAAGGACATTAATCCAAAACCTTCCACTTTTGTCTTTACATCTCTGTAGAAATGAGAAAGAGCAAGCTCACTGTCAAGTCACTTTATTTCACATTCTTACCCTGGTGGTCCATCTCTGCAGTTGCCCAGCCTGCCTGAAACTTATCTTCAGTAGGCCTTTATTCCATGGGATCATAAAGGGTATGCCAAGTCTTAATCAAGTTCCACTGGTAAGTTGTCTTTAAGTAGGTCAGATAGCCAAACACAATTTCACAAAGATAAAACCTGTTTGTCAACAAGTTTGAAACCAGTAATTTCTTCAAAATTATTATACAAGATTTTGATACATAATCTACTTGCAAAAAACAATATACCTAGCCCAGCCATTGCAAAAAGAAAATATTTGAGCAGTTTCAGATCTTAAGAAATGCCAGAAAATGACACTTAACACAGATGGCAGTGTTGGGTTGGTAAACTAATGTCTGCCTGCATAGTTACCAGGACAATTCAAATCAGGAGATGGCAGTGTAACTGCTGACTTCTGAACCACAGTCCTTGACTGAGCAAGAGACAAGTTCATGACACTTTGGCATCCATCACTGAATCTTCTCACCAACAAGGCAAGTGACTAGACACTGATCTCCAATGAAGATCCCAGCATGCTTCCCATCCTTCCAGTAGAGATATTGAACACCATGGAGTTCACCTTTGTCATATGTACTCTGTCTGTGATAGGCTCCCTTCTGCATGACTATTCAGAAAGCCAGTATCTCAAGTCAGCATCCAAAACCATTTTGCAAGGCAGTCAGGAATATGGAGACTCACCAGACAGAGGTCCAAATGGATATCTATCTGTTGTATTCATTACAGAGAAATTTTTTTCTATAAGCATTATAGTGCATGTGGAGGACTCTGATTTTAATAAGAATATAGACATCTTAGTTCTCACTCTACTGTTTTCTCTAAATAAAACAAAACAAAATAGAAGGAAAACAGAAACAAATAAATATTCCAACAAACTGTGTTTCATATAAAACTGGAAAAACAAACTGGAAACTAATATTTCAGAAGATCTATCAGAAATAAATTCTGAGCACACATGTGCCATCTTGGAAACTAATATGCTGCCTCTTGATGATGGGCAACAAGAGGCTTCTGGGATAAAATTTCCTTCTAAATCATATGTGACCTTTGACCTGGCTAGGGTTTTTTTCTTTTTTTTTTTCAACTTGTCAAAATATAGACATGTCTAGAAAGAGGGAAATTTAGTTGAAAAAATGCCTCCAGCATATTGGCCTATAAGAATATTATTAGGGCATTTTTCTGATTAATTATTGATATATAAATGCACCCCACTGTGATTGTTGTCACCCTTGTGAAGATGATCCAAGCTGTATAAAAAAAGCAAGCTGCGAAAGTCATGGGGATGAAGCCATGTTCCTTTAGCCTCTGCCTTCAGATTTCTATCATGACTTCCTGCTCTGTTTCTCAGTATATGAACTATAAACTCCAAGCTTAAATAAAAAATAAACTCTTTCCTCCCTAAATTGCTTTTTGTCATAATGTGTTGCCACAGCAATAGATATTCCAGCTAACCCTGGAGATCAGAGAGATCCCACAAAAAAGAAAGGGCCTATCCTACAAGCACAGTGATATAGGGGTGTATTTGACAAAGGTAAGAAAGTTTGTCAGAGAAAAAAAATTATTACACACAAGATAACCCTAACAACAGTTACACAGCCCCATATGTACAGATAGGCTGAGTACTCCTCATCTACAAAGCCAGGACTCAGAAGTATTTTGAATTTGTTGTTCGGCTCTAATAGTGGAAAGGAGAGCTCTTGAGCTTAGCGTTCTGGAATGCTGCTTGTCACCCCTTTCCCTTCACCCGAAAGTACCTCTAACAGTGGAGGAAGTAGTGAAATAGGACTGAAACGCTAATAAGCACAGATTTTTCCAAAAAATACCTTGAAGGAAAATATTAAAAATTCATAATCAATTTTCTCATAGATGATGAAAAAAGATTAAAAACATTTCTATGAAGGTTATGAAATTTTAATCCACCTGTCCTATCTGCTGGAAAAGCATTAATCCTTTATGGTTTAGAAAAATGGTATCAATCAAACCTTTAAGAAAAAGATGATTCCAGTGTTGTTTTGATTGATTCAGAACAGAAAAAAAAAGCTTTCTGATTGTTGTTCTGTTTTTTTAATAGCGGTCTACTTAACAAAACAATAGTTTCATTATAACTTTCTTCATATATGCAGAAAACATACTGTCATTTTATTCATTGCCCCCTCTCTCTCACATCTGCCCTCCTTTCTCCTAGCCACCTTCCCCTTCCTGATCATCTCTGCTCTGCTTTCAGCCCCTAGGCCGCTAACTTGGCAGTAATGAATGGCACTGCAATAGTCATGGTGTGCAGGTGCCTCTACTCTGTGACTTTGATTCATGTGGCAGTTCTATTTTTAGCTTTATAAGGAATCCTCATGGTGATTTCCTCAGTGATTGAACTACATTCCTACCAAGATTTACACAGGTTCCCTTTTCTGTGCATCCTCAGCAGCATGTATTGCGTGTTGCCTCTCTGATGATAACTATTCTGACCTAGGTGAGATGGGATCTCAGGGTAGGTGTTTTGTTTGTTTCTTTGGTCACTGTTTGCTCCTGCCCTGGGGATCAAATCTAAGGCCTTGCATGAACTAGGAAACTCAATGAGCTTTATCTGCAGGTCTTCATTTTTCTATGTCAGGGACTTGCTGTAGAGCCCACATAGGCCTTGAACTGTCTCTTTCTCTGCCTCCTGATGATTATAGGCCAATGACCCATTTCTGTAGTATCAGTACAGTTTAGATTTGCATGTCCCTAATGGTTAAAGATGTTGAGAACAGTTTTTTTCATGTATTTTTGGCTCTTCACACTTTAGAAAAGGGTTTATTTTTTTGTTCAGATTAGTTGTTCTTTGCTACTAACCTTTGAGTTCTTTATATAGCCATTGATATGAATCCCCTATCAGAAAAACAACTGGCAAACACTCCTCCCCCACTCTGTGAGTTACTGTCCCTTCAGTCACTTGTTTTCTTCAATGTGCATATTTTTATGTGTTTTAAGGAATAAATACATCAGTACTCCCTGAACCTTCACAAAAGTACAGAGAAAAGAAATTGTATTTCATGATTACTGCTATCAGTGGAAAAATCTTAGTATATTCATTAACAGTCAGAATCCAAGGATCCACCTAAAGATCAACATGCAGGACTTGCATTGTAAACTCACCTCATTTAAGACTAGATAAAGAAGGTTTGGCATTGGAAAACATTAATAGTATTCATCACACAACTTTTAAGAAATTGTTTCTGCATTTAATGGCAAAATCAAGTATTTAATATTCAGTCTCAAGTTCCAAAAGAGAGTTTCAATAATACACAAATTTTAAATAAAAGTTGATGGGACACTTCCTTACTACAGTTTACATGTATCATGATAAGATATATGTGCAAATATTAAATATATATTTTTTGTTAAATTTAGTGGAAAAGATATTTCATAACATCACCACTGTTTATGTTGTATTGATGCTATTAGCCAATGTAATTAAACTAGAGAAACCAATTAGAAATATAGAATAGAAGGACCTGTTCCTATTTGTGGATCATCAGTTTTTTGTTTTGTTTTGTTTTTCTTTCCTCCAGCCCCAATCTCCCAGCTCCCAGACTCTTCCACCTCTCCTTCTCCTTTCTCTCCTCAAGTAAGGGGGCCCCCTTATATCAACAACCCTCAGTGTATCAGTCACATGAGGGCTAAGAGCATCCTCTTGCATTGAGACTTGACATGGCAGCCCAGCTGGAGGAAGATGTTCCACTAACAGGCAACAGAGTCCATGATAGAGACTGTCCCCAGTACACTTGCTAAGAGATCTATATGAAGACCAAGTCACTTATCATCTATGTGTGCATAGGAGGGTCTAGGACTAGTCTTTTCCCTCTTTTTGGTTACTGTTTCAGTCTCTGTAAGTCCTTAGGCACCTAGATTGGTTCTGTTGGTCTTCAAGAGGTGTTCTTGACCCCTCTGGGTCTCTTTGTTCCTCTTTACTCTCTTATATATGACTGCCAGAGCTGAAGCTAATGTTTGGCTGTGTGTCTCAGCAACTGTTTTGATCCACTGCTGGGTGAAGTTTCTCATAGGACAGTTATGCTAGGTCCCTGTTCCTTTGGGACTGTGGGTTGTAGGATAGTTATCCTGTACTATATGGCTAAAATCCAGTTATAAGTGAATATATGTCAGGTGTATCTTTCTGGGTCTGGGTTAGCTCACTCAGGATGAGCTTTTCTAGTTCCACCCATTTGGTTGCAAATTACATGTTTTCCTTGATTCTGACAGCTGAGTAGTATTCCATTGTGTAAATTTACCACAGGATTTTCTTATCCATTCCTTGGTTAAAGGATATCTGGATTGTTTCCAGTTTCTAGCTATTACGAACAAAGCTGCTATGGACACAGTTCAGCCAAGTCCTTTTGGTTTGGTGAAGAATCTTTTGGATATATGCCTAGGAGTGGTATAGCTGGGTTTTTTCCTTTATTTTTTATTTCTTCAAGTTACATCTCAATTGCAGTCCCCTCCCTATTCCCCCCTCCAGTACCACCCTCCCACCCTCAACCCCCAATCCTCTTCCCTTTTTTTTAAAGTTTAAGGTATATCTTATTTCCCCCTACAGTTTCCCCTTTCAGTCCAACAAATGGCTCTTTTTCTTATAATAATAAATACAATACAAAACAACAGAGGTAATTAGGCCACAGTTATGAGGGTTATATATGGCTTAGCGTACATTCCCAATGTCCAGTCCATATGTATTTGGTACCTGACTTTAACATTCTACTATCTAACCATCTCCATGAGTTTAAAGTTCTATATCTAACTTAACATTCATACTAACTTGCAACACAATTTTAAAATTATCCTCTTAGATCTATAACACTCTCTTGACTCCTAAACAACTCAAAATTTAATTTTGAGACTCTAGCTATCTATTCTTCAACCACCTCTGAGACCTGAGAGGGATAAATATATCTGATTTTATAGGAAGTACAGGACCTGCAGCTTCCAAAACTAAGAAATGACATACCAGTGGCTGCCTGGACAGTTCCCATTTTCTCTCCATACATTACAGCATCGATCTTCAGTCATTTGGTCCCGTTTCTCTGACAGACATTGATTGTAGAGCAGGGGTTATGAAGGACTTACCTACCCTGTCTTGGCAGAGCTAGGCTGTTGACTTACCTGCTTCCAGGTTTTGTCCTTTTTGGACAGCATTCTGTCTACAGTTGGAGCAAGGGGCTTTTCCTACCAAGAGATAGGCTTGCGACTAATTCAATCATCTCCCACTGGAGATTCTTTGATGCTCATCTTCTACTTGGAGGAGAATAGGGGGTGCTGTCAGGAGTTGATATGTCTTGATATAAAAAAATCTAAAGTTACGAAAACATCTTTGAATGCCATATTCTGCAGATCTCCAGAGGTTTTTGAAGAGGCCCTATCTGTCTCTTCTATTAGTGTAAGCAGATGTTGCTTGTCCCTTAGCAGCTTTATTTCTGATTAGCTTAGAAAATAACTATAATAGGCTGTCATAGTACCTAACAGAATGACCGGCTTCCATAACCATTAGTTTGCATTTCTTAATTATCCTAAACAGTTTATGACAATTAGTAGTAAAAGGCCGAAACATCACATTTCATTTTTTTCTTTACTTCCTAACCCTTCCATCCCATTTCTCTGGGGTGGGGTGTCCTTATATAACAGTCCCTCATCTCATTTGAGAGGTCGTATGAGGGCCAAGAGCCTCCTCATTCATTGGGGTCTACGAGGCAGTACCATCAGTGAAAAGTGTCTCATTACCTGGGAGAGAGAACTAAAAAACAAACAAACAAACAAATAAGCAAATAGATAAAAAAGACTAAAAAATAGAAAAAATAAAATAAAAAGTCTATGTCCAAGTTCCCTTTGGTGTGTTGGTTGTAGTATCAATACCTTCTACTATATAGCTAAAATCCTACTATAAGTGAATAGATGCCATATGCGTCCTTTTGAGTCTGGGTTAGCTCACTCAGGATGAGCTTTTCTAGTTCAAAAAAGTGGGAGAAACCCTCGAACTCATTGGCCCAGGTGACAACTTCCTGAGCAGAACACCAACAGCTCAGGACCTGAGATCAATAATCAATAAATGGGACCTCTTGCAACTGAAAAGCTTCTGTAAGGCAAAAGACACTGTCATTCGAACAAAACGGCAGCCTACAGACTGGGAGAAAATCTTCACCAACCCCACATCTGACAGAGGGCTAATAACCAAAATCTACAAAGAACTCAAGAAATTAAATGCCAAGAAACCAAATAATCCAATCAAAAAATGGGGGACAGAATTCACAAAGGAGGAATCCCTAATTGCTGAGAGACACTTGAAGAAATGCTCAACATCCTTAATCACCAGAGAAATGCAACTCAAGACAACTCTGAGATTCCATCTCACACCTGTCAGAATGGCTAAGATCAAAAGCTCAAATGACAGCACATGCTGGTGAGGGTGTGGAGAAAGGGGTACCCTACTCCATTGCTGGTGGGAATCAGGCTTGTGCAACCACTATGGAGGTCAGTCTGGCGATATCTTAGAAAACTTGGAATAGCTCTGCCTCAGGACCCAGCCATACCACTTCTGGGTATACACCCAAATGCCCCTTCATGGAATCATAAGGAAGTTTCCTCATCTATGTTTATAGCAGCCTTATTTGTAATAGGTAGAAACTGGAAACAACCCAGATGTCCCTCAACCGAAGAATGGGTTAAAAAACTGTGGTACATCTACACAATGGAATATTATTCAGCTATCAGAAACAATGAAATTATGCGATTTGCAGCCAAATGGATGGAAATAGCTGGGTTTTGAAGTAGAACTATTCTCAATTTTTTAGAAAGCACCAGATTGATTTCCAAAGTGGTTGTACAAGTTTGTTCCCACCAGCAATGGAGGAGTGTTCCCCTTTCTCTACATCCTAGCCAGCATGTGCTGTCATTTGAGGCTTTGATTTCACCATTCTGACAGGCCTGAGATGGAATCTGAGTTGTTTTTAGTTGCATTTCTCTGATGATTAAAGGTGTTGAGCATTTCTTCAAGTGTCTCTTGGCCACTAGAGATTCCTCTTTGGTGAATTCTCAGTTTAGCTCTGTACCCCATTTTTTGATTGGATTATTTGTTTTCTTGGCATTTAATTTCTTGAGTTCTTTACATATTTTGGATATTAGCCTTCTGTTGGATGTGGGGTTGGTGAAGATTGTCTCCCAACCTGTAGGCTGATGTTTTGTTCTAATAACACTGTCCTTTGCCTTACAGAAGCTTGTCAGTTTCATGAGGTCCCATTTATTGATTGTTGGTCTTAGAGCTTGAGCTATTGGTGCTCTGTCCAGGAAGTTGTCACCTGTGCCAATGAGTTCGAGACTTTACCTCACTCTCTCTTCTATTAGATTTAGTGTGTTTGGGTTTATGTTAAGGTCTTTGATCCACTTGGACTTAAGTTTTGTGCAGGGGATAAATATGTGCATTCTTCTACATGTGGACATCCAGTTAGACAAGTACTATTTGTTGAAGATGCTTTCCTGTTTCCATTGTATGATTTTGGCTTCTTTGTCAAAAACTAAGGAGCCATAAGTGTATGGGCTTATTTCTGGGTCTTCAATTCAATTCCATTGAATAAATGGTCTGTTTCTATGGCAGTAACATGCTGTTTTTATCCCATAAGTTTTGTCCCATAAGGTAGGACATGTGCCTTCATTTTCATTGAATTTTAGGAAGTCTTTAATTTCCTTCTTTATTTTTTCCCTGACCTAGTGGTCATTGAGTAGTGAGTTGTGAATATGTAGCCTTTTTGTTATTTCTGTTATTGTTGAAGTTCATCTTTAGTCCATGGTGATCTGATAAGATACAAGGGATTATGTCATTTTTCTTGAATCAGTTGAGGCTTGCTTTGTGATTGACTATATGGTCAGTCTTGGACAAGGTACCATAAGTGCTGAGAAGAAGGTATATTCATTTGTGTTTGGGTAAAACATTTTATAGATATCTGTTAAGCCCATTTGGTTCATGACCTCTGTTAGTTTCATTATTTCTCCATATGTTGTCTGTCTTGATGACTGGTCCATTGGTGTAAGTGAGATGTTGAAGTCTCCCACTATTAATGTGTGGGGATAAATGTGTGGTTTAAACTTTAGCAATGTTTCCTTCACAAATGTGGGTGCCTCTGTATTTGAGGCATAGATGTTCAGTATTGAGATGTCATCCTGATGAATTTTTCCTTTGATATGTATGTAGTGTCCTTCCCTGTTTTTTTAAAAAATAATTTTGGTTGAAAGTCTATTATATTTGATATTAGCATGGTTATTCCAGCTTGCTTCTTGGGTCCATTTGCTTGCAAAACTTTTATCTAGCCCTTTACTCTGAGGTAAAGTCTATCTTTGTTGGTGAGGTGAGTTTCTTGTATGCAGCAGAATGAGGGGTCTTGTTTTGGAATCCATTCTGTAAGGCTGTGTCTTTTTATTGGGGAGTTGAGTCCACTGATGTTGAGACATATTAATGACCATAGGTTATTTTCTCTTATTTTTCTGTAGGTGATGGTTGTGTGTTTGTGTGTTTCTTTTGGTTTTGCTGAATTAGAGTTATTTGTATGCAGGCTTTTTGGGTGGTGAGTGCATGTAGTTATCTTCTCTGGGTTGGAGTTTTCCTTCTAGGATCTTCTGTAGAGCTGAATTTGTGTACATATATTGTTTAAATTTGATTTTGTCATGGAATGTCTTGTTTTCTCTGTCTATAGTGATGGAAAGTTTTTTTGGATATAGTAGTCTAGCCAGACATCTGTGGTCTCTTGGGATCTGTAGGATATTGTCCCAAGCCCTTCTGGCATTGAAAATTTCTGAAGAGAAGTCAAGTGTGATTCTGATGGGTCTGCATTTATATGTTACTTGGCCTTTTTCTTTTTCAGCTTTTAGTATTTTATCTTTGTTCTGTACATTTGGAGTTTCTATTATTATGAGGCGGGAGGAATTTCTTTTCTGGCCTAATATATTTGGAGTTCTGCATGCATCTTGGATGGACATCTCTTTCTTTAGGTCTGGGAATTTTATTCTATGGTTTTTTTTTGAAAATGTTTCCTAGTCCTTGGAGTCAGGAGTGTTCTCTTTAGTTTAACCCTATAATTCTTAAGTTCTGACTTTTCATTGAGTTCTTGATTGTTTGAATGTTATAGGTGAGGAATTTTTTAGATTTCTCATTTTCTTTGGCTGTTGTATTGATTTCTTCAATTGAGTCTTCTGCCCCTGAGATATGGTCTTCCATCTCTTGTACTCTATTGGTGATGCTTATGTCTGTAGTTACTGTTTCTTTCCTGTTTTTTTACTTCCAAGATTTGTCTCTGCTTGTGTTTTCTTTATTGCTTCCATTTCCAATTTCAGGTCTTGAACTGTTTTATTCATTTCCTTCTCCAGCTTGATTGCCTTTGTCTGTATTTCTTTAATGAACTTGTCTCTTTTCTTTTCCTGATTGATTGAGTTTTCCTGGATGGCTTTAACAGATTTATTCATTACTTTCATTTTTGGGGTTGAGTTTTCTTTGATGTATTTAATGGATTTCTCCATTACTTTCATCTGTTGCATTGTGATTTCCTAAAATTCTTTAAGGGGTTTATGGTTTTCTTTTAAGGCCTCTATCATTTTCATAAGTATAGATTTGTCACCATTTTCTTGTATTTCAGCTGTGGTGGGATGGTCAGGGCTTGCTGTACTAGAACAGCTGAGTTTTCTTGGAGTCATACTTCCCCGTTTTTTGTTTATTTTGCTTTTCTGCTGTCCTTTCACCATTTGGTTGTCATTAGCTGGTTGTTTCTGGTGCCCATTGGACTTGTTGCCAAGGAAAGAGCTTTGGTGTGGAGGCAGTATGATCTTTGTGACCTGCAGCTCTACACAAGATGATGGATGGGTGGGGCCTTGTGTTGGAGGATGGATTTCAGTCCACAACCTTCAGCTCACCCTTCCTGCTGTGTCCTAACTGAGTGATTAGGTAAGAGATTGGGGTGGGTGTATTATTCCAGCCTATAGGATCCTGCGATCTGGCTGGTCTTCCTAGTGAGGACATTAAGGGTCACTAGGGGTCACAGGGGCCACAGATCTGCTTCAGGCAAGAGCCAGTGGGGTATATGACTGTTCCCACAGCCTGGGTGTCAGGTCTGTGGATGAGGCCATCTACCCTTGCCATTCCCTAGGAATCACAGATGAAGTTTGTGCTTCTCAGTCAGGAGCACTGTGACCCAGGGTAGCCTGCTAGAGCCAGTGGGATGTCCAACTTTTCCTGTAGAGTGGGTGTCATATGTAGGGTGAGGTCTACCTCTACAGTTCCCTGGGAGTTACAGATGCAGTTTGCACTTCTTAGTCAGAAACACTGTGTTTGAGGGCAGCCTGCATTGCTCAGGCAGCTATGCCATGAACCACTACTGGTTCACTGCATCAGGGCTGAAACTATTGATGCTTTAGCCCAGGGGCGTAACCCAAGGGCATGGCTCACTCACACTCAGAAGCCAATATTAAGTCTGTGTCCCTGACAATAGCCCTGTGACTCAGGACTGCTCACCCATTCCCTAGCTTGACCACTTGCTGGTCAGTCTGTTGCTGCCATGTTGTAATCCCTGGAAAGCATCTCCCCTGATCCTATTGCTCCCATGGCTCTGCTAGTCCTCTTGTGGAGACAGGAACCACTGCTTGGAAGTTGGGGTCTCATAAAAGCTGAGGAGGGCCTCTGCTCAGAGGTTGACACCTCAGGCTCAGGCACTGTTTCGCTCAGACCAAGAGGTCTTCTGTAGATGGTAGGTAGGGCTCCTCTTCCTGTGTCTGGCCATTCTGCTGTCTGAATGCCTAGATGGCACTTGGCATGGGGACTTAGAGAACCCCAGACTTTACCTGGTGAATTCAGATGGGGTCTGCACCTCTTGGACTGCTACACAGTGCAAATATAGCTCTGCTGTGACCTAGCTGGTTTTCCTGTCGTTCAGACTGTGTAAGTGTGGGTTGTTCCTATCTTATTCCCTTGGATCATCAGTTTTAAACCAAAGAGTCCATGAGATTTGCACTTATCACAAGTAATAAAACTATTTCATTGGTGATGGAGCACAAAACACAAAATCCCAAAATATGCTATCTTGGTATTTAAAACATTTTAAGCTGAGAAAGTCTAAGAAATGGTAGGTATAGAAAGAGCTATGCACCTTCCCTGAAAGAATCATAAGAATTGCATAAGAGGGTTGGAAAGATGGCTCAGTGGTTAAGAACGCTTGCTGCTTTTGCAGAGTATCTGAGTTTGGTTTCCATCACCCCTATGATAGCTCAGAACAATCTATAACTCAAGTTTTAGGGGATCGAAGAGTCTTCTGGCCTCTGTTGGCATTGAACATACATTGTACACATGCATTCAAGCAGACAAAATACTCACCTACTATTTATATGAGAAACCTTTGATGTCTAATTTTATTTGTAGTCTTGGGTTTAGCATGCAAGTGCTCCATATTATTCTTTTCATGGATCTAAAAATTCTGACTGCTAATTGTCATTTTTAGATTTTTTTCATTGATATGAGGCAGAGAGAGAGTATGAGAAAATATTTCATGTGAGAAATACCTTCTCTATCTGTAAATGAACATCATTATCTCTGAAGATGGGGCCCTCTGAGGAGCTTTCTAAGTTTCCATAGCTCTCAGTATTTTGCATGATCTTGTTTCCCCACGAGTTTTCAATCTCCATTAAACCTAATATACAATACATTTAGTCATTTCTTATGAAGGGAGTCATGTCACATAAAACAGAATAAACTTATGCTTCCCTATTGTTCACATGTATAGTTTACAGAACTTCAGTTGACTAACTTAGAGAGTGGAAATAATTGCTTTCCCCCTTCTTCATTGGCATGTTAAGATATATCTCCAAATATATAACTGATATCTAAAATATCCTCAACAATGTACTACCTAGAAGAGAAGTGAGGAAAAAGCCACACAAAGATTTTAGGAGGAAAACTTTACAAGACTCCAGAAGAAGATCGGGTAAATATGAATAAATAGAAAGGTCATGTTCTTCAAAGGAAATTTTCAATATCCGATATTATTGCAAGCTTAATTTATAAATCATGCAATACCAAATAAAATATATTTTTAAAATTCTCAAAAGTATATACTTAATATCTTCACACTTATTCTATTTTAATCCTCAGGGTTTTTTGTTTTTATTAATTAATTAATTAATTTTACATCCTGTCAGAGCTTCCACTCTCTCCTCCTTCTTAATTTTATGAGGTCTCATTTATTAATTGTTGATCTCTTTCTTGCCTGAGCTGCTGAGGTTCTGTTCAGGAAGTTGTTTCCTGTGCCAATGTGTTCAAGGTTATTTCCCACTTTCCCTTCTATCAGATTTAGTATATCTGTTTTAATATTGATTGAGGTCATTGTTCCACTTTAACTTGAGTTTTGTGCAGAGTGATAGATATAGATCTATTTGCATTCTTCTACATGCAGACATCTAGTTAGACCAGCACCATTTGCTCAAGATGCTTTCTCTTTTCAATTGTACAGTTTTGTCTTCTTTGTCAAAAAGAAGGTATGTAGGTTTACTTCTAGGTCTTTGATTCAATTCCATTGATCAACCTGTCTGTTTTCATGTCAATATCATGTGGTTTTTATTATGATTGCTGTGTAGTAATATTGAAATCAGGGTTTGTGATTCCTGAAGAAATTCTTTTATTGTATAGGATTGTTTTAGCTATCCTGGGATTATTGTTTTTCCATATAAAATCGTTTTTGTTATTTCAAGTTATGTAAAGAATTGTCTTGTAATTTTCATTAGAGTTGTATTAATCTGTGGATTACTTTTAGTAAGATGGCCATTTTTACTATGCTTTTCCTACTATTCCATAAACATGGGAGATCTTTCCATCTTCTAATATCTTCTTCAATTTCTTTCTTCAAAGACTTGAAGTTCTTGTCATACAGGTCTTTCACTTGCTTGGTAAGAGTAACACCAAGATTTTATATTAATTGTGGTTATTTTGAAGGAGGTTGATTCCCTAATTTCTTTCTCATCCTGTTTTGTTACCGATCTTTTAAATTATTATTATCACTTATTTATTTATTACTAAATTCACTTATAACAAACACCAACAATTTCTTATCTATTAATCCTATAAATTCCTACAACCCCTTTAACCTATCCACTAAACCTATTGATAATTATAACAACTACTTTCATAACCTTTTAGTCTCTGGGGCAGGTCTTCAGTCGTCAGGAACACAGTCTTTGTTGTAGATTCTTTAACGCACTT